>JAVMKO010000002.1:85486839-85779339 GCA_032164245.1 Sternotherus odoratus | reverse complement strand
ATCGGTATATAACTTAGCAATACTATGCTATGGTTTTGCTCCTTGATAATTCCTTCATCTCCCCAATCTGTTTGTTATTATCCTTCAGATTGTTTTTATTCCTTTCCATAAATCAGCCCATCTTTAAAAGCATTGCTGGTTGGTTAGTCGGAAGACAGTAACATAAAACTGGACAAGGATGCATGTTGATGCAAAAAGCAAGGGAGGGAGAGAGAGTGATAAACAAAAAGAGACATCCATCCATATGGATAGATGGATATAGACAGAGAAGAGGAAAAAAAGGAAACAGAAAGAGAAGGCTTCTACAATCATAGTAGCTGAACTCTTCCCAATATGCTTCTCTTAAGAGTTCTGAAGAAGATGATTTCTTTACCTTGTGCTGTATCTCTTCTCTTGCACAAATTGCTCAATTATTTGTACCCCAGGAGGTAGGTAGTATTGCCAAAAGTCATTTTCTCTTGGGAGAAAGCATTCGCTGTGGTTGGACTCTTGCAAAACTGCAGAATATAACTTGAATAGATGACACACTCTGCTGATTCTCCAACCTTAAATCTGACTGAGCTAAATGAGAAGAAAGAATTCACTTTCCTATGTTTAAAGCATTTAATAATAATGGTAATTCTTAGCACTTACTTAGGGATTTCAAAGCACTTTACAAAAGTGAAAAATTATCCCTATTCTTCAGATGGAGACACTGAGGTATAGAGAAGTGAAGACCTACATTTTCAAAACTATCCACTATTTTTGGGTGCCCAGAATAAGTCATATAGGGCTGATTTTTGGTGCTCAGGTCCTCTGAAAATCAGGCCCCTCAGATTTGACATCCAGAAATGGAGCCACCCAAATTAGCAGACACATTTGAAAATTTAAACCTAAGGGTTTATGATTTTTTACAGTATTTAGCCACCTAAAGATGGCTAAAGCACAGTGGTCTAACAGGTAGTCCACTGCCTGGATTGTAATTTAAGTGACCTCAGCAAAATTGTGGCCCCACTGACGCCAATGGGACTTTTGCCATTGACTTCAGTTGGGTTTTTCGAAAGCATCTTGGCATCTAAACCCATTGATTTCATAAGGAGTTAGGCACCTAGGCACTTTTAAAAACACTGGTAGGTGCCTCTCTTCATCTTTAAGAACCTAAATATCTTTAAAAATGTGGGCCTAAGAGAATAGCCCACAACAAAGAAGAGACAGGGCTGGAAATAGAAAACAGCTGTGAAATCCTGTCCCCCCTGAAGTCAATGGCAAAACTCCCATTGGCTTCAGTGGAGTCACAATGTTACCAAGGTAACAAAGTCCTGTGGCACCTTAAAGACTAACTATAAAGTTTTGAAGCATAAGCTTTCGTGTGCTAATACCCACTTCGTCGGATGCAAGCTTTATAGTTAGTCTTTAAGGTGCCACAGGACTTTGTTACCTCTGCTATTCCAGACTAACACGGCTACCTCTCTGATTCTTGACATCATGCAATGTTACCAAGGTCACCTAATTTACTACCTGTTAGATCACTGTGCTTTAGTCTGGCTATTATGGTGGAATCAGAAGCAGAGGCTGTATGACCATCATTAGAGAGAAAGAGGTTTCAGTTAATGAATTCTGATTAATGAAAAAGGCTTTCTTTCTTGGAAATAATTGGTAGAACAACATAAATAATTGGTGGGGTAAACTACTGTAAGTATTTCACATTTATAGAAGTGTATATAAGATGTGATCCATAGCCATTGATGTATGGGCTACTGTGTTCTACGGCAGCATCACCACCAAGGGAAGGTAGTGCTAATTTGAAGCCACGGCTCTACAGGCTCTACCAATGGAGGCTGCCCAGAAGGTGTATTCAATCCTTACATCCTCAAGACATCCTGATCAACCCCCACTCACCCAGAGCCACCTGTTTTAAAAACAGCTCTGATGCCCACATCCAGGAGTTGTGCCAGGGAAAGCCAACAATATCTAGGAGACAATGAGGCCCTTTGTGTCTGTAGGAAGGCACAGTACAGCTCCAATTTTCCAAATGTGGCAGGGGGAAAATCAGGGTGTTCTGTAAAAGTAGCCAGTGGGATTTAAAAAACCTGTGGGTGCCCCTAACCTCACAATAGTTTGAAGAGGGGTCTTCCCAGAGTTTTCACTCAAGGGCCTACAAGTCTGCAGTGTGGCTCTCAAGCCAGCCTCCCCAGCTACAGTCCACCATGAGCATAAACTCTAAAAGTTCCATGCTCTTTAGTAAAGGGAGATTATGTAAAGGGAGAGTCTACTCAAAACAGTTAAAGGCCAGATTGAGAGTAGGCCTTGCACAGGCAGGCAGGGCAAAGGGGTGCATAAGAAGCCTGTAACCTTGTCTAACTGCAAGAGTTTCCCACAATAGCAGCCCTTGTGGTCACCTTACTCTGGGAACCACAGGAACTGCTTACTTTTTCTCACTCTCTCCCTTCTTGTGAGCAAAAGGGGTAGAGATGGGCAGTGAGGAGGGTGGGAGCATGAACCCATTCCCCCTTGGGCACGGAAGAGCAATCTTCTTGGAAGAGATTGTGCACCCCCAATATGCCGGAGAAGCCCAAGGAGAAACTGGGCCTATTTAAGATATTAACCTCTCTAGTACTCATCCTGTGGTATAGTGACTCCACCCCAACCCCTGTGCAGAGCTTAGCCCTAAGAATGAAACGCAGTCTTGGCAATCTCATACCAACAATACAAAAATCAAATCCAACCAATATCAAATGAAAGGCAATTAATGCAGAGACAAATAACATCACTTCTTGAAAGAAAATCTTTGTTTTACCTTTCTAAAATGATCAAAAAATTTCTTTTGAATGGATGCCACAACCCACTAAGGGAAGGGAGGAGTGTTGGTTCACCCTTCGCATGTGGCACAACAGACCTCTTTTATATTGTTCTCAAATATACAACTGAAAAAGCATTGTATGTTAATATTTTAGCTAACAGTAGCTATTCTAGACATATACATGTGATATCTACATGACTTCCACAAAGTGGAGGGTGGGAGGCTGTCTTTGGCGTTAGCAGGGTTTGTAGATGTGTCTGATACAATAGATGCATTTGGCAGGGAAAACAGAGGTGAAATGTACAAAAAAAAATATTCTGTCAGTATCCTACAGGCCAAAGGATTGCTTGTAGATAATCATGGATTAATTGTGAATGTAAAGAAAGAGACACTTTTTTTTATCAAAGCTGTTGCCTCAGGGCAAACTCCAGTGCCATGAAAGCCGAAATGTTTTCTTTTATCAGAGTTCCTTTTCTGGCACCTGAAATTATTTCTTTCATGTCTCATAGTGAAGAATGAGGGAGCACACAGCTCCCCAGAGATGAGCAATTGTTACCATGGTCTCATAACATATTGGCAGCCTATGTGGCATTGTTGAACACCTGTCACTCAAAGAGAGCTAAATGCAGATGTGGCATGAAAGTGTAAGTTCAACCACTTGAAAGCTTCCCCTCCGCATTCTCCCCAAAACACATATGTACATAAACACACACACACACACACACACACACACACACACACACACACACACAACCTCCACCGCCCCACAATATGTGGCTGTTTTTCAGTCCACACATATGTGAGTGCACTCAAACGTTATTGGCCTGTTTAATGCAATGAACGTGCATTAGCATTTCTGCAGGGCAAACACAAGTAAACAGAACTGTGCTGCAAAAAAAATGTTTCATACAAATTCCTTTGCCAGTCAGGCAGAGAGAGGTTGCAGCACATAAATGAGCCAATTCCCTTGATCTGGAAGTGAACTAAGACCTTTTTAATGAAGAATCTAAGGGTGAGGGGGCAGAGAATGGAGGCCTTTTTTATTTAGTTACTGATTCTTTCAGGCTTTGAGCAACTCAAGCCACTATTGCTCTAAGAGAAGGAGAATGGGGGGAAAATGCTGAACAGCGTCAATCTGAGACATGCAGATGAAATTTTATTTTAATAAAGAGATTATGCTCTTGAGATTGTTTGGGCATTGTCAGTTTGATAGTCCTCAGAGTTTTAGGATTTGTATATTGGTAAATGGAAAAGACATGCAGAAGGAGATTGGCAGGAAGTTGGGTATATAGAATGGAATGTAGAAGAAAATATATTTATCTTGTGTATGTTTGTGGAGGGGGTGGAGTTTTTACATGTATATGTAAGGGTAATGTGAAGGTTGAGGTGAACTGGATTTGCCCATGTGAATGATCTCACATTTTTGGCCAGTGAGATAGAATGTATAGTGAAAATGATAGAAAATGCTAACTTTTTTTTTTTTAAAAAAGCAAATTGCCAATTTAGCTCCTAGGCTAATGCAAACAGCGCACTGCCATTTTTTTAGAGGGGAAATATGACAACGAGCCCAAATGCGTTCATCTTAGATTTGTAAATGCATCGCTTTATTGAACCATTTGTCCATTCTTATAAGCTGATTTATAATAACTGTAATGTGATTCATCATGTCATCTTGTAAATAAATGTGACACTTCATTAAACGCAGTAATCAAATTTAAGCAGTCCCACTTTCATGTTAACAACTGAGATCTTTGCAATTCTATTGCTTTGGAGATACTCCTACTATGCATGAAGGAAAAGAAAAAAGAAAAACAAGCACTGGTAGATTTCTTATGAGATGGTTAAGAAATAAATATACTTTTAATAGGTAATGAACTGAAATTAGTAATTGTCAGAAATTTACTATAACCAAGTTTTACAAGACAGTCCTGTTGGGGTGTTTTATGCTAATAAGGATTGGACAGTTGGAACATCTTGGAAAATCTGTTGTAGGACTAAGAAAAACGCTTTTAGAGCCTGCATTTCAGAAGGAAATTTTTCATGCTATTTTTGTATTTGCCATCTGGAATGACATTGCAAGCTGGCAAACACAAGAATAATGTGAGATATTTCCATCACATAGAGTTACTTACGGATTCATCAGGGAATGTAAGCATTTGAACATCAGTCAGATACCCATAATTATCCCAACTTTGACCTGCTTTGAGGGATCAAGCAGCCCCTGTATTAAAATTAGCTTTTCTTTTCACTTAGAAAATGGTCACATACAGCTCAGGAGTGATATGCAGTGAAGTGAAGCAAATTTCAGAGAAGAAAACTATGCTGAAAAAGTAACGTGCTGTATGAATGTACACTATTGGAAATATCTTTTATTTATATCTTGGCTCCGAAATGATGGAAACCACTCTTTCAGTGTTAGTTCAGATTGTGGGTCAGATTCTGAGCTGAGGGAAATTACTGTGGCTTCATTTACTTCATTAAAACTATGCTGATTTCCATCAGCTGAGGATTTGGCTTATCTTAATTATACTCTTAATTGGGCAACTTTAGGTGGAATGCTAACTTTCATAGTCCATATCTGGGATTGGTCATATTCTAGTAGAGACCACTGAATGCAGAAGCAGTACATTCAGGGTTTCAAATTGATAATTTGGGAAAAAAAAATAAAAGCAACACACCTTTTCTGCTGATAAATGTGCCCAATATTTCAGAACAATATGAAGCAAAACCCTTGCTTACCTTCATGATATCCTGGGAATTCTCAAACTGGGGTCGCAAGGTTATTTCATTGGGGGGGGGGACGAGCTGTCAGCCTCCACCCCCAAACCCCTCTTTGCCTCCAGCTTTTATAAGAGTGGTAAATATAAAAACAATAGGTTTTTAATTTATGAGGGGGGGGGGGTGTCTCATTCACAGGCTTGCTAGGTGAAATGGGTCACCAATACAAAAGTTTGAAACCCAATGTGCTATCCATTGTTTTATTCTAAATTAGGGATATTCTAACAGTTTACCTAGAAACTGAAATCCACTTAAATTTGGGGCATAAAATATCAAATGAGACTGCTGCCTGAAGTTCTTTTTTCCAGATGTAGGCACCTCTTTTAAACACTGACTTAAGGAGCAGTTTTTTAAGTAACACTGGATTTCACCACAACCCGAGGTAACTAAATATAGCATTCTGAGTAGACTGAAAGGGAGCAACAGATAGAATGAAAGAAAGGGCAAGGAAGCAGCAGGAGTTTTGAAAGATAGTCAAGCCTCAGCTCCCCAAATGGAAAAGCCCTTAGTAAGGGCCTGTTCCTGAAAGGTGCAAAGCAAAGCCAATCCTGACAGAAGCTATTGGAGGGCACTTGCTACCTTTCCAGGGGTGCCCAGCACCTTGTAGAAGCCATACATTAACCATTTAGCTGAGTATTCTTAGTGGGAGAATGGAGGGGTTTCAGCAATTGAAAGCAAGAGGTTGGAGAACAAATTGGGAAGGGAGAGAACAGAGGGGGAGGAAGTAGAGCAAAAGCATATGAGATGGTGATGAGGGAGAAAATGAGAAAGAGATTGGACCCTGGCACCTATCTTTCTCAGTTTTCATCACAAAGCATATTAAAACAGCATGCAAAAGGAATATGCTTGTAGAACTTGGAACACCGTATTAGAAATCTCCTGGGTAGGCAGAGTATACAGCATTGTCCCTGCTTCTGTGGATTGCAGCTAGGGTCAGTTGTGGGTTGCTGCTGTGTACACATCCCATGGACATACCTGAAAGAGAGAAGTGGTGGGATGGTCAAATCTTACACCTGGCAAAGGTAGGAAGGGGTTAATAGTCTGTGCTGGCGGCTGAAACAGGCCAGACTCTCAACTCCTGCCTCTAATTTCAAACCTGGAGGGAGTGTACTTCAGATTGAGACATGCAGGAATGGAGTAAGAAAGATTCAGAGCTGAGCAGCCTTGACAGAAAGAGTCTGGATTTGAAGCAAAATGGACATAAGGGGGAGTATGCTGAAGATCCTGTAGCCAGAGATGCTCTGAACTGCAGCCAGACCTAGGGAGAAGATTTGAACTGATCTTCATTGTCTTACTATCTATTAACTTGTTAATCAAGACAAACCCTAAGAAGGGAATTAACAGTGTTTGGAGTGTGTCTTAGAATAAGTGGGAAAGCTACTTTCACTTGTATAGCACCACACTGACACACCGGGCAGAACACTAGAGTGAGCATAATGCAAATTAGTTTTGAGCTGTTTTAAATTATTCTCCTTGTAGGTGTCTGATGTGGTAATGCCCATATCACTTGGGTTCTGTATTGAAAAAATATGACTCCAGGAAGCCTTTCATCAGCAAATTGGTCGGGCTTCAGCAGCAGCAGTTTTGTCTGTACCCCCATGTAGTCGGAGCTAGGCATACTTCTTGTTAGTGCCGCTTCCTACCTTACTAAGTATTCCTTCCTTTCTCTGTAGGCTATGACTGCCATGTATGGTGGTGTGCTATTTGCTAAAATATGAGGCATCCAGTATGGAGCAGTATGAGATTAGCTGGCTTCTTAGTCTTGCGTTTGAGCAGTTACTATGAACTCTCCATCATCATGGTATGCTGTCATGAGTAGTCATTCTGAGGCAGCAAAATTACTATAGAGTAACATGACCATTTTGAAATTACGTGGTGTGGCGGGTCCGCTTCCACAGCGCCCCCTGAAGGCTGGGGCTAGGCGTGGCAGCGGACTGCCGCCTGTCTCTGACCCCCCCCCCTCAAGGGAAAGGGTGTAGCGTGGCCCAATGGCCGGAGTCTATACCCGCGTCCCCTGTTCTCAGGGTAGCGTGGCCCAGTGGCCGGAGTCAATACAATCACTTCCCGCTCTCGGGGTAGCGTGGCCCAGTGGCCAGAGTCAATACAATCACTTCCCGCTCTCGGGGTAGCGTGGCCCAGTGGCCAGAGTCAATACAATCGCTTCCCGCTCTCGGGGTAGCGTGGCCCAGTGGCCAGAGTCAATACAATTGCTTCCCGCTCTCGGGGTAGCGTGGCCCAGTGGCCAGAGTCAATACAATTGCTTCCCGCTCTCGGGGTGGCGTGGCCTAATGGCCGTAGGGGTAGGGGGACCCGGGCCCTCCCACTCCACCGGGTCCCGACCCAGGGCTCACCTATCAGCGGGGCTGGTCTCGCCCCACGCTCGGCGGGGATCCGCCCGCAACACGCCGAGCTAGTCTGTCCCTTTAAAAGTTCCCTGGGTCACTTCCTACCCTGCCTTCGGTGTCCGGGGGTCCGTCCGAGTGGTCTCCCTCCGGGCCGATGGCGGGTGGGTCCTCCAGCGGCGTCACAGCCAGGCTGTCGTCTGGGTCCCGGGATGTTGGCTGTTCCTCCCCAGGAGCTGGTAACAGACGTCCTTCCCCTCCGGTGGTCAGCCCCAACTGAGCAACTCTGCAGGCTTTTATGCTGGGTCTCCAGCTGGAGCATGCCCAGCAGAGCTTCCGGGGCGTGGCTTCCTCTGCCCAGAGAGAAGGGTTAACCCTTGCTGTACCGGTGCGGGGCCGCTCAGCCCCGTCACACACCCTCCCCCTTAAAACAGCCGCCAGAGCCGGCTGCCCCTGGGGCTCCCTTTCCTCTGCCTCCTCCCCAACTCGGGAAAAGAAATCTGCATTCCCGTGGGCTTTCCCTGGCCGGTGGGATACCTGGAAGGAATAGGGTTGGAGGGACAGGTACCACCGCATGATCCGTGCATTTGCGTCCTTCATGTTGTTAAGCCATCTAAGGGGTGCGTGGTCCGTCACCAAGGAGAAGGGGTTCCCCAACAGGTAATACCTTAGGGCGTCCACTGCCCACTTGACCGCCAGGGCCTCCCGCTCTATGGTAGAGTACCGCACCTCTCGGGGAAACAATTTACGGCTTAAGTATAAGACGGGGTGCTCTTCTCCCCCCCTCCTCTTGGGACAATACAGCCCCCAACCCAACCTCCGAGGCATCTGTCTGTAAAATAAAGGGCTTGGAAAAATCTGGCTGCGCTAGCACGGGCTCCTGGGTCAGCCGTTCCTTCAGGGCGTTGAAAGCCCTCTCGCAGGCGGCGGACCACTGGACTTTCTTCGGCTGGGAGCTCTTCGTCAGGTCAGTGAGGGGAGCGGCGAGCGTGGCGAAATTGGGTACAAACCGGCGGTAGTATCCGGCCAGTCCCAAGAACTGCCGTACCTGTCTCTTCGTTGTCGGGGGGGCGTAGCCCTTCAAGGCCTCCACTTTGTCTACCAGAGGGCGGAGTCTGCCTCGGCCCACGGTGTAGCCCAAGTAGGTCACTTCTCTTTGGCCTAGGTGACACTTGGCGGGGTTCGCTGTGAGGCCGGCCCGGCCCAGGGCTCGTAGCACCTTCGCTAGGTGTTCGAGATGTTCTTCCCAGCTGGCGCTATAGACGATGATATCATCAATGTAGGCCGCTGCATACGAACTATGTGGGTGCAGTACCTGGTTCATGAGCCGCTGGAAGGTGGCCGCGGCCCCATGCAACCCGAAGGGCATCATGGTAAAGTGATAGAGGCCGAAGGGCGTAGGGAATGCCGTCTTTTCTTTGGAGGTAGGCGTGAGGGGGATCTGCCAATACCCCTTGGTCAAGTCTAGGGTGGAGATGAATTCTGCCTTGCCTAACCGTTCCAGCAGCTCATCCACCCGCGGCATGGGGTAGGCATCAAAGCGGGAGATTGCGTTTACCTTGCGGAAGTCGATACAGAACCTCACGGTCCCGTCAGGCTTGGGAACGAGTACTATTGGGCTCCGCCACTCACTCCGCGATTCTTCGACCACTCCCAGGGCCAGCATGGTCTCGATTTCCTTTTGCACTGTCTCCCACATCTTTTTGGGAAGCGGTCGGTGGTTTTCCCTCACCTTGTGGCCCGGGATGGTAGCGATGTGGTGGCTGATCAACGGAGTCCTCCCTGGTTGGGCCGAGAGGACATCGGGGAAGGCCGCTATCAACCGCTGTACCTGTTCCTGTTGTCCCGGTTCGAGCTCCCGGCCTATGGCGGCAGTCCCTCCCTTCTCGGGCTCGCCCGCCGAAGGCCCCAACTCGGGATCCGGAGGGTAGGGGGCGATCATTAAGCCTTCCCGGTCTCTCCAGGCTTTGAGGAGGTTCACGTGGTAGACCTGGGTGTCCCTTCTTCGTCCTGACATGCGAACCTCATAGTCGACGGGGCCCACTTGTCGGGTCACCTCGAAAGGGCCTTGCCACTTCGCCAGCAGTTTGGACTCTGAGGAAGGCAGCAATAAGAGAACCCGGTCCCCTGGTTCGAACCTCCGCAACTTAGCCCCTTTGTTGTAGTGGGCTTCTTGGCTTCGTTGTGCCTTCTCCAAGTTCTCCCGGGCCAAGGTACCCAGTTCCCGGAGCCGCTCTCGCAAGTGAAGTATATACTGGACGGTCCCCCGAGCCCGGGACTCCTGTTCCTCCCACGTCTCCTTCAGGAGGTCTAGGATCCCCCGGGGCCTCCGCCCATATAGGAGTTCGAAGGGGGAGAACCCCGTGGATGCCTGGGGGACTTCCCGTACGGCAAAGAGAAGGGCAGGGAGTAATTTGTTCCAATGGCGTGGGTCATCTTCCACAAACTTCCTCAGCATGGACTTTAGGGTCTTATTAAATCTCTCCACCAACCCATCTGTCTGGGGGTGGTAGACTGAGGTCTTCAAGGCACGGATATTTAATAGATGACATAACTCTGCCATCAACCGTGATGTTACATTTGTCCCTTGGTCTGTCAGTATTTCCCGCGGCAAGCCAACTCGGGCGAAGACTTGCAGGAGCTCATTGGCGATGGCCGGGGCAGTGGCGGTCCGTAATGGCACCGCCTCCGGGTAGCGAGTGGCGTAGTCGACCACCACTAAGATGTACTTGTGGCCCGAGCTGCTTTTTTCCAAGGGTCCCACCAAGTCTAGGCCAATTCTCTCAAACGGCACGCCGACCACCGGCAGGGGGATCAGGGGAGCCTTGGGTACCCCCTTCGGGCTGGCTTTCTGGCACTCGGGGCAGGAGGCACAGTATTCCCGGACGTCGTGGTGGATACCGGGCCAGAAAAACCTCTGGGCAACCCGTTGTAGCGTCTTCTCTCTCCCCAGGTGCCCTGCCCACGGCACCGAGTGAGCTAGCTGGAGTACGTGCCGCCGAAACCGCCGCGGGACCAGTAGCTGACGCAATTCTTCCTTGGTCTGCGGTTCCGGGACCAGTCGGTAGAGCAGGTCGTTCTGGATCTCGAAGTGGGGACCCTGCCGCCGGCGTCGGGGCGATCCCTCCTCCGGATCTGGGGTGCTCGTTGCCTGGTCCCAGGCTCTGCTGAGGGTGGCATCCCTCCTTTGCTCCTCTAATAAGTCCACATTGATATCCAGCCACCCTTGGTCTTCTCCGATCTGGGTCTCAGGGGGGACCTGGCGTCCCGCATCTATGCCTGCCGCCTCTGAGGGTCCCTCGAGGGGGTCGTCTGGTGCCTCTTGGCCCAACAGCCCCGGCCTTTCCATTCGCGCCCCCTTACTTCTTGCTGGCTGGGTACTCCACTCTTGCAGGAGCTCTACAAAGCCTGGCCAGTCCCGTCCCAGAATCACTGGGTATGCCAACTTCGGGGCCACCCCGACGAGACATCGCCCTCTCTGCTGGGCTGTCTCGAGCTGCACCCAGACAGTAGGGTAGGGCCTCACGTCCCCGTGGATACACTGTAGGCGTATAGGGGCCCCTTTTGGGCCAGCGAGTTCTACTAACCCCTCTCGGATGACTGACTGGCTACACCCAGAGTCAACCAGGGCCATGGTAGGTATCCCCTCCACCTTCACAGGTACCACGATCTTACCCGGCTCCCACTTCCTGGCACGTTGGCCGGCGGCCCATACCTGTCCATAACTGCAGTCCATGTGCGGGCAGTCCCTCCGGAAGTGCCCTATCTTCCCGCACTCATAACACCGGTCCCGTTCGCCTTCCTCGGACCGGGTGCTGTGGGAATAGTCGGACCTCATAGTCACGTCTTCCGGGCTCTGCGGGAGGTCCGTCCCGTGTGGGCCCCTCGCCCTGGGTGTCGCCGGGGCCTTGGCCGGCCGCACTGGCCGACGGGGTTCCCCCCTCTCTGTCTTGTGCGCGTCTGGCCCTGGGGCCGGGTTCTTCCTGCCCGCATGCCCCACCTTGGAAACGACCTTCGGTTCCCCCTCCGCTGCCAGGTAATCCTCCATCAAGGAGGTGGCTTCGGGGAGCGACTTTGGTCGATGCCGCTGTACCCACTCCCTTCCCCCAACTGGGAGGATCTGGAGGAACTGCTCCAGGGCCACCATTTCAGCCACCTGGCCTCCGGTCCGGTGTTCGGGTTCCAGCCACCGCCAGCAGAGATCGCGGATGCGTTGGGCCACTGCTCGGGGTCTAGCCCCCGGCGTGTATCGCGCTCGGCGGAGGCGTTGGCGGTACACCTCAGGGTTGACGCCTGTTTGATCCAGGATGGCTGCCTTGACCTTGGAATAGTCCAGGGCCTCCTGTGGGTCCAAATTCCTATAGGCGGCTTGGGCGGGGCCCGTCAGGTAAGGGGCGAGGATGGTGGCCCAATGGGCACTGGGCCACTGGACGGCAGTTGCAACCCGTTCAAACGTTACCAGAAAGGCCTCGGGGTCATCCCCGGGCCCCATCTTGGTTAGCCGCACCGGCAGTCCTCCGAGGCCCTCGCCCGTTCCACTCCCGACAGCTCCCAGGGGCGGATTTGGCCCACGGCCCACGAGTGTGGTCATCTGTTGGAAAAGCCGCTCTTGGCTGGCTTGTTGCTGTGCGGTCAGTGCCTGTATTAGCTGCTGCTGCTGCTCTTGCTGCTGCGCCGCCTGCTGCTGCTGCTGGGCTGCTAGCTCTTGGAGCAACTGCCGTTGCTGCTGCTGCTGTTGTGTTGCCTGCTGTTGCTGGTTGTCCAGCAGCCATTTCAGGAGCTTCTCGAACTCCATCTTGGCTCTAGGTCCTCCTTGCAGGACCGGTCCAAATAGTCCCTGGTCAGGTGCCAATTGTGGCGGGTCCGCTTCCACAGCGCCCCCTGAAGGCTGGGGCTAGGCGTGGCAGCGGACTGCCGCCTGTCTCTGACCCCCCCCCCCCTCAAGGGAAAGGGTGTAGCGTGGCCCAATGGCCGGAGTCTATACCCGCGTCCCCTGTTCTCAGGGTAGCGTGGCCCAGTGGCCGGAGTCAATACAATCACTTCCCGCTCTCGGGGTAGCGTGGCCCAGTGGCCAGAGTCAATACAATCACTTCCCGCTCTCGGGGTAGCGTGGCCCAGTGGCCAGAGTCAATACAATCGCTTCCCGCTCTCGGGGTAGCGTGGCCCAGTGGCCAGAGTCAATACAATTGCTTCCCGCTCTCGGGGTAGCGTGGCCCAGTGGCCAGAGTCAATACAATTGCTTCCCGCTCTCGGGGTGGCGTGGCCTAATGGCCGTAGGGGTAGGGGGACCCGGGCCCTCCCACTCCACCGGGTCCCGACCCAGGGCTCACCTATCAGCGGGGCTGGTCTCGCCCCACGCTCGGCGGGGATCCGCCCGCAACACGCCGAGCTAGTCTGTCCCTTTAAAAGTTCCCTGGGTCACTTCCTACCCTGCCTTCGGTGTCCGGGGGTCCGTCCGAGTGGTCTCCCTCCGGGCCGATGGCGGGTGGGTCCTCCAGCGGCGTCACAGCCAGGCTGTCGTCTGGGTCCCGGGATGTTGGCTGTTCCTCCCCAGGAGCTGGTAACAGACGTCCTTCCCCTCCGGTGGTCAGCCCCAACTGAGCAACTCTGCAGGCTTTTATGCTGGGTCTCCAGCTGGAGCATGCCCAGCAGAGCTTCCGGGGCGTGGCTTCCTCTGCCCAGAGAGAAGGGTTAACCCTTGCTGTACCGGTGCGGGGCCGCTCAGCCCCGTCACACGTGGAAAAACACCCATTCCCTTTATATAGTCCCCACTTCCCCAAGCCCCTGTTCTATGCACTGCTTGTTTCCTTCACTGTGCTGAGGGAGCATTGATTACACTTACTTTTCAGCACTTTTAAAATATTGGGTATTGCTCTGCAGTGTACTTTATGTTCTTATAGGGAAGCAAGGGATAGCAAAATAGAGAGAATGAGCCCTAATACAGAGAACACTGAAGCTGATTCTAAATAGTATTGAAGTAGTGGAGCCCAGGATAAAAACCAGCAAGGATTTAATGGGAGTTAAGCTAAAGAGAAGAGAATGGAGCAACTGAGGTAAGTGTAAAGGAAGAGAGAGAATTAGAAGAAAAAAGAGAGGGGGAGTTTTGGAGTAGAGAGGGAGGTTGGGTCTTGGTAAGACAGATGGAAGCATTTATGGATAAACCTTAGGATAACTGGGGGGCGGGGGGGAAAGGTATGAAAACCAGGGAGAAAGGAGGTGGCTTTCTATTTGCATTTCTTGAGGTCTAGAGACCTCCTTGCAAATTTTAGTGTTAGTAGCAGAAGACTATTTCTGGAGAGTTTCAAACATCTTCCATGGTAGACACATTTCCTCATAAAAGGGCTAAAGAATGGGAAATGGGCTAGTAAAGCCAAGATGGTCAAGAATTAACTTCAGGGTCAGAAAGAAAGCCTTTAGGTCCCATGTCACAACAAGGACTGTGAAGTGTTAGCTTGTTATGTATTTTCCCAGTTATGTAGGTAAACTAAGGAGAATAGATACAAGCCATCATTCTATGACAAGTGAACTGATTGTAACAGAGAGGAGGATGGTATGAATCTATTGAGGAAATCAAACTGCTAGAAAATTGCTTGTATTCCCAGCTACATGAGAATACAAATTTCCAGCTATATAACGAGGGTAAGATGTATTTAAAATTAATTGAACCATATGTGATCTTTCCAAGAATCTTTGGAGATTGGGTTCTTGGTGGCCTCTATAAAAAAAATTCTAAAATGATATGTGAAAAAGGAAAAAAAACCAGACAGGCTCCCTTGAGAATGTGAGGTGAGAACTGGAGAAGTAGTTATTTACTAAATAACACCTACATCATATCTTGCAGACATTTTGGTGCCATTTAGACATCTCCCGAAGAGAGATTCAGAATTTCAGTGGGCCCCTCACCAAGTTTCTGCCTTCACTAATGTGAAGCAACAAGTAGCCAATACAGGCACATTGTCGCATGAAAAAAGGGTAAATAGATGCATCCCAGTGGAAGTGAGGAGGTGTGCTACTGAAAGAAAGGAAATTAGTCTTGTATGCATCCAGGTCTCTCACATCCACATCCAGAAATAAACTGTGCACAGATTCAAAAAATACATGTATGCAGTTGTAAGAGGCTGTGATTGCTTCCATCAGTGTGTGCATTGATGAAAAGTTAGAGAAATCTAACCATAAGTCCTCAAAGGCAATCATAAAAAATCTCACAGAAGCATCGCTAGGCTACAAAGTGTGATATTGTACCTATAAAATGTAATATTATGGCTAATATCAAAAACCAGGAAATGCTAGACCAGTTACTGGTCTATTAAGCAGATTGCTTCTAGCAAGCCATGAGAACATGGAGAAGTTATTGAAGTACAATTAATTTAGTCATGTCCAGTTTACCTGTGTCTGAGAAGAAATTGGCAGAGCTAAGGGTTTCAACAAGCAGTGGGGAAATATCAGAAGTTGAAATAGTTTTAAATAAAATAGAAAATGTTTTTGTTAAAATGTTTTTTTTGTTTTTAAACATTTTCAGATATCTGGTGACATGTAAGCAAGCTTTTGGGTTATTCACATTGTTAGAAATTAAAATAGGTGATTGGCCAAAAGAAAAAAATATTTGTCTGCCACAGTGATAGAGTTTTGGACATTCCATGAGGAACTAACGGTTATGAATGATCTGATTTTTAAAGATAAAAAACTTGTAGTACCATACATACTGAGGTCTGAAATGACAAAGATCATTATTTTATGACACATGAGAATAGCTGAGTGAAACTAGGGTGATGAGACAGCAAGTGTGAAAAATTGGGATGGGAATGGGGGGTAATAGGAACCTATATAAGATAAACCCCCAAATATCAGGACCGTCCCTATAAAATCGGGACATCTGGTCACCCTAAGTAAAACACAGTGCCAGAGATTTTCCATTACAGTATGGAATGAATGTACAAATTCAAGAAGTGGTAAAATGTCCAGTTTGCTTGAAGCATCCCATGCCAAATACATGACCTCTCTCAATGTGCCACCTTGCTTGTGGCAAAAGGTGACATCAAAGACCTCTTCACATGACACACTTTTCATGATCTCCTTTTTATGAATCACTACAGTCTCAATATTTTGAGATGGAGAGACTGAGAAATGCAAACATTCCACGGTGATCAGCTAAGTACAAAGGCCTCTTTGCCCAACACAAATACAGTACTGTATCTGAAGAGCTGGTATATAATACAGTGATTCCACAGGCAAAACTGTGAAAATCCCACTAGAAAACCCAAGAGACCTTGCTAAATAGAAGTTCCGGAAGTATACCAAATAACGCCATGGGATCAGATGCTTAGCTTTGTGATTCATTGTTTCCATTTGATTTATTTTTCCACAAATCAGCAGTTAAAGACTGCTGTTCAGCTACTGTTCAAGGCAGTCTTAAAACTAACCAGAGTACCAGGACAGATACTACAAATGGAATCTACAAAGGTTTATGTGAGTGAGTATGTAGAATCATGATGGTCAGGATGGCCATACCTGGAAGTCCCCTCCACACACATGCCTTATTCTGTACTTATTCCACCTGGAGTATTCTGCCTCCTTTTGAACCAATGGCTGAACAAGGCTGCATCTTCTGCATATGGCTTTATGTTAATTAAACCAGTGACTGGCACTGTTCCATATCTGGCTGCTGAAATGCTGAGAAATATGGTCTTAGACTGACTGAATATACATGATGCTGTCAAGCATTGCTGCTTGGTGGCATTAATATTACTATTATTTATTATTTACATATTTAATGACCTTATTGATATTATGCACTGTTAGCAGTACTAATTATAACACAATAAACATAATTTATAAACATAGTTTATAGGGATATACATAATCAGCCCTTAGTGACAATACCTGAAACAGCTGTAGAGAGATTTTTTTTTATACCACAGACCATTTTAAATTGCTAGCATTGTGATATAAGTCAGTTTTGATAATTTTATGCATCAGCAAGTGACCTATATAGAATCATTTTTGTCTTCGGCTGAGAACTGATCAAAGCTATAATTATGGTGTGATTACCTTGTTTTTAACTGAAGTTAGGAAGAAAAAAAAGACAAAATCTCCTGTAAAGAAGATTATGCACGGAAAGAAAATTCCAGCTTCCCTGACTGCATGTTACTTCCTTATCTAATCTATAGACCATTTCCTGAGACATGTTGACTGTCTTCTGAACACCCAAACAATGGCCAGTATCTTCTAGGATTTCACATAATGTTCCCAAAAGGAAAGCTTTATAGGTCCTAAAAGGTGTCAATCTTTTATGTTTCAATTTAGGCACCTAAATCTATATTGATAATGTGACTGTATTACAATTTCAAGGAAATCTTTGTAGGGTTGATAGGAGTGAGGGAATTCACATCCTACTCATCGCCTGCCAGCTCGTGCTCTGGCTAATCAATGTCCACCATTTCTTCCTGCCTCAGCCTGTGGTGATGTCTCCAGGAAGACTAGGAGATGGGAGGAATGACTGACTTTTCCTTTAGAGAAGGAGAAATCTGCATAGGCAGGAAGCCCTCACAAGTCTGGTTTGGGGGAACAACCAGGTCCTTTGCTGTAGATGAGAACTATAATTATAACAGTACACATCCCTGAAAATGATGAGTACCCAAGACTTTGAGGGTCCCTTCTAACATATGATAGTAACTGCTGAGGGAGCTGATTACACTCACCCACAAATGACAGAAAATGCTTACTACAACCCTCTCCCCTCCCCATGTCCCAAAAAACCCAAACTCTATGTCACCACTCAAACCATAACCTAAACTAAAGCTAAGAAAGAGGAACACTTTTCTAAGCCTAGATGTGTGCTGTGAAAAAAAATGTTTGTGTATGTTTGTTCTAGTGAACTCTTGTTACAAAAAAAAAATGGTGCATGAAGCGAGAAAGCATTGTAAATATAGCGCATGCTGGAGGTATTCACTTGACAATTTTGCAAATTCTTTGTGAATCTTGCTGTAACCCAAAATTGGCATGTCAGAAACTAGGGCTAATTGGTAGACGAAATAATGAGGGGCTGCCCACCATTCCCTTTATAGGTCCTAAAAGAAAGAGAATTGGGGGAGAAAAATTGTCTGCTGGAGTGAGCTTCACCATCATGGCTGACACCTCCCCACCATCTCCTGGGAACCCAGACCTTCATAGTACTGATCCTGAGAGAGATCCTGACGAGAACGGGCCAGAGAGAGGGACCAAGATGACACTGCCACCTTTCCAACTTATTCTCTTTTTCCCAAAAGGACAGTTATTGCCATCTTCAGTACCATCAAAGAGACTGTCACCCAGGGCTTTTTTTCCCCTTCTAATTCTCTCCAGCTAAAGGGAAAGAGAACAAGGGATGTTAAAATGAAAACCTTTTAAAATTCTTTACAGTTCAAATGCTAACTGTTTTACCTACTTTTCTTTTTTAATGATGTGTTTGCCCTGGTACTAAGCAGACTGAGTTCTCTGTGTGTACCAGACTTGAATCTTGTTTAATATTGAACATGACTGGGTTATGTTAACACCTTTGGCCCATATATTCCATCTAAATCAATACATGTCTTCAACCAGGGAAAACAAAGAAGAACAAGCTATTTAAAAATGTCACCAGATTAATACCAGTAAACACGCCATTCAGCCTGGTACATTCATAATTGATTCTAGGAACCAAATCAGGGAGAGAAGAGAGAAGAATGAGGGAGAAAGCTGGGGAAGTAAAGAGAAAAGAAGTATAGAAAATGAAGGCATGAAAGAGGGAGAATAAGATGGAATATTGAAATGAGTGGCAGAAGCATCTAAGAGAACAGACCAAATATAGTGTAGGGCCTTTTTTATGCTGACACGCAAAATAAGCATCTTGATGGATTTACAAACAACTATGGATTCAGAAGTATGACTGTTTGGCCTATGACTGGTACCACAGGCTATTCCACTAATTTGAGACACTAAATATAAAATCATCATGGGAATAAATGGCATGTTCAGTAAAATAAATATTCACATGTATCATATGACCTAGTTTAGTATAAATATAATGAGGGGCAAGAGGGAACTTAGTTTAGTATAAATATAATGAGGGTCAAGAGGGAACTGCAGAGGTATGTTTTATAATACTCAGAAATGTAGAGTACTCTTTCAATAACACTCACAGATGACAATATCAAATGGTTTGGTATAAATGGTAAGTTTTTCTTCACTACGACTTGCTTGGCATAATTCTGAAAACCAAAATCTGACCTCCCTCCCCTCTACTGGGAATTGCTAATTTATGAAGATTTCCACCTGTGATAGATGCAGAAGTAACTCTGAATGGAGCTGGATATAATTGAACATAAGTGTAATTATATGTAAGTACTATAATTTTATTACCATGATGCTATAGCTATTGATTACAGATAATCATCTGAAGTCTACAGATATGCTTGTGTAAAACTGACAGTTGGTATCCTCTCTTAGGTGACTTCTATCTGTGCCTGTGGAAGAAAATGAAATCACATTTTAAAGCATATATAGTAGTTTTGTTTATATAGGTATCTTATATACAAAGGATGAATACTTTACTCCACAACCTGAAAAGCTTGAAGTCAGGTTTTTCTCTGAAAAGTGACTGTAAAAATGGCACTGCAGGGTTCCTTGTTTAGTGTTTGTCAATGACTCCAGATCAAATGTGCTCAGTTCACAGGTAAAAAATTATTTGTTTCAACTGAAACTCCACCTAGGATCTGAAAGCCAAGCTGGTTTCTTTTGTTGCTTATGCATCATTATTAGCAACAAAGACTCTGGAGAGAAAATTCTACTATTACTCACAGTCTGTACAATGCCACTCTTAAGATTTGGCCCTTAGTTCCATCTTTGCAACCTGGTTGTCTTTCATTCAAATCATTATCAGGGTATGATTTGGCCCTGCAGTTGAAACTTATTTAATCATCACCTGCAAGGTTGGTTGAAATGTTTTGAATTTTGTAATTATGATTTCAGGGTTTTTGTGGCAATTTTGAATGTAAACATTTCAAAAACATTGTGAAAATGTTTGAGAAAATGTTCATGAAAATACTAAGCATTTTCAACCAGTTCTAACCTTATGTTATTGTTCCATTAGCTAGATTAGGATTTAAATTAGTTTCCTATAAATGTGCAGGCTATGCCATGCCAAGAAAAGTAAAAAGTAATAGAAAATTATTTTTGTCATTCAAATCAGCAATTCTGAACCTGAATACAAACTATTTGCATATATTTTGAGTAAGAAAAAGATATCATTTTTTCATGGTCACTTTTCAAACTATACTTTAAATATTCATTACTGGTGGAAATTTGGGAGAGGGGAACACACAAACCTGCAGTGTTGTTCTTCACAGTTATCTGCTGAGGTTTTCAAGGCTCTCTGGACACATGAGATTAAATGTACAAATCTCTCTGAAGTTAGAGAAGTGCTCCTGTAAATGCCAGAGCTTCATAATTCCATGGACTTCATGACTTCAGGCTTCAGATATTGTGAAAAAATAAAATCAATACAAGACCTAATGAACCACCAAACCTGGGAGAAATGTCAAAAAGGGAAGCCCCAGGAAATTTGGACAGCTACACAGGGTCTAAAGCAATGCTGAGCACCATAAACCAGATATTAGCACAGGGTTATGGACCGCTGGATTACCCAGTGTGGGTATCTAATGTGTGTGTGTGTGTGTGTACGTATAGGTGTACAGATATTGGTGGATGAAGGGTGTAACAGATATGTAATAAGGTGCAATTGTCGTGTGACTTTGATTGCCATACCCACCCTCCTGCCTATTAATCCATCTCATTTAGGTCTGCTTCTAAAATCCTAAACCTTTTAGGGTTTTTTTTTTGTTTGTTTGTTTAAATGCCAGGGAAAACATTTCCATTTTCCCACCAAAATGTGGAATCCACCACCTCCACCCTCATATGTACCCAGTGGCCTGAAGTGTAGGATAAGGTGAATCAGTCCTGACCAAATGACACTTTTAATGTCTAATATCTTGCCATAGGGGTGGTGAGATATGATGATGGATGTGGGTGTCATGTACCAATGGAAAGTGCAGAGTCCCAGCTTTCCATGGGGATACGCAGCACTTGCTTATATGATGACATTATTAGGTAATAAAGCCCATTTTGAGAAATTTGTATGTGTTTCTAACATTTATTCATTATAATTTTCCTCTTCTCCCAGAGACTCATCGTACTGAAGGCTATGGATATGATCGGGCATGAAGAATAGGACCCATGAATTTTTTAAAAACTTTGTCTAAATTAGTTTTTCTCTAAAATACTTGACGTGCATGGTACATAATGATGTAGTGTGGGATGAAGATTGCAGTGCTTCATGTTTGAGATCTGTATAGCGCACTCATGCTTGTATTACTTGTGTGTAATGCATTCATCTCAAACTCCTGCTGGTAAAACCTTGATATTACACCATGCCATGATGTATTTTCAGTACGTCTCTTTCTCTCATGTATTTCAGTATATTGCATATATACACACACACATCTCAACTATCTATGTGCATGTGTGGTGTGGGGCAGGTGTATGTAAACTATTTTAAAAGGAGTCTGCAAATGTGAGAGTTAGAACACTGGGATGCAAGGAAATGGGAGACATTTGATAGGCTTGTGTATAGGAATTGAGGCTTGAAAAGCAGGAGTAAAATGGATAAAGACCTTGTATCTTCCCTCTCCGAAGAATTGCAAGAAGGTCCTGGAAGTGGGCCAGATTTTATGAACAATTTTGTTCAATACTAAATGCTCAACCCTTGACAGCTCTTTGAGGTAATTTTAGGGTACTTTTGCTATGGGTTGTTTAGAATTATTTTATTGCCTGCCTTTTCTTCAGCGGTAGTGAGTGTGATCTCTACCTACAGAGTAACTTTACTCAAACAATCTCTCTTTGTCCACCGCAAAGAAGCCTGGCTCATTACAATTAGTTACACTGCTTCTTACTATAGATTTATAAAATGCCCAAAACAATGAGGTCTTGATCTTGGTTGGGCCTTGACTCTACTGTACTACAAATAATAATCATGGCTGATTCCTGTCATGATGACCTGCGTGGAAGCACAGTCCTTCAAGGCACAACCTGTCTGGTGAAGGTGGTAACAGTCTTAAAGAAAAGGAAAAAAAAACATTGCTTTTAAAAACTTCTTAACTTCTTAATGAGACCAGGCAATGACAGAACATGAATCCATTCCCTGGATGCTGCTCCAACACAGATAGGAAATTGTATCAGCCTAACCTATTCCCCTTATCGCCTGCAGACTGCAATGGTGGAGTCCTTCGTCTCACACTGAAAAATCTAGTGAAACATCTCCTTTGGATTGCTAGTCTAATTAGAATATCCTGAATTCCAATGTCAAAACCTAGCCAGAAGCCTTAAAGAGAAACTTCAGACTTAATAATGAAATTAGAGTAACAGTGCAGCCACTGAAAAGCTCTTCACATAGGTGGCTTCTGTGTGTGTGTTTTAAGGAACCTATTAAAGTGATGAAGCTGTTTTTTTTATTTCTTTTTACATACACTGTGGTATCAAATGTAGGTCTTAGAATCAGCATTCAAACCTGTTCACGTGGTTTACTTTTACATTTAGCCCATTGGAACATACAGATGTGCTAAACTGAAAATATGGCGTGTCGCTTTTGTGTTGCTTTTGTGACTCATGGAATGGAAAGTTGTGGAAAGGATCACATAATGGACAAATACATTCATGTTCTTGAGAGGCAAAAATCTAACAAAATCAGGAGATGGGTCACATAGAAAAATCTGGGGGAAACCTACTGTGTGTCTCCCATCAACAAATAGCTGCCAGTTGTTTTTAAATACTGGGTGTTTCTTTCAACATCTTCTCAATTTGCTCCGCTTGTAGCTGCTATGTGCAGTGCAGTGTGGTCAGGAAATATTTCAAGAACTTTAAGCAAATGAGTAATTGAGGCCATTATAATGCAAGAAAGTTAATATGAAGGCTTGACCATCCCGAACCTTAGTATTAACTTTCTTGCATTATAATGCTCTCAATTCAACATATTTAAGCATGTATTTAATTTGAAGTGACTGAATAGTCTCACTGAAGTCAATGGGATTACTTACTTGCTTAAAATTAGGCATGTGCTTAAATGCTTTTCCTGGACTGGGGTCTAGGATTACATACACACTGCAGCTGGGAGGTGAAATTTCCAGCTCAAGGAGACGTACTCGTGCTAACCTTGATTGAGCTAACAGGCTAAAAATTGCACTGTAGCCATGGTGGCACCAGGCAAGAGCCACCCGAGTACAATCCTGTCCGCGATCCTTGGTATGTACGTGGGCAGCTAACCTGAGCCACTACCCGGGCCCTGGCTAGCCTGGTATTTTTAGCACACTAGCTCAATCCATGCTGGTGTGAGTCGGAAATCACACCTCCTGGTGCAGTATAGACATGTTCAAAGGGGATATTGTGGTTCTGCTGCTCACACTCTGGGATGATTACATCTGCTTTAGCAATGTAAGTGGACCAAAGACTATCAGCAGGCAAATATCAGTTTCATATTTTACAACTGGCATCCACGCCAGTGCTGGCTTTTTCCTTTTAAAATTCCTCTTAGAATGTTTTATCCAGGCTTCTTTTTATGAGATGTTAATAGAGTCTTTAAAAAACTAGGGGATAGTTAAAAACTTCCCTTAGATGACAGTGTCATTACTGTTGGGCCTGTGCCGCTCTTTTGGCATTCATCAGCTGGAGGCAAGTGGGTTGTCTCATGGGGAGTTGAGAACTTGCAGGTTATCACTTTGATTAGCTGCTGCAGGCAACTGGTGGTTACTGTAATTGCCTCTGCAAGTCTAAAATGAATATACATTTCCTCTGACAAGGAAACTATGGGAATATATGCCAAGTGGAAGCTTTAGGTACCTATAATGCCATGGAGATCAAATTAAAAAAGGAGAGAGAGGACCTGTTGCTATAGTACTTCATTAATTAAACATCGATTTAGAAAATACCATGGCATTGACAGGTTTGGGGCTTGGCTGCTGATGCTGTTTGGCAGTGACAAATCTTCAAGTGGGTTAAAATGTAAGTTTCATAGAAGATAATGATAATGTGGTAATTGGGATCCTACTTCTTTAAAATATTAGCCTAAATTAGTGTGCACAGTCAGTCTAATGACTTAAGTATTCTATTTGAGTAGATCTTTTTTACAGTAGTTCACTCATTAGCAGTCAAGTGTAGGCAGTGCTCAAAGTAGCGGGGAAATAGTGGGGTACTCTGAGAATATTGTAGTAGCGCAGGTTTGGATGGGAGAAAAGCACCTGAAGGAAATGGAAGAATAGGAGGAAGCCCTGCAGATAAGATCCAAACAGATCTCTGCATACCCTGCCCTGTCTCTCTCTCATTCCCTTCCCATTTTGATTTACATTAGTTTTCTATTGGATTCCTTTAATCTTAGCATCATTCATTTTCTTCATCCTTTTACAAAACTTGCTTGTGTGTATTTCTTCAGGAGACATGCCAGTATTGGGCTTCGGCCATGGAAAAAGTGCAGGAGCTCAGCTCCTGGCAGCACCAGTCCGCTTTAAACATTGACAGTTTGTGAGCTGAAACGTGAATTCCAGAATAAGCTGTTTCCAGAACTGACTGGCTCACTGGGGTTTTGGCATTCAGAGCTTGCACAGTGCACTGTCCAGAATCTAGAAAATTCTAGAGAAAGAAAAAGAGAATACAGGCTGATCAAGTACAGAAGGGTTCTTCTCATACCATTTAGCCAAACATGTTTATATCAAATGAACCAGCTATCTTCAACTTGCACATCCACCAGCGGATTCTGACTATATACACACCAAGGACTCTAGTTCTTGATTTTGGTTCATTCCAGTTCAAACTGAGCTTTGCGTGAAGGTTTGTGTTGATGGATTCTTTTTTTTCTCCATCTGTAAAGTAATCTGACCTTTCACAAGTAGCAACAGATACTTGATAGCCAAAAAAAATGCATATAATGAACAGTAAATTCAGTGGGCCAAGTTCTGTTCTCCGTTACATCACCACAACCGCTCTGAAGTCAATGAGTTTGCACCAGTATACATGGGAGAAAAATGTAGCCCAATACATTTAGGAGTAGCGGGAAAATAAAATTACAGACTAAGGAGTACTCATATTGTCTTCCCTCTGTTTGCAAACATGTCTGCCATTAACGCTGCTGGAAAAAATAGTGGAGGTGGGGAGGAGAAATAATATGTCCCTAATATTTTCTTTGATCTGAATTCTTAAGTCAATACATCATGTTGGGGAATTACCCCATCATGTTTTCGCAATGGCACATTCCATTTGGGAAATTTAGAAGGGGGCCTTCATTAAAGGTGCTTTGTTTCCAAAGATTTTTTTTTTAATTGAAGTAGAAGATTCAGTCTACAGTCTCTTTCCTTCTCGTCTTTTCAAGAAAATGAGCTGGCTGTTTGGCAATCACGTTCTTTAGGATAAAAGTGGCGTGTGTGCTTTTCACACATTTTCTGCATAAATATTTTGAGGTTCCTGTAAAACAGGACAACGGTTTTTTTTATTCTTCATGAATCAGCCCCTATGTTTGAAACAAATCGTTGCAGCAACAAGGAATGACAGCCTGACAGCCCGGTAGGTTATTAATGGGAATGACAGCCTGCAAATCAGAAATCATGGCAGTGCATCTGTATGAACGGCAATTTGTGCTCAGCTGAATAACCAGGAAACCCAGAAAATCAGAAGAGGTTGGGGGAGAAGATGAATCAAACATACATTTTTAGATATCCCAAACTACCTGAAAGTAATTGGCAAGGTGGGGAAATGGCAGCGTTCAAAAGTTTGCCATGGCCAAATTCTCAGGTTTATGTCAGCTTATTTCTATGTACACCCAGAATCTGGGACTGGACAAATGAGGGAAAGAACAAAAGTGCTTTCCCCCCTTTCTTTTCTAAATTTGGGAAAGCACAACTGCATCCCATCTAATTGCTTTTTGACCGATTACTAACTGGTGTTGTTTCAGAGGCTGGATGCAGAACTGGATAAGCTGAAAGCTGAAAATTTGTGCAATTTTTTGGCTAATCTCAGTGTGATTCATAAATGAGGTTGCTTTACCTTGTCTATCCATTGTTCTTTTGTTCTGTATTAGAAAATAACCTTTATATTTCTTCCCTAGAATGCGGTGGGAAGAACTGGTATAGTTTAAAAGGTGAGTCTGCAGGATCCCAGGGATACTTTACATTTAAATTCATGAAGGAATGGGGTATTGCACTACAGAAGTAGTACTGCATTTTTAATGTAAGGCACAGAGGATTCTTAACCTTCCCTAAGAAGGTTGAGTGTGGCTCCTTTGCATATCATTCCCAATCCTCTTTCCACTGCTCTGGAAATGAGGGTATCCCACTTCCTCTTGAGGGGTCTAATTCAACACCTCATTCCTTTCTTCTAATTTTTTAAAAAAAACTTTTTTAAAGATTTTGATTATTTTTGAGAATCCAACAATAAAACATACAATAGAATGTATTTTAATGGAAAGTAGAAAACTTTGGTATCTATCTCTGTAATCTTAGGGTTTCTATTGTCCTCGTCATGCATTATATTTGGACCCTGAGAAATACTCAGTGATAGTGTTCCAGATACTCATAGAGACCAGCGAGGAAAGAATATTTTCCTGTGAGTTGGTTTGATTATTATTTAAAATAGATTCTTTTACTTGTCATTATCAAAAATGCAGTCTGTGAATTCCATGTTTTAGTTTTCTTTTAAATGGCACAGTAGCAATTCTCCATCTCGTCTTCATCAGGCTCTGTGTCTGATTTGCACTAGAAGTTGGTGTGCTGCTGTGGGTTATGCTCCAGGCAGTGCTATAATTTTGCTCTTCAAGTCGAAAAAAAGCTCATGCCTTTCTGAGTAACTTAAAAAAATAAAATAACCCAAAGGAAAAGCCCTATGGGGTTAAAAGCATTTTTATGTCAATTCAAAATATAAACAAAAGTGATTTCAAAATGGAGGATAAAGAAAAATAATTCTCGTTCGCAATTGTTACACTAAAATTGTTCACTCTGCTATGATATTGTGAAGAAACCCATGCAAATATGGGTGAAATAAAAGCAGACATATGCTAACACAAAAGAATGAAAATTGTTCATAGTAAGTTATGACCCATTTGGAGAAATACAGCCAGACATGGGAATACAATATCTCAATCCATGTGTCGAGCAGATATTTCCTTACCCACATCCAGTTGTTACATCTGTGTAGCGCCTTTCATCTAGAGGAACCCAAGGATGCATGATGTATCACCAGCAGCAACTGGGATGAGTTTAGTCTTAAATAAAAACTTTCCCACTTGCCTCGGAATCTACTCATATATGTTGCAGGTAAAGAGTTTATGACTATTTGGCACTATCAGAATCATTTCAGCTCATCTCCGAATGTGTTCTAGTGTCTAACTGAACATAAAAAAGCCACCAAAATCATCTCCACTCAAAGTTTAGAGAACATAAAAATTATGGAAAAGAAATTGTCTTTTTTTGTTCATCTCTGACACAAATCAGTATTGTATAGTGCTGAATATGGTACAAAGTACAGGAGAGCAGGGATTGTCTTTCATTTTTGTGTGTACACAAAATTACAAATCTAATTGAAATCGGTAATGACTGAAAGCTGTAACAGGACAACTAGTCGGCAGCTTATGTGGAATGGATGAGTGGTCTTGCTTGTGCATCACTGAGAGAGGCAGCGCTGCTGACTGGCTAAAGCACTGGGCTGGGACTCAGGAGCCCTCGGTTCTCCTGGCTCAGTCACCTTGTGCTAGTCACTTCCCCTCTCTGTTCCTCAGTCCTCTCCTCTGTAAAAGGGAGAAATGACACTTCCCTCCTTTGTAAAGTGCGTTGAGATCTACTGATGGAAAGCATTATAGCAGAACTAAGTATTATTACTATTATTTATTAGAATGAGTAAAGGAAAGGTGATGGCAGCACAAGTGTCTTTTCACTGGGCTGCCAAAGACCGTCAGAGCTATATTCCAGATTGGAGGCTAAAATCCTCGTGGTTTCCAGCCTGAGCTTTCACCTTATCATATCTAGGCTAGAGAAGTGGTCTAATGGGCTGAATGCATGCCTGGAAGCCTAATTTGACTCATATTTTACAGGAAATGTGATGTGTAGTGATATGAAAAAGTAAACTCTCTAGAAAAGCCAAGTCATTTTATTTTACTTTTCAGGCATTAAGTTGCTTCTTTATTACCAATAGGACAAAACGGCTACTTGCGGTTTCGTTTATAATTTCCAAGATCAGTATGTTATGGACTAATCTTCAGAGATTGAGGATGTAATTAATAAAGGAATGAACCTAGCTGAGTCTCAATCTCTTTCAGGAATGCACAAAATGGGAGGTAGTACAATGGAACCTTTAAGGATCTAGCAGCCTCTAAATAAAGCCAAGCACCACAGGCATTGTTCAAGGTCCACCAGGACATAAAATTGAATCTGGCACCTCAGTAACGTAACTGGAGATTAAGTAATGCCGGGTCCCCATATCCTTAGGGAGCCACAAAGTACAGACTCAGAGCAGATCCTTTCTCTGCTTGTGCCCTTGCCAATTAATCCTAACAAAGGTTTTGTCAGTGTCTTCAAATATCTTTGATGGAAAATAGTTGAACAGATAGTTGCTAAAGACAGTAAGCTGCTGTGTTTATATGTATGAGATAAGTTCTCACAGCTAGAGATGGTCCTGAACCAATGCCATAGATCAGAACAACTCAGAATTTAAAGAATAGACATATCCAGATTGGCTGCCGAACTTTGTGTTTGACCCATAGCTCTACCCAAAACCCAGCTCCAAAATTAAGTGCTCAGTTCATGATCTGTTCATGATCCAGAACACAGGATTGCCACCCATGTATGGATTTTTTTCTTCTATCATGACCTCTCTTTTCCCCACCCCCTTCCATAATACAGGTACATACTAGGGTTAGGAGAGATGTGCTTTTATGAATTTTCAGATTTGCTAATGAAATTATATTTTTATGCCAAGGGTGGGATCATGATAGTAGTTCAAATTCAGAATGCCATGATTATTCAAGAATGGAGTTCATAAAAAAGAAGCTGGAGATTGGTGATGGGGGAAAGTCTGTAAGATATCTTATCCCAGTCTCCATAAATCTTGACTGCAGATTGTCATGAATGAAAATACATATTAGACCAAGTTTTTGGTCCTGCTCTGGATAAACTACTTGGAGTCCTCATTGGCTGCAGAGCAGGTGTAGTTGGCATCTCCATTCCTTCAGCACTTGGCATGTTGGGAGCAGTGGGTTTCAGCTATTCTCAGTTGGTAGGTGGTCATTTTGGAGACCACTGTCAACTGTGCAGTTTAGAAAAGCCCTAACCTGTCTTAACATGTGTTCAGGTGGAGCCAGGCAGAGTTCTCTGATGGTCCCTCTGAGATGCACCGAGTACATCTCATCTTTAGCAGATGATCTGACACATTGCATTTCTATCTGTCCCCATAAATTGTCAGCTGGAACTTGCCAAGGACCTTTGTGTTTTCTCAAAATCTTTCCTCTGGCTGTATGGAAGAAGGAAGGACAGTGGTGAGGGTGCTAGCTTGGGAAGCTTGGGTTCAATTCTTGTTGCACCACAGACTTCCTGTGAGACCTTTGACAAGTCGTCGAGTTTTCTATGCCTCAGTTGCAGGTCTAAGCAATGGGGATAATGGGAATTCCCTATCCCCCTTGTGAGGATAGATACATTAAAGATTGTGAAGCACTCCACTACTATGATAATGGGGGCCAGATAAGTACATAAAATAAATAGGTATTACTTCAGTTCTAGGTTGGACTCAGGTACAGCTATGGTTACAACTAAAGGGGGACTCTGTCCCATAGAAATATAAATGAAATTGGCTGTCTTCCTGAGCCTCAGGGAATTTGAAAAGTGATTTGGGGTTCAGTACTAGAGGCACCATAACCTGCAGCATCCTTCCTAAAATATGGCCATTATTTCACTGAGAATTATGGATCTACTGGGGGTTGTATTGCGTTAGACCATAATTACATTCCACTGACCTGATTTTTTCAGCAAAAAACATCTCATTTTATTATCATTTCAGTCATCCTATTCTTGTTCAGTCTCCAGTCCTCTAAGCTGCATACTGTACCCCAGATCATAAAGATTTTAAATAGATTTTTTTCTTGGCATTATCAAAAATGCAGTCTGTGAATTTCATGTTTTAATTTAATTTTAAATGGTTCAAAACAATTTTTCTTTTTCCTATGTTTCATTGGGATAATGTGTTATGGGTGAATTCTAAGTTTACTGTGTACCTTGTTATCTCTTTGTACACTTTTGTTTTTGTTAAATATTTTTTATGATATATAAATGTCAATAGAGCTTTTTCAGTAATTGCTTAAAAAGACAATGGATATCTTCTTCCCAAACTTCCACTGGTGTTGATGAAGATTGGGAACAGACAAGAATAGAGAGGAAAATAAGGTTTGAGGGAAGCGGAGGTAGGAATCTATGCAGCTGGAATATTTTTTGTTTCCTTCTCTAGAAGTTCATACCTTCTCTTTAACTTGATCTATTAAGAAACAAATTATGAAAATCCAGCAGGCCATGGATACCACAAGCAAGGTCACTGATGTTTCATAAGTGTGCAAGTATTATGATTTAGGAATCTACAGTGTATTCTCTGACTTCTGAAGTAGTATTTTGAACTTATATTATGCCTTTATCCCAGGATTTTAAAACACTTTGCTATGACTTAAATATGAAGAAAATGAAGCACAGAGACGTTAAATGACATGTCCAAAGAGTGAGTACGTGACAGAATAGAGATCAATGACTGAGACAAGTGAACATTGCTACTAATAAAGAGCAGGAGAAATACATGGCAATGAGAATGCCCCATCTTGTGTTGCTTTCCTATTCTGTATATGCACCTATAGACCTTTCAAAAGTGTTATCAGCCTCAGATTACTATTGGTCTATCATACTTGCTACAGATTTCTTGGTAGCAGAGACATCTCTGGAACCAAATAGTCTCCGAATAAAGAAACTGAACTGTGTGATGTAGGATGTTCAGGAAAAGTGGGAAGCTCTGATTGTTTATTTCTTCTGATTTTGCTCTCTGTGGCTATTTTATCTGAGTGAAGTCTGTTGTAATGCCCTTACCTCTGAAACACGCAGAGAGCTCTAATGGTGCAGTGTTAGATTCCAAACTGCTTATTTTATAGCACTCACCAAAGTGTAGAGCTGGTTGCAGATTTTTCCTGGGAAAGTGCTGTTATGTCAACACCGAAACTTTGGATGGAAATACACAGTTCTGACTAGACTTTTGTTGGGAAAGTTTCTCAGCTGCAGGATGGAATTTCTGTCCAAAACCAGAATGTGAGGCAGAGCAGCGACTTACATTGGGTCTTCCACATGCTAGGTGAGTGTTCTAACCCAGAGCTATTGGCTGCCAGGGAATGATTTCTTGCCGTTCCCCCCCCCCCCCCCCCACACACACACACATACCCCTCCCACACACATTTTTTTTTATATTTCACTCCAGTGTGGAATGAAAATAAATTTCAGAATCTCAAAATTTTTCATAAAATGAAATTCTTGTTTTTCAGACAGTCTTACTATTGTGCTAGGGAATTCGCTAAGGAAATACATAAAAGATGGGTCGCTTTCCCATAGGGTCAATCATGTGCTTAAGTGCTTTACTAGATCAGGATCTAAACAATGAACTGCACAGACAGTGAGCATATGTAGGTTTGGAAAGATTAAATTTTTATGGGTTAATGTTGGTAAATGACTATTTCACCTGACATACAAAAACCAATGATAACAATTGAAATTTACAGATAGGCAAATAAGAAAAATGCTTTTTGAGAACTTAAGGTGGTTTACTCCATATATTTTGACATGTGACATTGACAATTCATGTTCTGGTATAAAGCTTTAATGTTTTGAATCTCAGCATCTGCTATAATTAAATAATTATTATCTGACCACCACCCCAAATACTTTACCACAACTGTAAAAAGTTAAATTGATAACAATAAAAATAAATGTTTAAACCCCATAATTTTGTGCAACTATAAACATTTAAATTGGTAAAAATAAAAATTGCTTAAAAATAAACATTGACATTATCAGTGAAAATTATTTAAAAAATGAATTCTGCAAGCCAAGAATATAACTTACTCTAAAAATGTAGGGGGAGGAATTGGGTTACCGACATGGCTACTCAGTGTAGGCACATGCACATTTGAATAATTCAGTTCTCGTGCATCTCTTTTTAACAATGCAAACTTTTTAAAGGTGATGGGTTTTGAGTAGAGACTGGAGGCTTTATGAATAAACTTTGGAAGGGCGTTACAAGCAGAAAGAGACAATACAGAAGAAAGCAAGGAGACTATAATAGAAGGAGACAAAGGTGTAACAAAGCTGGTATCATTAACAGAGCACAGCGGGTTAGAGATAAGCACTTTGCTAAAGAAAATGTGGAGAGGGCCACACATTCAGAGATAGTGCAAAAGAGTCATATGCTGTATTGTTCAAATTTAGAGAAGTTGCATCAGTTTAACTAAATGTATTTAAAACTAAACTCATTAAACTGGTGCAAACCCCCAATGAAGACACTTAAATTGGCTTAACCCTCGATTAAACTTGTTTCACTTAATATAGCAATTTATCAATGCAAGAATTAAATAGTTTAAGCGCATCAATTTTGCAGTTTAACTAGATATTTTAATTTGATTTAAACAGGTGCAACTTTTCTAAAACAGACAAGCTCTTTATCAGAACAGAAGGAGTCTTTCTAGGGATGAAATTGTTGCAAGTTAGATTGATGTCTAAGCCCTTTTATTCTGAATGTGATAACTGGTTACGCTGCATTACATCCCACTATTTAACTCTAACCTACTGAGGAAAATGGACTGTGTTTTGGTACTCCAATCAGTATTTTGTTCATTTTGGCAGTGTCTAATTTCATTTCCTGTGTCTTTTTATTAGATGGCATTAAAACAAGTAGTCGGTTTGTTACGATTAAATGGCCTCCTCCTCCTACCAGTATTCCAGCACCGTACTTTAAATCTCCAAAACTCTGCTCATTTGCTTTTACCTACTGTGACTTGAGTAACCGAAGTCCCTGCCATCACAATCTCTATTTGAGGTATTTCTCCATCTTTTTGCCTTGTCAGAATGTTTGTCTTTTCTTTTTTTCTTACTTTCATAACCAGAGTGTGGGGTCAGCTCTAGGCTTCTAGCTGTCACAGTGCTGCTAGTACATGATATTGTGGCTCCTGCTCTTTCTTGGTTAAGAGTAGCTGACACAGAAGATGGGGGTGGAGGGTGGGGGGGAGGAAGAGGGAAGGGGAAGAAGCACAAATCAGCCCATGTGAGCTGCTTTCTACAATACAGATAATAAGAATATGATTCTCCCTTATAACAAATGGGCAGAGGAAGCAGTGTTGATGTTTTGGCATTGCAACCTTCATCAGCCAGACTTTGGTTTAGCAACATAAATATTTTGGAATCTCTGATGCAGAGGATTTCAAGGGAAATGATCACCATGGCACTCATATTACAAACCCCTGTCTACCATGGGTGGCTCAGATTTGAGATCCATTTTGGCCAAACCACTTACGTTTGAGCGCTCACATACACACTTTCTGGTTTGTAGTGTTTCATTAATAAACAAACAACATTTTTGTTTTACAAGATTGGTACCAGAAAACAGGGGTGGTCAGATCTGTATTCCATTGTATCTGAAGCACCATCATTTGGGGACTTGAGATTAGATTCTGATTTTTGACCATGTTCTGAAGCTGACCAATAGGATAAGATGACAGCAAACATCTTGCACTGGAAAACTCCTATGTTTGGAATTAGTGTGAGGATTCGTGGTCCTTTGCATCCTGGTCATTACCCTAGTGGCTTGCTAGTGACAAGTGAACTGAGTGCCTAATGGAACCCTCACCCCTCCAGAGGCACAGCCCAGGAGAGTCCTGACTGGAAAAGTGTCCAGCTCACCAATTGGTCCAGCTGTACTATTGAAGTCAGAATGGGGTATAGGAAGGTGAATCCCTGGCTGTTTGCTACATCAGACTCTGCCTTCTTGCTTGACTCTTCAGCCCTGCTTCCCTGCCTTGCTCCTGGTTCCAGCTTTCCTAATCTGTACCTGGTTCCTGCCATCTTCCTGGTACCTGTCCTGGTCTCTGACTCTGTTTCCGGCTCTGACCTTTGGCTTGACTCCTGATTCTAACTCTGGTCTGACTTTTGGTTTGACTCCTAATTCCACCTCTGGCTCTGGCCACCCAAGTCCCGGTTATGACAATAAGGATATTACCTTAAATGATCAAAGTAGACATCTCCTGGATTTAGCAGTATAGAGAAAAGTGTGCTTGGCCATGACCCTTCCTGACCATCATCCTTTATTATAGGGCTATTATCTTTCCGGAATGGTTCTCAAACTTTTGCATAGCACAGCCCATATTTTAATACAGATTGTCTGATGGTCCATGTAAATGCACAGTCCTCCCCTCTGTCCCATTTGTACTCATATAACATCTGTAGCAAATACAGCAATTGCTTCCATGGTAAAGTAACATTAGGAAAACATTTAATTTATCTGATCTGTCTTTAATGGGAAGTAGCGATTAGAATCAGAGGAGGATCCATCATTCTTACCAGTCAACTTTCTGCATGCAACAGCAAGTTTTCCATGCCTCAGAGTTTGGGAATCTCTGATGCAGAAGAGTTCAAGGGAAATTATCTTCATAACACTCATATTACAAACACTGATATACTCTTTAATTGAGTTTCTTTCTCTGTACCTACTCCGCAGTCTGCTCATTTTTCTGCCTTTAACTTGCAGGTTCTCTCCTCCAAATCCTAAGAAACTATGAACACTATTATCTGGCTGCAAAGTTTACTCTGTGCCTATCATTGTGCCCAGATTGTATCTGTAATCTTTTAAATTATACAAAATATCTGTGAAATATAAATATAGATGTTAAATTACAGTGACAATGGGAAATGAGGTCAATATAATAAACCAATATCTTCTAGACAGATGGTGAAGAATATACTAGTGGAAAATAACTGTTGATGAAATAAGATAATTTTGTTCTCTGGAACATAAATATAAAAATCCCGTAAGCAGCAAAAGTTGAATCTAACTATATATTATTGCTAGTTATGCTTAGCTTTTACTGATTTAAAGCCTAATCCAATGCCCACCGAAGTCAGTGGAAAGACTCCCATTAACTTCAATAGTCATTGGATCAGGCCAAGAGTACTTTCTTTTTTCAGAGTACTATTTAAACATTGTCTAATGAAACATGTAGGACTGTATTATGACCTTTTAACCATAGACCCAGAAGCTGGCATAAGACATACTGGTAAAGCACTTATACTAGTATATCAGCTCTAGGGCATTTGTTAGCATAGCAATGTTGGTAAAAAAAACACCACATGCCTAACCAATATATCTACCGTCAAAAGTTTTGCCAGCATAAGTTTATAGCTCAGGCCTAAATGATTTGCTCAAGAACCCACAGAGATGCTGGCAGAGCCAGAAATTTAATTCCAGTCATCTGAATCCTAGTCCGGTGCCTTTTCCACAAGACCATCTTTCATCCTACAGCCTTCTGAGTTAGAAAGGTAAGAATTAATAGCCCCATTCTACAGATAGAGGAACCGAAAGTGAAAAGACTTTCCCAAGGCCTTAAAGTGAGGCAGAGCATGAATTAGAAAACAAAAGTAGCTAGTTCTCAACCCACTAGACTATTTTAGTCAAAATATTTGCTTGTTTATTTATCCCAGGAGTTCCTGGTCCAAATAGTTAAATGAAGCCTCCATAACATTTCCCAGGTCCCATGTCTGTGAAATGATCAGCCACACTTTAAATTATGGTTAGTACATTCAGTTTACAGCATGGACACATACTTTTAGGGTGGGTAATGTTAGAATTGCAAAATTCTGTTCTCTTTGAATGTCTCTGATGCTATTCCCACACAGTTGGTGAAGTAAAAGGTCAAATATCAAATTAACATTATCTCCTTTTTCCTAAACAACAATAAAGGAACTGACTATCAAAACATGGCAGGCCCACACCTTATGCAAATATGTACAAAATACAGTCCAGCTGAATGAACAGCTGTCAGAGCAGCCTCCTGTCAGCAGTTGGGAGAAAGTTTGCTACAGTATATGCATATGTGGGCAGGCATATTCAAATCTGTATAGGAAAAACAGATCCTGCCTTATCTCATGAAGATCAACACTTGGGCAAGAACAACCCTTCCAGAGATTTTTTTGCAGTAACTTTCTGGATACATTAGCTTTCTCTTGTCCTTTTCTTTCCAGTCCCTATCAGCCTCATTTTATCTTTCTGAAGTAAGTTTGTTCATCATTCAGTAATGATACTTTAGCCCTATCTGAATTTTTCCCATAATTAACACTTTGTGGCAGGAACATCATGTGACTTTTTAGCTTCTTGTTCTTTCATCGTCTTTTAGTATTGAAATACAAGGTTTATCACTGTAACAATTGCACAGCCATATTCTTCAGCAGATAGACACTAATAGGGGTATCAAGGATCCTTTTTACATCATACAATAAGGTTTTAACTCCCAGTCTTTCTGAAACTGGCACTATGCTTATTATTGTCCTTGCTATTCTCAAAGATGCTTCCACCACCAAACATTATTTTCTTGCACAATTCTTTACTGTATTTCTGGGGACAGGAAAGTGATTGGAATCCATTATGATCATAAAGACACCTCATGCATCAATGACCATTTTTTAGGGAGGTCTGGGAATATTGGGTGTTGGAGTGCATAGGAGAACTCCTGAGACCAATGGTCTTGTCGCTCTGACCAAGATCAGCCTAATGCTTCTGACATACAGTTATATAATCTTAGAATCTCAGAGTTGGAAGGGAACTCAGACGGTCATCTAGTCCAACCCCATGCTCAAAGCAGACCCAATCCCCACTAAACCATCCCAGCCAAGGCTTTGTCAAGCCTGATCTTAAAAACCTCTAAGGAAGGAGATTTCCACCACCTCCCTAGGTAACCTAGGTAACCTATTTCTGTGCTTCACCACTCTCCTAGTGAAAAAGATTTTCCTAATATCCAACCTAGACCTGCCCCCTGTACCTTACTCCTTGAGACCATTGCTCCTTGTTCTGTCATCTGTTACCACTAAGAAGAGTCTAGATCCATCCTCTTTGGAACCCCCTTCCAGGTAGTTGAAAGCAGCTATCAAATCCCCCCTCATTCTTCTTTTCTGTAAACTAAACAATCACAGTTCCTTCAGCCTCTCCTTGTAACTCATCTGCTCCAGCCCCCTAATAATTTTTGTTGCCCTCTGCTGGACTCTTTTCAATCTTTCCACATCTTTCTTGGACTGTGGGGCCCAAAACTGGACACAGTACTCCAGATGAGGCCTCACCAATGCTGAATAGAGGGGAATGACCACATCCCTCAATCTGCTGGAAATGCCCCTACTTAAACAATCCAAAATGCCGTTAGTCTTCTTGGCAACAAAGGCACACTGCTGACTCATATCCAGCTTCTCGTCCACTCGTCCCTAGGTCCTTTTCTGTAGAACCATGCTAGTCTGTAGCAGTGCATGGGATTCTTCCGTCCTAAATTCAGAAATCTGCACTTGTCCTTGTTGAACCTCATCAGATTTGTTTTGGCCCAATCCTCTAATTTGTCTAGGCCCCTCTGTATTCTGTCCCTACCCTCCAACTTATCTACCACTCCTCCCAGTTTAGTGTCATCTGCAAACTTGCTGAGGGTGCAGTCCACGCCATCCTCCAGATCATTGATAAAGATATTGAACAAAACTGGCCCTAGGACTAACCCTTAGGACACTCCACTTGATACCGGCTGCCAACTAGACATGGAGCCATAGATCACTACCCACTGAGCCCAACGATCTAGCCAGCTTTCTATCCACCTCATAATCCATTCATCCAGCCCATACTTCTTTAACTTACTGGCAAGAATACTGTGGGAGACCGTATCAAAAGCTTTTCTAAAGTCAAGGAATAATACATCCACTGCTTATGGATTATTTGGGCAACTCCACAACAGTTGCATGAGTTTCCCAAATAATCCATGTAGAGCTACAAACTGAGAACCACTTATTTAAGGTGGACTTATTGTTAACAACTATCATATATATTCATATGAGTCTGTCACCAGCAACTGCCAAATTCTAAACCTGTCTCAGGAAGATACTGCCACAAGGCCAAGAATCATGCCATTCAAAAATAAATTAAATGTGTAAACACATCCCTATGCTAATTGACGTAGATATCTTTTTTTTCCAATGAGAACCAGGTGTTTTGAATAGCATAAATCCCTTTGATAGTTTCATTTGGTTTGATACTTAATGAGTTACTTTCCTGCGCAGTCACTGCTCAACACTTAACTTTTAACTTTCCTTTCAGATAAGTGCCATTAATTTGCAAGGTGATTTAGAATGCAAATCACAAACAGTGTTCTAGCCCTTTATGAATCAGTACCCCAATACACTTTAGTCAATATCTGTATTAAAAACTTATTGATTGAAGTTTTATAGATCTTATTCACAAAGGATTAGTGCTTCTAACATGATTTTAGATCTTTGTAAAAACATGGCAATTGGGTTGCTTGTGATTGACTAGGTTTCAGCTCCCTGACACCTCTGGTCTGTTAGCCACCTAAATCATCTACTCTGGGCTCAATCAGACCTTATTTTGCCTTGAAAGTTAACAAGAGGGGCACATCAGTTCCCAAGACACTTTGAAGCCTTCTCCCTGTAGAGTTCAGCCCCCTATCCACTGAACACCCTCAATAATACCAGGTATGCTGTCTCCAATGGAACAATGTACAGACATGCTCAATTGATTCAACTCATGATCAGCTCCTTGCACAATACTACAGACATATGTTTATAGTGAAAACAGTTTATAAAAATAACATATGTTTATAGGGAAAGCAACCATAAATGTATTTTGAAATATTGAGATTTAAGAGACATGAGTAAGTATAATGGAAACTAATGGGTTACATATCAAACAAAACCAATGCACACTTTCTACAGACTAAACTTAACTTAGCCTGCTAACCTCCTGTCTAAAGCAGTCTTATGTCATCCTAAGTCTTTTTCACCATTTCCAACGAAGGCTGGTTGGGATCCTGTTTTCATGAATGTAAACATGCTATCCAGTTACTTCTAAGGTGCAGGATAAAGAGATACCTCCTTGCCTTCTAGAAATAGCCCTAACGTTCATTGTTTGTTCTCAGAGATAATAGAAAACCTATCACTTGTTCTTCTTGTTGATGTCACATCCTCTTGCTGACTTCATATATAAATGATTCCCCATTGTGTTACTTTACAATGCTTAATTTACATACGGACTGATAGAGCCAGGTGAATCAACATCCTTTCTCTGACAGAAACCTGTTTGTGAACTTTGCATGGATTCAGACTTTACAAAAAGATTTTCATTATACATACATAACATTTTACATATTATCTGTATGTACATTTCACAATGATATTAATGATCTCCGTGATCCTGGTTTTCACTTAAGATTTACATGATACACTTTGGTGAATAGGAATGTACATACTAGGATAAGGATCTTCTCTTACACCTTTATCAGTAAGGTTATGTCTACACCTTTGTCATTAAAACTTTTGTCAATCAGAGATGTGAGAAAAAAAACACTCCTGACCGACAAAAGTTTTAACAACAAAAAGCGCTGGTGTGGACAGCGCTATGTTGATGGGAGACCTCTCCTGCCAACAAAACTACGACTCCTCATTGGGGATGGTTTTATTTTGCCAGCAGGAAGCTCTCCTACTGGCAAAGAGTGGCTACATTGTGCATCTTACAGAGGCATAGTTGTGGTGGCACAGCTGTGCTGCTGAAAGGTTCACAGTGTAGACATAAGCCTTAGCAGTGAGGGGTTCTTATGTCACAGTATGGCTAGCTGTATTCCTTACTGCTGTATTCAAATGCTTTTATCAGTCAATGACCATATGCCACTCTTTACTAACCCAGTGGTTTGAGAACAGTATGTAGCCCTAAAATGAACTTTCAATCTACAAGAGCATTTAGCCTGTGAATGAAAAGGTTTTCTTCAACCCAGTTCAACTTTTGTGCAGAGATGCGGGTCAATTCTTATTTTATCTGCCACATAATATATTATGCTTTTGGGTTTGAAAGCAGAAATAACTGCATCTATTTGCCCTGTAATGACTCAATACATGCCCCAATATGTAAATTAGCTGCTGCTACACAGTAATTAGATAGTCAACAATTCCTATGGCATCTAGAGAGATTTAAATTGGATCCTTTCAGAGTAAAATAAGTGTTGCCCATAATAGGCTACCCCACCCCACCCCCGTGTTTAAAAAGCTGGATAGTTGAAGATTTAAACAGTATTAGATTTGGCATTGTGTCACTATTGTGTAAATCCTTGTCAAATATTAAATATCAGAAAAAATGTGTCTGGGTCATACAGTATGTGATTTATGTGACAAAATCAGCAAGGGCCATGTTTGTCAGTGGCAACCTATAAATCTTGAATCATTCCACTAAATATAAAGAATATTTGGGGGGAGGAGGAGATTGTTTTTTGTGCTATACTCTGCGTAGTTAAGACTTTTCTCTGTGCTTAGGCACCCGACACAAGAAAAAGTCAAGCCAAGCCCTGAAGCAAAGTATAAAAAGATGGGTAAAGAAGTTTCCTTTTTATATATATATATATATATGTACATGTTCTGGAACTCAGATTGTCAGATAAAAGTAATAAAAATGTCATTTTTTCTAAACATTTTTACGTGTATAACAGTCTGAAGCTCTTTCAAATAGAAAGACTGTAGGCCATGTGGACTTTTGAAGGACTTGTGTGTGTGTGTGTGTGTATATATATATATATATATATATATATATATATATATACACACACACACAACTTCATCTCACGCAGCGTTATTCTTCTGGGACTTTCCAAACAATTGTGTTCATATAAATCTCCAGTGCTTTGTTAAAAATATATCTATATAAAAAGTAGCTAATAATTTCCTTCCCCTGCCCCCAAACATATATATAAGTTATACCCCAAAGTTATTGCTTGCATTCTGTTTCAGGAAATACAAAAACAAATTCAAAAAAGACCTTCCTTTCTTTAAATTACAATTTGTTTCATTAAATCATAAAAATAAAACAGTCAAATGTGGCATAAGGAGACTCTCAGTTGAAATAAAAGAAAAGGCAAAACTGAACTTCCCATAAACCCAAATCCCATAAAGCAGAGCTTTCTACAAGACCGTAATTAAATAAGCCCTGAAGGAGTTGCGGGGGGAGGGATAAGTATATGTAAACTTTCCAACATAATAAAAAAACCCAAAACACTATTATTATTTTATTTGATTTTTTTTTTAGCAAAAAGAGAACTGTGTGTGTGTGTGTGTGTGTGTGTCTAAAAACTATACCAGTTGCATGTGAAAGACCCAACCAAGGTATGCAATAAAATACAACATAAATTGTAATTTAGAAAGTCTAAAGTTTGGTAATAACATTGTTTAAAAACATACCCACTAGGGCTGTCAAGCAATTAAAAAAATATAATTGCGATTAATCTCACTATTAAAAAATTAATTGTGATTAATTACGCTATTAAACATAACAGAATACCACTTATTTAAATATTTTTGAATATTTTCTAAATTTTCAAATATATTGATTTCAATTACAACACAGAATACAAAGTATACCATGCTTGCTTTATATTTAGTTTTGATTGCAAGTATTTGCACTGTATAAAAACAAAAGAAATATTATTTTTAAATTCACCTAATACAAGTACTGTAGTGCAAACTCTTTATCATGAAAGTTGAACTTACAAATGTATAATTATGTACACAGTAACTGCATTCAAAAATAAAACAATGTGAAATTTTAGAGTCTGCAAGTCCACTCAGTTCTATTTCTTGTTCAGCCAATCACTCAAACACGTTTGTTTACATTTGCAGAAGATAATGCTTCCCGCTTCTTGTTCACAATGTCACTGAAAGTGAGAATAGGTGTTCTCAGGGCTGGCCTTACCATAAGGTGAACTGAGGCGGCAGCCTCAGGTGCCAGACCGGGGGGGGGGGGGGAGGCACTACACCCAGAGTGTAGACAATTGTGTCTGCTGCTGGTACATATGTATTGTCTCTGCTCTAGATGCACAGAGATGGAGTGCTGTACTAGAGGAAGGAGGGCACAAGAGACATCACAGGCAGGCAGGAGAAAAGGTGAGAGGGAATAACAGAAAGCAGCAGGAGCTGCAGGGAGAGAGAGGAGGAGGAGCCTCTTATGTACCTCTCTAGCACCTCCAGGAGCCTGGACTAATTAACACCAATTTCTTAGGGAGCTTCCTGTTTTCTGCTGCTTCCCTAAACAGAAGATCGTGGCAGATCTGAAGTCAGCAAGATATTACTTTGTTACTCTGGACATCAGTCATCCGGAACAAATGACTTTAATGGTTTGTTTTGTAACAGAACCTAGTGAAAATGTCCCAGTCAGAGAGCAGTTTCTAGAATTTATTGACATTGATGATACTACAGGAGCTGGTGTGACAAATGTGCTTCTTAAAAAGCTAGAAGATATGGGAATTGTGATAGCTGACATGTGAGGTCAGGGCTATGATAATGGTGCCAACATGAGAGGAAAGAACAGAGGAGTGCAGACACAGATCCAAGAGTTAAACCCTTGAGCTTTTTTTGTTCCATGAAGTTCTCATTCATTGAAGCTGGTGGTCAATGATGCAACATCAGCTTTGTAGTGAGACTGCTAAAGTTTTTAATGTAGTTCAAAGCATCTATGTATTTTTCTTTGCATCAACTCACCAATGGCAAATTTTGAAGCAACATTTGGGAACATCCTCTCTGACACTGAACCTACTGAGTGCCACACGATGGGAAAGTTGAGTGGAAGCAATAAAGCCTTCAAATGCCAAATTGGGAAGATAGATGATGCCATATTTGCCATTATGAAGGATAATGCTATGACAGGAACTGTTTGTGGGGGAGCAGTGGCAGAGGGAAATGGAATCACTAGACAGATACATAATATAAGCAGAGTCAGGGTGAGCTCTATTCTGACATCTGGTGGTGAGTTGTGGCAGGTTGTGGAAAATAACTTTTTAGGGGCTGATCTCATTTCCATTAGCACACCCATCCCTCCTATATGGTCACTTTGGCTGCTGTGGGATCTCCAGTTTCTCTGTTGTTGGGGCAGGAAGAAAAAAGTATTATTATTCTGATTATGTGAATCAAAAACAGTGGAACTGTACTTGTCCTTTTTTATGATGGAGGGACTCTCCATCAACTAAGTAGCACTCGCTAGGCAAGGGACATGGGTTCCAAATGTCAGCGAATTGAGAGAGGCTGGGGGACAGGTATTTGTTCTTGGTGGCATAGGCCCCATCTGAGGGCCCTAAATGCTAATTGCCCCCACTTCACTTGATTCCATTAGGAGTCTGGATACAGATTGTGGAGCTGAATTCACTTTGGGCCAATGGTGCACCAGCACTGAGGCTCCCCTACTATGAGCTGAAATCACTGAGTACTGTGAGGGAGGCCTGAAGATATATTAGTGAGCAGCTAGCAGAGAGGAGCAGCTTGCAGGATGGCTATGGAAGAGGAGCAACTGGTGGAGAGGAGCAGCTTGTGGTGAAGGCTGCAGCAGATCCCCACAGAGAGGCGGGGCAGTTGACTGTCGGAGCACGTAAGGTGCCCCTTTACCTTCCCCCTGCTATTTCCACACAGGCTGGGCAGGGGGGACTCTGCAGATGAACTTTTGAACTCTGGGGCTGCACTCATCAGGGACAGAGACTTTGGGATTGTTGGACTTTTGGATGACTTTTGGGTTGCTGGACTCAAGAACCAAAGGGAAAGGACACAGCCCAATTTGCTTGGGGTTGGTCTTTTTGCTCATGGTTCATGTCATGAATCCTGTTTGTGGTGTTTCCCCAACATAATGCTGCATTGTTTCTCTCTGTTATTAAAAGGCTTTTGCTACACTCAGACTCTGTGCTTGCAAGAGGGGAAGTATTGCCTCTTAGAGGCGCCATGGGTGATGGTGGTATATATTTGTCCCAGGTCACTGGGTGACGGATTAAGCTAGTTTTGTATTGTGTTATTGGAATGGAACCCCTAGATACTGAACCCAGCCCTTGTTGCTGCCATGATATGATATTCCGAAATTCCTCACTATACCTGAAGAAGACCTACAACAACAATGCAGGCCACTAGAGACAGTGTTGACACATGATGACATGGGCGTTATTGATGCAAGCTTTAAGCGATGAACTGAAAGCCCTTTCAAGATACATTTCAGCAGGATCAACTCCAAAGGCTGTTCTGGAATGTATGTGCACAAATAAGATGACCACCCGCTTTCCAAATGCTTTTGTTGTTCTGCGCGTACTTCTAACACAATCCTGTAACAGTTGGCAACACAGCTTCTCAAAGCTGAAATTAATAAAAACACATCTATGCTCCACATGACACAGGAGAGGCTGGTCGGCCTTGCAAACATCTCAGTAGAATATGAGCTGGCCCAGACTGTGGACCTTCAGGAAGCAGAAGCAGTTCAAACCTTTGCAACCAAGAAGGCATGAAAAGCACCACTTTGATTATTCAAACAGATAAAAATGCCAGGAAGAGGTGTTCCTAACCAGGTCATTTCTAGTAGCAATGAGGATTAATAAAAATATACAGGGCCTATTTCTTTTCTCATTTACACCAGTGTGTATCAGGAGTCATAACACTAATGTAAGATGTGCATGTGAGAGTCCATACAATCGTTTTTAACTGAAATGTATATCAAGGTTTGCTGTAAACTTCACACATTGACTTAATGACCAAGAATGCTAACTAATGTCTCATTGACAGGATACCAGATAAGCTGCAAAACAATCCAGAAAAACAGAAGTATTTTGAAGGAGAGATGTGCATGTTGAGCTGTATGTACAGATTTTAAGGGATACTAAAATATCAGTGGTGTTAGAAAATAAACCTTTTTTAATGCTGTTCTACTTCCACCTGTGCCTAGATATGCCTCAAGCAACCAACATGTCCATTCATGGAAGTAGGTAGGTGCATTCTGACATTATTTAAACATTTTGTATTGATTTTTTCTCTAAAGGGAATTTAATTGAAATAGGCTGTTGGAGAATTTTTGATCAGCTCTATTGCTCAAGGTGAAGTTTCCTGGCTATATAAGAGAGGAAACTTCCTTATGATAGGCCCTCAACTTTGGAACTTACAGGTCCTATTGGTATATAATAGCCCAAATCTATTAGATCTAACAGCAGCCCTGGAAGGTCATTTTAGGATTATGTGGGCATTTGGGAGGTGAGGATTCCATTTTGGGAATCTGGAGGTTGGGGTGATCTTCTTCTGAAGTGTGTTCCTGCTAACAGTGGTGTTTCTTGGGGGTGAGGGTATTTTTCACTGTTTTGTTTTGTATTGGTTTTAGTAGAGATGGTGGAAATTTTTAAAATTTATTTTGCAACATTTGTTGCAATTCACAAGCTGTGAAACTGACCCATTTTGGGGTTTTAGATTTTTTATTCAAAAATTTTCATGGACATTATTAATAAATACAATTATGGACATGTTTTGTTGGTTATTTGAATTCAGTAAATCATATGCGGCCACAGGATCCCTGTATAAATGAGCCCCTCTAGAGGAGTTCCATGGAAAGGGAAGAATTGGGTAGACAAAGGAAATGCAGTAGATCTAATCTGCCTGGATTTCAGTAAGACACTTGATACAGTTCCACATGGAAAATTATTAATTAAATTAGAGAGGATGGGAATTAATATAAGAATTGAAAGGTGCATAAATAACTGGTTAAAGGGGAGACTACAATGGGTCATACTGAGAGGTGAACTGTCAGGATGGATGGAGGCTACTAGTGGAGTTCCTTAAGGATCGGTCTTGAGACCAATCGTATTTAACATTTTTATTCATGGCCTTGGCACAAAAAGTGAGAGTGTGCTAATAAAATTTTCAGAGGTATATCCAATATGGAAGAGGACCAGAATATCATACAAGAAGATCTGGATAACCTTGAAAACTGGAATAATAAAAAATATTTAATAATTTAATTTAATAATAAAAAATAATTTAATTTAATAATAAAAAATAATTTAATTTAATAATAAAAATGTCATAGTACAAAGTGCAACGTCATGCACTTAGGGACTAATAAGAATACTTTTTTCTATAAGCTGGGGACTTATTGGTTGGAAGCAACAGAGGCCAAGAAAGACCTTCATGTATTGGTTGATCACAGGATGAGTATGAGCCTCCAATGTGATGCAGCCATGAAAAAGGCTAATGCAATCCTAAAAGGTTAATGCAATCAGCTAAGGCATTTCCAGTATACATAGAGAAGTGTTAGTACCATTATACAAGGCACTGGTGAGACCTCATCTGGAATACTGCATGCAGTTCTGGACTCCCATGTTTCATAAAGATGAATTAAAACAGGAAGAGTGCAGAGAAGGGCTACTTGGATGATCAGATAAATGGAAAATCTACGTTGTGAATGGAGACTCAAAGAGCTTGGCTTGTTAAGCAAAACCAAATGAAGGCTGAGGGGAGCTATGATTGCTCTCTATAAATATATCAGAGGGATATATAAATATATCAGAGGGATAAACGCCAGGGAGAGAGAGGAGTTATTTAAGTTAAGCACCACTGTGGATACAAGAACAAATGTATATAAACTGGATATAAACTGGCCATTAACAAGTTTAGGCTCGAGATTAGGCAAAGGTTCATAACCATCAGGGAAGTAAAATTCTGGAAGAGCCTTCCTAGGGGAGCAGTGGGGACAAAAAACCTAAGTAGCTTCAAGACTGAGTTTGATGTTTATGGAGGGGAAGGTATGATGAGACTGCCTACAATGGTGTGTAACTGATCTGCTACTGCTAGCAGCAAATATCTCCAATGGCCAGTGATGGGACACTAGGGCTCTGAAGTACTACGGATAATTATTTCCCAGGTGTCTGGCTGGTGGGTCTCATCCTCATGCTCAGGATTCAGCCGATTGCCATATTTGGGGCTGGGAAGGAATTTTTCCCCAGGTCAGATTGGCAGAGACCCTCGGTTTATTTTTCACCTTCTGCAGCATGGCGCATGGGTCACTTTCAGGTTTAAACTAGTGTAATTGGTGGATTCTCTGTAACTTGAAGTCTTTAAATCATCATTTGAGGACTTCAGTAACTCAGCCAGAAGTGATGGGTCTATTATAGGAGTGGGTGAGCAAGGTTCTGTGGCCTGCAATGTGCAAGAAGTCAGACTAGATGATTATGATGGTCTCTTTTGATCTTAAAGTCTATGAGTCTATCAGCTGCTGGATTCACGGATCTCCCCGCTTCAAAGTACCAGTTTATGCTATGGATAGAGCAACAATATGTGCCTGAAAATACATTTTGGGACTTTGCTTCATTATAAAATCAAGTGATGTTAAAACACAACTTTGAGGAGTTTAATATAGTGTTCACCGTCAGTGTACACAGGAACAAGTTACGTTTAATATTCTGTCAGCTGAACATGGTTAACATTATGATTCCATTAAGGTTTACCCAACACAATGTTAAATCCCCATCCATATTGATTATGAAGTCATGTTTAACATCATGTTAACATAACTCCCAAGACGGTATTCTAACACTACTTTTGTAATGAAGACAAACCCAAGGGCAGGAGGTTGGGGGGGGGGGGGCAGGGCAAGAAAAGCAGGCCAAGAGATCAGCATGGAGATGACCTTTCATGGCAGTAGGTTGGGGTCTGTGAGACTCTTTCTGGATTCCAATGTTAGTGACAGTTCCTTTCCCCTTTTGTGCTGGCCGAAATTCTTCCCACCTTAGGAGAACTGATTACTCGAATTTTACATGTTGTATCTCAAGGAGTTTCAGAGGGAAATTTCACCCTCTTGTGAATTCATCTATCGTAGGGTACAGTAACATGAGACCTCTAGTGTCCTTTATGGTACAAAAGTCTTGGGACTTAGTTATAATGAATATAAAGAGGACTCTTAGTGAAATGGCAACACACAAACAGGACTGTTTAGTTTCCTTTGCTATCTATATCGTAGACCAACTAAACACAGCCTGTGCTGACTAATAGCATCAGATGGGGTCTTTCTGGACTGGAATGGAAGGGACGGTTGGCTGCATTACATGGTTAATGAACAGAAATTTCATAATGTTTTGTAATATATTCCAGAAAACAGTTTTCTTTTATTTAACCTTGCCCTGACAGTGTTGTGTGAAGCCACTCACAATGACACTGTGCTGCTGAATACAAACCAGAAAGTAAAATTGGCCAGAGACAGATGTGAAATTGGCCTGTCATTTGGTGTCCAAGTCGACAGCATAACTGGTGAAAAGTAAATTAAGCCTTTTAAAATATTTCAGTTTTAGTAATCTGAGGTGCTGTTAGCAACACAATATTTTGATGAATATGATTTTTATCTTGACAGCATCCCTTTAAACAATGCAAATAATATGTTAGACCTCATGGACTAAATTCTGCTCTCAATTAAAGCCCTGCTATTATTCCAAAGTATCTTAATTGGAGTTACTCCTGGATTTACACTGGTGCATTTGAGAGCAGGAACCAACAAGGCAAACTGAGAGGCATTCTGAAAATATGTATGTGTTCCATGCTGTAACAGTGCCACTGTGCTTAAGCACCATATTGTTATACTACATGGACTTTGAGCTGAAATGAAAATGAATACAATTCATCTTCAAATTAGATTGCAGGGCCATGTATGTTGTCAGTTTATCAGTATACCAACAAAATTGAGGCTGTTGAATGAAAGTGGCTGGGTGACTGTAGGCAGCTGTAAGAGTCAGCAAATATTGCAGTTTGCTGACTCAGCCAACTACTTCTTGACACATCTCTATCTTTAGAATTATTGACACATCTCTAGTCATATGGAACTGATATTTAAATGTTACCCTATAGTCAGACTCACTTAATGGCTGCAGAATGCATGGCTTGGGGCAGGTTGAAAGATTTGTACGTGAATTTTTCCTGCACAAATTGGGTTTTTCATTTAAGATAAAGTCTAAAATGCTTTGTAGTTGATCTTGCATTCTGATTGGCTGATGAATTTTAATGAATGACCTTAAGTCATAATAAACCAACATAGTTTGCACTACTTCATCATGGGCGTATCTGTTTACTTTCAGATTAGCTGCTTCCACTTGCCTCTTAAGAAAGTGTTATTTCCTTTAAAACAAACTGTAAAATGTTACTGTATTTCTTTTAAACTTTAATGCTTAACATTATCACAGTAGGTTGTAGCAGGGTATTTGTGTGCTGTGTTGAGTTCACGCCACAGAGCAGTGAACTATGGGTATTTTATTACAGTCTCTGAGGTAAAAAAAAAAAGAAGAAGTATGAAATAGCCCATTACAAGTCCAGACCAAACCTTGGCAATATTCCTATGCTGAATTTTTTAACCGTCATCCCACCCTCCACCCCTACCCTGGAAAAAGCAAGAACAATGTAGGCACAACATTCCTAATTCCGTATTTCCTTTTCAAATCCATTTTATAATATCCATGACTTCTTCAGAACATGCTTAGTTGTTTCATAAGGGCCATTTAGACGTTGTCTAACCCTAGTGATTCAGCCTAGTGTCATTCTGAGTCAGAAAAATCTTGATGTGTTGCTCATCTATATAACACAGTGCCATTTTACTGAGTTTAGGTTTGATATTCTTGGCTAGGGCAGAGCTATTGGAGGGATGCCATAGGATGCCAACTGTAGAAATTGCCTTTCAGCTCAAGGGTCTATGCAGAGTCCCTGACTAAAGTGTCATTGACTTCCTCAGACCATGTGAGCATTTGGAGAGGTGCCAGATTATCTGAAGATGTTCAGTGAGGTATGAATATGTGGAAAATTATACGTCACAAAGGCGATCTATCCCAAAGGAGCCAAAAACAGAGCCTGAAGGCTTCTGAGGGAAACCGGAACTAGAAATAAGATCCAAACCATGTATATTCACAAGGTTCTAACACCCAATTGGATCCAAAAAAAAGGTTTTGGTTTTTTTCCTTTTGGATCTTCATTTGCTGAGAGCTGAATTCATTGTTACTTGTATCCTCATCTCCAGAAAATGGTATTTTTCTTCTTTCATTAAACAACTGCATTCAAAATACAAAAACTGTTTCACAACAGAGATTTGTTATCAACACGCAGTGTAGGCAAAAACACAACAAAATGTAGACACTACAAAATGTATGTATTCTTGTTAAAAATCTGACTAGCTGGGAAATTTCCCATGCATACCTCAGTCTTCAGTAAGTAGCACGTTTCACCAGAAATACTTTGGTCAACAAATTTGTACTGAAATAAACCTCATGAGTTGACACTAAGTTAATTAAAAAGTGATAAATCTCTCTTTCCCCAGTCTATCACCTGGGTTTTTTTAAAAAGAGATGCTTCAGGTTCACAACATTAAGTCACATCAGCAGTCACTTAGGAACACAGTTTCCTTTTTTATTTCGTACCCTGAATCATATGCTGTAACGGTAGATTTTTTTGCTTTTATGGGTTATAAATAAAGGGCCAGATACTCAACGGGTGTAGGTCACCATTGTTTCCATGGAAACAAATGTTAATTTACACGAGCTGAGGGTCTGGCTCAAGATATTTAATTGGTTTGTAAAATCCTCAACTCTTGGGACGGGGTGTATATACACTACTCTAATACCGAACTGTCCCGTGTAAACTCAAATTGTACTGCACCGACACCACTAGGAAACATGCAATAGTTTTCTATAAACTTCCTTAGGAAAAATCTTGGTCTGTGTTAGGGTATTTATCTTCATATTCAATTTCCCCATGTAACAATTTTAGCTAAGACTAATCAGGGGTTCTCAAACTTCATTGCACTATGACCACTTTCTGACAACAAAAATTACTACATGGCCACAGGAGTGGGGACTGAAGCCTGAGCCCGTCCAAGCACCACTGCCCCAGGCAGGGGGCCAAAGCCGAGCCCCACCACCTTAGGCAGGGTAGGCCAAACCCTAAGGGCTCCAGGAGAGCCTATAACCTAAGCCTTGCCACCCAAGGCAGGCTGTGGCCTCGGGGGATGAGGCTTTAGCTTTGGCCCCGGGCCCAGTGGCGTCGCTAGGGTTGGTGTCACCCAGTGCGGAGGCAGCAGCCGGGGCGCCCCCCCCCCCCCGGGGCTCCCCGCACGTGCGGAGGCAGCAGCCGGGGCGACACCCCCCCCCCCCGGGGGCTCCCCGCATGTGCGGAGGCAGCAGCCGGGGCGCCCCCCCCCCCCCCCGGGGCTCCCCGCACGGCTCCGGCCGGGACCCTGCAGCCCCCCCCGCGGCCAGCCCGGGGCCAGAGACAGCGCGGGGCGGGCCTGGGGGCGCCCGGCGCCGACAGCCCGAGCCGGGTGTCACCCCTCTGAGAGGGTGTCACCCGGTGCGGTCCGCACCCCCCGCACCCGCCTAGCTACGCCAGTGCCCGGGCCCCAGCCAGCCCAACGCCAGTCCTGGAGACTTCATTAAAACAGGGTCGTGACCCTCTTTGGGGTCCTGACCCACAAGTTTGAAAACCTCTGGGCTAGATTAATGAAACTAATTTATTCCCTCATGGATGTTTATATGTGATGTCTATGCTAATGACAGTGAGAGTCTTAAACACACTAATTACAGCATCAAGCATGGTGCAGGTAACTGATAGCTAAGCTTCTCCACACAGATGTGCCAAATGAACCTCATTCTTGAGCTGCGGCTTTCCTGTGGTGACAGTGCTATAGGAATAGCTGCTGAACACAGTATTCTGCAGCAGCTGGGCTGAGTCTGGGCTTCTGACTCCAGCCTTGGGAGGTGTGTGGGCTCTTGTCCCCTATGGGAGGCCCCAATATAAGCGCCTGTGTTTCCTATTCATTTTCTGATCTTTGCCCTCAATGCCAAATCAAGCTGGTAGAGCAGAAACCTAGGAGCCTACTACTGCTTCCAGTGTCAGTTTTACCTTCAAGATCAAAGTTGGTGGACCTGCTCTCCAGAAACCAATCAGGTATCTCCTTCCAGGAACTGACCAGATGACTCATTCCTCTTTATGTGAAAGTGACCTGATACCTTTAACAAATTCCCACTGAAATACGTCTCTTTGCTTGAAAAGGCTTTTTGCAACTTATCTCTCAGTGTGCACCATGGCAGTAGGAACCCGCCTTCATTCCTGGCTATAAGTTTGCTCCCTCCATGCTGGATAGATCTTAACCATTCTCATCGGTAGATCTGGTTGAAATATTCCTTGCAAATACTATTGATTGTGACATTAGGGCTAGAACTACAAAGGAACTCAGGTATTGCAAGGCCTAACCCCCTAGTGGAATCCTCAGCCCCAAATTAGGAACCCGGGCTCCCATTATTATCCAGGGGGAGAGTTAGGCACCTAAGAAAGAGATCCCCAGAAGCCAGCAAGATGAGAGGGGAGCCGACTAAGTTGGCCAGGACTGAAGTGCAGAGGAAGGGGGTGGGGCTCAGAGATAAGAGTCACAAAGGTGCCTAATAGGACGACCAGATAGCAAATGTGAAAAACTCGGGACAGGGGGGTGGCGGGGGAAGGAATATAAGAAAAAGACCCAAAAAATTGGGACTGTCCCTGTAAAATCAGGACATCTGGTCCCCCTAGTGCCTAATACCTATTAATCTGAGCCTGAGGTGCCAATCTCTGATCAGAATTCTCAGCCATGAACCTTTCCCTGGAGTTAGGTCCCTAAATCAGATCAGCTGTTTCTCATGAAAAACCAGAAAAAGAGACGTCTCCATCCCATTACAGTCAATTGCATAATGGTTAGGTACTCATCTGGTATTTGGAGCAGGGATTTAAACCCGTGTCTCCTATCTTCCAGGATAAAGATGGGCCCTACCCACCAGGTCATGCAGTACGAATGGGTGGAGCTCTCTCAATCTTTTCTATTGGAGCTATTCCACTTTGTATAAGCACTTAACTATTCATTGGGCTAGAGCAAGATGAAAAGAGAGAGACTGACTATGGCACAGGAGCTAGAGATGTAATAGACTCAGGTCAAGTCCCTGTCCTAGTGGCTACTGGGATCTGTTGAGGAGAGAGAGTGGGGAATGCTTAGTAAGCATGAGCAAGGGCTCCAAGGAATTTGTTAGCTGTGGTGTGGTATCAGGATTTAGGTAGCTTTAGGTTGGTATGTTATGCTGCATGCCTATCATCAGAAATTTAGGTAACTAGAGAATTTTAGGCATCTAAAGGGTTAGGTGGCAGCTGCGTGGTGATTTTGAGAATGTCAGTGGTACCTAACTGTTGCATTTAGGCAAAGTGACAAAGGTGCAGTTAGGCACCTAATGTATCATTGTGGATCTAGACCTTAACCACTATATCTCATCTTTAGTGTGAAGTCAGATTTCTACAATTGTAATTTCTAGCCAGACTGTCTTAAATACCATGCTGTTTATACAAACCAGTTTCAGGTTAAGAATTTCTGCTGAACTGTTGACTATTTCTGTTGTGTGACTGGTCATCTAGAAAATGTATTGTTTCTGATCCCTGAATGAATGATTGAAACTTTTAAAACCAAATTACCCATTGACAAGCTTCCAGTGCAAATTGACAAAGAATCATCATGAGTAAAGTTTGGATACATAGGAGTAGAGTTGATTGGGACATGATGTATTTCCTCCTGAGAAACAGTTGGATTAAAATTATTTTTCTTTAGTTTATGTTGAAAAAGTTCTTGATTATTTTTTAATTGAATGGCCAAATATTGCCCCTCTCCAAAATGTTGTTTCATTTTTTTTTTAGTGAAAACTTTTTTTTTTCAAAAGAGTTCCATTTTGTCACAGAGCCATTTGCTGTCAAATAACATATTTCAGTGGAAAGTTTTCTACCACCTCCATTGTCAAGATTTACAAATATTTTCATAAATATCTAATGGCTGTCAACATACTTGAGAACTATCCATAACATGACCCCTCATATAACTGTGCATCGAACCTCGCTGCTCTTAAATCACTTTCTTGTTCTTATTCAACCAGCACTTCCCACAGGAATGGAAGGAAGTCTCTTCAGTTGCATGGGAAGCTCCACATTGAAAAATATTTGCGTAACAATACTGAATAACAAATAAAACTATACAAAACCAAATCTGCTTTGAGGTACAGTAATTACAGAATTACTATAGTGCCAAAATTTATCAAATAAAATATTTACTATAAATAGTTCATCTAGGTGAAGCTATGACCCAAAATAATTGAACTGGAATCCTTTTGAAAACGGAATCTTTGCCTTTCATATTTATCTTTAACTATACCTACATGTACAGAGAGAGCATATTGGACTGGATAACTATATAGCATTTTTTTCAAATTTCGCCTTTCTTGGCTTCTGATACCACATAACCAAAGTGAACTTTTTTCAGATCCGATTTTTAGAAGATATTTTACCTGTGGGACAAATGCATTTTGTCAGTGGCCTATCTACTCATTGCCTACCTAGAATCCTACTGGCAATTGGCTTTTTAAGATCACACATGAAGACAAACACTGCAATAGGTATTTACTTCTTTTTTCCCATATGCCTGTTCATCACTCGGTTCTATTTTCATATCAAAGGGAAAGAAAAAAAATGACAGCCATGGCAAGACAGGGGTCTCAACTACTGTGGATAAATCAATCCATCACACATACAAAAAAAAAAACAATTCTGCCATGAAACTTAATCACTAAAGGTCATGTCGGGGAGTGAGGAACAGATTAAATTAGCATAGTATTAGATATGGAAAATGATTTCTGTCAAAATCATCTTTACCACAATTATAATATGTTAATTACGTATTTCATTAAGGAAGTTGATTATGGTTCACAGATGAAATCATGCAGACGAAGACACCTGGAAGGAAGCACTAGAGCCTGAAGCCTCTCTCTCTCTCTCTCTCTCTCTCGCACACACACACACACACACATACGTTCTCGCTCACGCTTTAGCAATTTCACTCAGGCTCATATAGAAGAGCTTCTGCCAGATTTCTTAAAGGAGTATCAAGTTAGTACAGGAGCTCAGGGAAGGAAAAGAAAACTGCACACACCAAGAGGTGGGTATATAGCATTTTTGTGCTCCCTCTTTAAGTGCTCAGAATAAGTGTTGGTTTATAACATCCTCTTCCTTTTTTAAAGTACCTGTAGCTTCTAGCACTGTGTGCAAGAGACTTCAGCACAGACTAACTGATCTGCAACTGTTTCTTTTTTTCACAGGGATAGGACCATGCTGAAGATTTTATTCTAGCTGTTTAGAAGAAGCATAGTCTACCATATAAACACAACACATCATCTAATGGGGGTGGCAATGAGCTAGGAATCTGCACAACTTGGATTCCACAGAACAGTTATTGTGGTCAGCAATATTACTGGTTAGTTAATTTCTCCTTTCTTTTCCATGTAGTTATTTGAACATGGTGAACAACCCAAGTCTTTTGGTATTTAAAAGCAGCACCCAATAAAAACACATGCACACCTCCTCATTTTGCTTATAAAACTCTGCAGCTGAATCTCAAAGCCTTTAAAAGTACTCTGGTCAACACAAAGGTGGTAGCAGGAATTTCAGAGTATATGTGATGGTGACAGAGAGGGAGGCAGCATTGGTTAGATAAGGAAAAAATAATAATCTTGGTCAATTCTAACTCAAGTAGCAGCAAAAGTGTAACGAAGAGAGATACGCAGTGCCAGAATGTAGGGAGATTATATGTATCCTTACAAAAAAAGGTCTCAGTGATGCCCCTGGGAGTGAAAGTGACTAAGTTTCAGTCAAATATAATTACCTCATTGTAATATTTCCTAGTGAGTGAGAATGCATCAATGCTTGTGTGCCCTTGTGCTGATAGATTTTGCCACACAGAGTAATCATTGTTGGAATTAAGCATAATTGTCAAGAAAGACTTGGTCATCATGAGAGAGACTGTCTCATGCAACTGTCCTTTTGCTTTCCAGCAGTAATTACTTTAGTAATTAATCTCTGTCATTTAACTGTATTACATTTTGAAAAGAGAAAATGGAAGAAAGACCGGTTTCTGACTAATTTACATCACAGTTTAAAATCCTAAAATAGGGTGAATCAAATGTCAACGTTAGCCTTTTTGCAGGTTTCTAAATCAGTCTAATTCTTACATCCAGCAAGAGCAGAAATAAGGCTAGGTGGCTAACGTCAACTCCATAAAATCTGCTTTATTTGAAAGCTTTCAGTTCTTCACACCAATTCTTGTCATTGTATGTAATGGTGAACAACACACTCTGAATGAGCAATGACTGCTTTCCCCTATTTGCTGTTGGTCACAATAGTAGCTTCCCATAAGGCAGCACCAGCATTTGTTAATGCCAACATCATAAAGTAAAAGCCATATTTCCAAAAGTGGTCACTAATTTTGAATGTCTTCATTTTTGGGGGTGACAGTGGTTGTGATTCGTAGACATGTTGAATGCTCATTGCCCCAGATGAATTTTATGGGAGCTGCAAGTGCTCTCAACACCTTTGGAAATCAAGCTTAAGACTGGCACCCAGAATCAGTGCCCATTTTTGAAAATTATGCCTATGCAAATAAAGGTGTTATTCATGCTAATAGTCCCTTTGCTGCCATAAGTGCAACAGGGGCTGCAAGACTAGGCCATAAATGTTGTCCAAGACATACCTAGATCCTAAAGGCCAAATCCTGCTTGCTTTGCAAATCAATGAGGTGACTCACATGGAGAAAACAAGAAAGAGTTGGTTCTCAGTACTTTCCCGTTATTTCATATTTTTTTCTTACTAAGGGCCCAGACCTGTTCTCAGTGAAGAGTCAGAATGAGTTTTGCAATTAATTTCAGTCAGTAACACTGATCCCTATATTTCTCTGACCTTGTTTTCAAATATCAGACTCATTGTGCCTTTAATTATATCAGATTTATACTATGATATATACTAATATGCCTTACTAGTTAGTGTTTAGTTTAGTACTCTACAGTATATTCAATTCATAGCATACTATCTAATATTTTAGATATGCCATAATTATATATTTGTTACAAAATACCATTTAATTTGTTTTAGTTGGTTTCATTTTTTTTTATATTTGGGTGAAATTATCTGATGACTATTTTCAGCATATTAACCCTGTGCAGGTCTGTATATTTCTACCCTCACAAAAAAAAATCAAGCCATGAACTCTATGAATTCTGCATCCAGTTAAAAATTGATGTTTTTTAAAAAAGGTTATGTTTTGTACATTATCTGGTAGTTTAATATCACTGGTATGTAAAATAATCTCCAGCAAATAAAATGAACCATGACACTTTCAGCCAATGGTATTCCTTGGGAGATATACTTAGAAATAAATATTTGCAACTTTGAATCTTCAAAGACCAAGATAAATGGGAGAAAGTCATATTGTCGCTGGCCTTAAGAATGCCCCTTTTCCATCTTATAAAACATGAACCTTCATCACTCCTTTGCCACCCATATAATTGCTAGCAATAATCTGGAGCAGAAATGGAGACTGCTATTCCAGAGAAGCACCACTATCAACACAAGTTTCCACAATAAGGGCCACTGAGAGGACAGGCTCATGTCTCCACCAACCACTGGACAGTAGAGCTGGCCAGGTGCAGGGGGTAAGCATACATAGTGCCATTTCAAAGGGTGGCAGAACTGATGCTCCAAGGCCCATTACTCATCCCCACACGAGACCATGGGTTAGGCCTAAACTGAGATAAAGGTCCTCTGAGATAGAGGTCCAGATTCTGTTCTACTGCAGTGGTGCAGCACCTTAAAATTTTTGTAGATTATGGGTCCTGCCTTAAAGGGCTAGGATCTAAATGTCCATGTGACGCAACAAATGAGGATGTGGATGGATGTGGGTGACAGTCATAGGCTGAATTCTATCCTTAGTACACCAGTCTAATTGTAACCCACATCCTTCTGCACCCCAAACCTACCTCATTGTTTGTCACTCCACATTCATGTCACACTATTTTCACATTGTGAGCTCTGGTTTAGACAGTCTTCCTGTGTCCTTTGTGAAGTGTTGCCTAACAACACCGTTTTGTGCTACAAAATAAATAAATACATGAATAATCATCTGGTAAAATTTTCAAAAAGCAACAAGGTAACTTCAGCTTCTGGGTGCCTGTCACTGTTGAAAATGGGAGTTAGGGTTCTAAGTCACTTGGTCATTTAAAAAAATATTTCAGTTGACTCTGTTCGTTTCTGTGACTTGCTGTGTCATCCTCAGTCTCCATGGGAGTTTAGCACCTGAGGAAGGCTTGCAGGATTTGCTCCAATGTTGGTTCAAAAGTCATGCACTAGCCAGTTGAGTCACTGTAGTGGATATTGTAGAGCAAATCTTGCTGTCATTGCTCAAGCAAAACTCTAGCTGAACTCAATGGTAGATTTTCCTGGGTATGGACTTCAGGACTGGGTCTGCTGAGTATGGGGAAAAGTAGCTGGCACAACTAGCATAATTCTACTGAAGTCCAGCCCAGAGAATATGTTTATCTGACTATGTAGAACCTTAAGGGAGATGTGTCTATATAAAATCAAAGAATAGCTCAGAATAGAATCACAATTTCGGTATTTGCTCTATAACCAAAAACTCTCTTAATGTGATATAGCACATTTCTAGTTCAGTTGCTATGTAAAGAAACATAGAATTAAAGAAAAGTAGCAGCTCTGGATAGTGTAGTAGGAGAGGAAGGAGTCAGTTGTGACTGTATAACAAGAGAGTCTTTAATGTGGTACATGAGGAGAGGGAGGAGGAGGAGGATGAGGATGAAAAGAGCTATGAGAGAAAAAAATGAAACAAAGGTGATTATGGTAAACAGTTATTTTCCTGTCTCTGTCCCCCAACTGCATCCAAGCCCCTTTTTGAACATTCTCTTTAGAATATGCCCTTAAACGTCACAAGGCTTTCAAGTACAGCCTTATAGGCAGAGTGTGCTGCTAATGTGCGTTGCTAATTATATTGTGCTAAATTTAGTTTATAGTGTTAAAAAAATATCAACATGATGCTCTACATCATCTATGTAATCTGAGGCACTTTCTTGCAGGACTATTTCTGGGTTATGCAGATAAAATAGGCCCTTAAAACAGCACCATTTTCCCATTGTATGATCTCAGTGCTCTACATGTGATTTTACTGAGGTTACACAGTAATTCTTTATAGCTTTCTAGACAGAGGAAAGGTGGGATAGGGTGAATGGGGGGGGTGTATTTTTATAGGCCCATGCAGACCATAAGCCTGATTAGAAAAGGCTTATGATCTGCATATGTACATGGGAAAATCTCCCAGCAATTGACCCACTAAGTGAATATATATTAGAGATCAGTAAATAAAAAGACTATGAGGTTTTAGTTAACAAGAACTGACTGATACCAGGTTCTCTCCCCCCCCCCCCTTTACTCCTCCTCCAGTGCTAGCTTGTTATCCTTTCACACCGGACAATACAACAGCACGTCTGTCTCTCCCCCTCTTCTCCCCAAATCAAAGATCAAAGGCTGCATTTGTAAAGCAAATAGTTGGAGAGCTACAGCCGGGTTTGATGAAAACCCACTCCAGGCCTCTTGGGAGATATTACCTTCCTCATTATTCCACTGATTGGCCTTATTTCATCCAAGGATTACTGCACATTCTCCTGACGGCTGATGAGCAGCTTCATGAATATACAAAATAATCCGGCGGCACTGGGCCAGCACTGATTATTATTGTGGAACTCAGAGGAGCTGCTTCAAATGAGCTGCTGGAGACTGTGGAACTCTTCCTCCCCGGTTTCCATCTGATTTTACCACAAGGATCCTTATTAGGCTATTTTTCACATGTCTGTAAGAGAAGGAGAAAGAGAGAGAGAGATTGCATCTAGTTAAAAATGATCAGGGAATTCTGGGTACCAGATGTTTTTTGCTTAATATTGCAAAATGGCTTTTATTAGATTACACTAAGCACTTACTAACTACAGTTAAACTGCTTTGCAGAGAAACCTGATGGGAATGCTGCCCTAAATAGCTTCTTTTCTTCTTTTTTAGTGCAGTTTTGGTTTTTTGTGTATGTCTGTGGTGTGCCTGAGTTTGGAGAGTGCTTGGTGTTGGTAGAGAGGAGAGGTTGTGCTAATGAAATGATCTGGGGCTGCCTATTGAAGTTGACTTCAGATGGCACTCCTGCCTTTTTGGCCAAAGAGGTTGGCCCAGGTGTTAATGAAACAGTAATGACAGAGAGCAAAGGTGTTTGTTTTCAAATTCAGTCGAGCAGAAACAGCTTTGACACAAAGTACCTCTGATGGATTTTGTACAGAACTGAAATGACTTTCTCTGAGCTTCTGACCCAAGCTTGGAACATCTTGTTGGTGAAGTCCATTTCCTCCCCCCTCCCTTCTCTTTTTTTAAAAGCTAATATTCTAATACACCTATGGATTATTCAAAAATCCTGCAGGCAAGCAGAGCCTACACACTCTACTCTAGTTCTTCTTTGAATGAACCCAACATCTGGCAGAAGCCCTTCCTCTTCCAAACCTTTAATCCTAGTTAAGCTGAAAAAGGTTAATCTTTTGTAGGATTCCTCTAGCCCCAGAATCAATCAGAAGTCATGATTTACAGTGCTGCCAATTTAATATCTGAGAAACAGGGGTCCTGTAATGATCATTTACAGGCAAGTGCACTTGTTTTAGTGATTGAGAACTACTGAACTGCCCTGAACTATAAATGTCTTATCCTATGTTTTGTAATATGTCACATGAAATAAATGAGTGACTCCCTGCTCCTTCGAACCACTTTGACCACAGTACTGTTCAACCAGGTATGTTATATTTTCTTAGCAGAGAAGTTAGAAAATCTGCTCCACTCCCTTTGACAGTGACATGCAATCACCCTGTTTCAAATAAGACAGGTCAGTCTCTCAGTAGAGATACCAGCTGCTATCCTTTCTTGGAAATGGTTATAAATCCTCCACCAGTCTGTTGGGTGTTTGCAATCTTGTGGTCTGAAACCAAAGGTTCCTTTTATCCAAATTTAGTTTGAAAAGTTTTTTTTCCCCTAAAATTGCAAGAGAATAGAGTAATGGGCATCATTAGAAAGGTGTTTAATAATAGATCATTTTATTTGTCTGGCTTGAACCCCACTGCTGGGAACAGAGAGGATGTGTAAAAGAGACTTGATACTGCAAGACTGACTGCTTTTTTTAACAGAGATTTGAACCAGTGTTACATTTTAAACAAGGCTTCAGCACCAAGCTACCCCGGCACAGTAATTTAATGAATCTACATTTCATGACTGAAGTGATAAAGATGAAACATTTTAAAATAACCCAAAAGGTAGATACACCAAAAAAGTCTGATGAAACATTAAATGAATGTAGTGTAACACATTATCTTTGCTTCTGCACATCCAAAAAGCGCAATGAACTAAAACATTGCATTAAGCCAAGAATAAAGCTAAAAATTAAATTGGCTCAGAAAGATCTAGTGTAGTGGTTTATGCACTAAGAATGCAGTAAATTTGGTCATTTAATATTATTCTCTTTACCTCTGATATGCACATTTAAAAAAAAGAAAAAGAAAACTAAGACTCATGGGAGAAAGTCAAGGGAAAAGGGCACAGCTGAATTTTGGCTTTTTCTGTGTTTACCTATTTTTAAGTATACTGTATTAATTGTTTTATTTACTGCACATCATTTAGGTACTGTGAATGCCCTGAGACATGAAATATAATCAGGTCCGTTACAGATGGAAACAGAACCAATAAAGAAGACATATTCAAATATATAATACTGCCCCTTCAAATCAATAAATAAAGACAAGCATTTCATACACTAATGCATATATCTATGACCATTATAAATTAGTTGCTTGCCAGAAAATACACTTCTTAGCACAAGTGCCATTATTTAAAGTTGTCTGTTTAATGCACACTTAGTATATTTTCTCATCCAAAGCTGTGATGCATAATTAGACAACATCCATTCTTAAAAACTAAAGTAGATGCCAAAAATGTAATACATAAGGCATGACGTTTTACAAATTTACATCTTCAAAAGTTATGTGTGGTTTCAGATAGAAAAAAATTGCAAAAAGATCACTATAATATAATGGTCCCAGTTTCATCTTAGCTTGCTTCATCTGTCGGCTGGCAGTAATGTAAGTTATAATGCACTCATTCTTATTCAACTTCAGTGAATGGGTATTTTCCAGGGTTGTTCTATTAAGTGGATGACTGGTTAGGTGTCTTAATAGTTTGGTGAATTATGGCTATTTAAACCTTGGTTAGCTCAATGGGTTGATCGCTGGGTTTCCCCCCCCCCCCCCAGTAGGCATTTATTGCCTTCTCGGGTTAGCATGGATTTCTCTGTCTGTGTCTGAGGTTGGCCGGAGGCCTCTGTAATCCATTGGTCAGATACGGCCATATTTCCCAACCTTTTCTACATGGGGACATCACTGGGGATCCTCTCCCATCCAGTCAGAATATAGCTAGAAGCCCCACTCCCCCAAACACACTTTTCCATTTAGCAACCAGGGAAAGGCAGAATTGTCCCAACCTCTAGGGCGAGAACCTGCAATGTAGTTCTTTGTTGTCCCAGGAGCCTATGTCACATCAACAGATATAACCCATTAACCATCTCAAGTGCCAACCTTGAGTCTCTTTTTTTGTGTGGTTTTATCAGACTGGGCCATAGCAGAGATTAAATCTCCCGCTTCTGGACCTAACTCCCTTTTCCCCATTCTCCACTTGGTCAATGGCATTTTTGGTTCTGCTTCCTGTCTCACCTTGCAGCCGGGTTTTCACATCTACACCACTTTTGCACAACCCTGCAGCAGGGGCACAAAGACTAGTGAGCCAGACCAGCTGGCCAGCATGCTAGAAGCCTTTGTGATAAAGAGAAATGAGTCAGCAGTGGTAGATTGCAGAGTTGAGTCCCAACACTTTCAGGGGCAAGGCCTGAACCACCTATGTCAATTAGTCAAATCAGACAGTGTCATCTTGTTGGACTAAATCTTGCTGCCTCACCTTCCCACTTGTCATTTCCCATGTATCCCAGCGCACACAGTCATGTCTCCTAAATGATGAGATAGCAATCATTATATAGCTGCAAAAGAGTCTTGTAGCACCTTATAGACTAACAGCCCACAAAAGCTCATGATCCCTAAGATATAAGACCCACTTCATCAGATGAATGTTGTGGAAATCTCCTGAGGCATGTATAAATATGCAGGCAAGAAAGCAAGGTAAATTCATTCTGGGGTGGGGGGGGAGGGTGAGGCCCACTTCCAGCAGGTGATCTGGAGGTGTGAACACCCAGAGAGGTCATCTATATTTATACCTGCCTCTGGAGATTTCCACAACATTCATCTGATGAAGTGGGTCTTAGGGATCATGAGCTTTCATGGGCTAAGATCTGTTAGTTTATAAGGTGCTACAAGACTCTTTGTCACTTTTGCAGATTCTGACTAACACGGCTACCCCTCTGATTCTATATATATATATATATATGCATTTTTCTGTACTATATATTGCAGTCTTGCACCAGTCCAGCTGACAAATAATCAAATCTTTAGGCTTCCCCACCACCATATTTGCTATCTGCAGATGTCACACATATCAAAAGGGAGAAATACCCTGCAATTACTCATATTCAATCACTCCTTTCCCCTCTTGTCAAGCCAACTAAATGTAATAAACAAATGAAGCTGGAAAGGTGGAGCCCAACTCAGTGATTGGGTGTGGGGGGAGGAGGAAAGGCAGAGGTAAGCTCAGTCAAGCAAATGCCAATTGAAGTATCAGACATAGAAAAGGGGGTCCTAAAGACACGTGAAGAGGGGGCTGGATGGGATCCCCAACATCTCTTACTTCAGACAGGGCACTGCAAGTCTTAGGACTGGCCTAGTTGCACCATAGCTGGCCATCGGGAATCAGCACCTGTTTGATTTACTGCCAGGCTCTCTGCTGATCTCCTGTTCTGTCTTCCTCTGCTGCAAACTAAGCCTATGCTAAGCTGCATGAACCTTCCCTCACTCCTCTCCGGCATCTCACCTCCAAAAACATATTGACATTGCCTCTAGCCCTAGAATGTTGCTGGTATTTTTGTTTTATGTCTTTCTTAACAAGTTGACACAACTTAACAATGTTTGTCTTGTCACCAGATTATTGCTCTAAATGAGATGGTTATTCACAGTGAGTCATTGAATATTTTACAACCTGGTTACAGTAGCTGCTCCGACAGGCACCTGTGTATAGATGAGAGTGTACATACTGTCACAGCACTGTCAAAATAGGAGATGCTTGCTGTACCTTTATTAATATATACTGTTTACCTTCCTTCTCCCTCAGCTCACATTCTGCCCTTTCATCTTGCAGCTAAGTTACTGAGACCCGATTCTCAGGCGTGGGGTATCTGCGAGATGACCAGAAATGTGCTAGTTTGTTAATACTTTGGGCCAAGACATGTTTTTAATATTTTGCAGATCATGTGGAAATGTGGTTTTGGGGCTTTCAACACCTGTGTACTTGTTCACATCTCTGCACGTGAAAGGCCACTCAGTATGTAGGGGGATCTCAGTATGAAGGAAAGATCTTCAAATATCCCTGCTCCCGTCTGCCACTCAATTTCCCCGTCACCTTCTAAACGACTCTTCCTTCTTGCCAAGAAAGACCTGGATACTTTTCTGAGAGTCTGTCAAGCCATTCTTAGGTTATTTGGAAAAAATATTTTAAAATGAAACAACCCCCTGGTCCAGGGGGCTGAATATATGGCAGCCAAACTCTCTACACTTCTGCTGGTTTGACGAATGAGAACTTGAATGAGGCCCACTCCAGGTTTTTAAAAGCATGAATTTGTGGTTGGTGAGCATGGGAGGAAGAAACCTGGTTCATCGGCTCAATTGGCTGACAGTGAGTCAGAACCATTTCTGCTACTGACCCCCTTAGCTTCAAGAGTCACTTAGCCTCTCTCTACCTCATTACTGTTGCCTATATAATAACTGCAATAGTACTGCTTCACCAGTGTTATGACACTTAATTAATTCGTGTTTGCTAAGAGCTTTAAGATCCTGTGAGGAAAGGTGGTATATAAATGTAAAGCATCATTATTAGAATTTGCGATTTAAATCGATCAGTTCCTTTCTTCTCATCCTTTTCTTGAACGTGGCTGCTGCAAAACTAGTTAATCCAACATGACTCAGAGATTTCAAAGTGCCCGAATCTCTATCATCTTGAACCTTGTGCAGTCAGTAACACCTGTGCAAAGTCAGCGTAAAATGCTACTGTTCTGCTGTGGTCGTATTTTGCACAAAGTGAGCAAGCTATACAAGGTGTGTGGCCCCAAACCCCTTATTTCTGTAGATTTGGGATATATGCTCTTAAGATTTCTGCCTTTTATTAAAGTAAAACCAAAGGGATCCCCTAGAGGCATAACCAATATTCATTCCACATGGGAACACAAATCCAGGTTTACCCTGTGGCTGTTCCCAGGGGAGAGTGTTTGCTAGTGAAGTCTGAGATAGTGTCAGGCAACTACTGAAAAGACCCTCTGTCTGTTTATTCATCTAAATTACATAGAACAACTTGAAGTGCATTTCTGTTCCCATCCTAATGTACTTTGGCCAGGTGGGTGAGGTAATATGTTTTATTGGACCAACTTCTCTTGGTGCAAGAGCTACACAGAGGTCTTCTTCAGGCCAGATAGTTTCTCTTAAATTCTAGCCAACATATGGCACTACTCTGAGATGCTCTTTCCTTCATGGTATTCTGAATCCTCTTTCGGCCCAGGAGGATCTGAGATTGAAACTACATTTGTTTCTACCCTTGATGAGCCTGTGCCAATCTCTCCCAGGGGACCACATGGTGCACAGGAACATTACAGATGGGGAAGTCGCAAACCCATACAGAAAGATTGAGATTAGTTAAAAATGAACCATAAACTAAGATTATAGTGTTATCGTCTATGGCTGGGCACTGGCAACCCACCCAACCCAACCACACCAATCAGAGTGAGGTTGACAGATCAACTGCTGTTAAAAATGAGTGTACAACAAAACCTAAATCTGAGTACCCCTTTGGTGAGGGACATCTAGAGCTATGCCCAGATCATTTCTTTGAAAATGGCTTCTAATGCTAAAACAGGATGGCCCAAAAAACCCTAGCCAGGTTTTCAGTATTTCAGGATCCTGAACCTGGATCCTGATACATGAGGTCCCTTTCTTTATAATGGGCCAAAGCAAAACAGTCCAGATAGAAACTGAACACATCTAATTAGAGATGGACCCAGAACCACTCCTTCCCCAGATCCAAATACCCTGAACCTTTGGGGAAATTGGGATTCAGATTGTCTGACTCCTCTGCTACCACAATGATGGATGTCCTAGATATGAGTACTTAGATATTGTAGACAGAGTGCATAAAAATAACTCATAGAAGCTGCTCTTATTATTTCTTGTAGTGCCTAGAGGCTCTAACCAACTTCAGGGCCCCCTGTATAAACATGTACTGCTGTCAGAGACATTCCCCGCCCTGAAGATCTGTATTCTAGACAAAACTGCAAAAGTATTAGTGTCATCATCACATCTTCATTTTCTAGGTGAGGAGACTGAGTTACAGAGAGGTGATTCTCAAAGGCACCTGAGAGAGAGAGAGAGAGAGAGAGAGAGAGAGACAGAGTGCATCGCCAAAGTGCACTGAGATTCAGTAAGGATTGGGCACCTAACTCTCTTGCAAACTTCTGAAAAAAATCTTAGACTACGTTTACCTGAGAAAGGTCACACAGAAAGTCAGCAACAGAGCAAGGTATCAAATACAGTCTTCCAGGCACTGGAACCATAAGCCAATACTTCACATGTGAACATCAGTGTCTAGCCTCATCCCTAGCTAAGATTAAAAGGGACGTGTACATCCCAATTCCAGGATCCAGTGCTCCCATGGATGATAAGGGTCAGTCTGCCCTCAGACTGACTTGTATCCTATCATTAATGTGAGATACAAGTAAATCATTCAGCCTTGTGCCCCTGGAATTTGGAAGACTGACACGCATGCACAATGATTCCTTTATTTTATTCCCTGAGCAGTAGGTGCTCTTGACTGCATTTCCGCCAAACGGAGATGCAGGATTTCATGGAGTGGTGCACGGCATATTTCTGGAGGCTCTGATAGGCTGAGCCTACTGTGTAGTGCAAAGGCTTAGCCCCTAAGATTTGTTGGCAGCCTCCTGCTCTTTGTTCTTCAGAATGTGAAAATAGTGTAAATAACAGCATCTGCATTTGCTCCTGCTGCTCTGACTGCCAGCCAAATGAGGTTTCCCTCCCCCTCTCCCCTCGCAGAGCAGTCCACGTGCTGCACACAGGACAGGACTAGAGAGGAATTATGTGCATAACAGTACAGCCTCAAGAGTGTCATGAACAACATGGGCCATCAGGCAAGGAGGCAGACAGAGTGCTCATGAGTTCTGCTATTCCCAAATGAAATTTCAAAAATTCCTTCCCCACGTCATCACCCTGATATGTTTTTTAGGATTTTTGTGACTAAATCTAGTTCGTTATTAAAAAATGTTTAAAATAACTAAAGAAAATAATTGACTCTGTCTCTCTTGTGCAAGGGAATATTCTGAAACCAGCCCTGCTCCATGTCACGATCCTATACGCCGGGGTGGGCAAACTTTTTAGCCTGAGGGCCACATTGGGGTTGTAAACCTGTGTGGAGAGCCAGGTAGGGAGGACTGTGCCTCCCCAAAAAGCCTGGCCTCTGCCCCTATCTGCCCCCTCCCACTTCCCATCCCCTTAACTGCCCCCCTCAGAACCACCAAACAATTCAACCCCCCACTCCTTGTCCCCTGACTGCCTTCTCCCAGGACCCCACGCACCTAACCACCTCCCCAGGACCCCACCCCCTATCCAACCCTCCCCCAATCCCCTGACTGCCCTCTTCAGACTCCCCAACCCATCCAACCCCCCACTCCTTGTCCCCTGACCGCCCCCTCCTGAGACCCCCCATCTCAACCCTAATGATCCCCCGGGACCCCAGCCCCTATCCAACCCCTCTGCTCCCTGTCCCCTGACTGCTCCAACACCCCCCGCCCCCTGACAGGTCCCCCTCCCAGGACTCCCTCGCTTATTCAAACCCCCCCCCCCCCCCATTCCTTGTCCCCTGACCGCCACCCAGGCCCCTCATCAACCCCCCCCGGCCCTGGCCCAAGCCCCCTTACCATGCCGCTCAAAGCAGAGTGTCTGGTGGCAGCCACCCGTCCGGAGCCAGACACGCTGCTGCACTGACCCATGGGAGCTTGCTTCCCCCACAAGCGCTGCTCGCTAAGGATCTGGGGGAGCAGGGAATGTGGGTCAGGGGGGAGTCTCCCCAGCTGGGCACTCAGGGGCTGGGCAGGACGGGCCCGCAGGCTGGATGTGGCCCACAGGCTGTAGTTTGCCCTCCCCTGCTATATGGTCTATTCCATTTAAGTTCTTATAATGCATTCAGCACTGCTGGATAGCATTTCAACATCCAGAATTGCTCTTTACATTTTTTTTAGTCATACTTATTGTGTTTTCAAAAATGTTAACAGCCAATCCTTTTTAGGAATTTACTAAAAGTAACCATTCTCTTTTTTCTCCATTGATGCAACGGTAGTTGGCTCTTCAGGTCAAGTTTGCAACAGGATAATTATTCTGAATAGGACACTGGCCACTTAAAACTCTCAAATTGGCTATTTGAAATTAACTAAGGAAAAGGAATTTGTGGCCAGATTCATCTAGGTTATTTACACAAGCCAGTCCACAGCTTTTCAGTAGAAAGTGTGCCTAGGGGGATTTGTATTGTTGCCAGGTTCCCACAACCACCCTTCTAACATGAGGTCTCACTCAGCAGGTGCTGTCCCAGAAGTGGGGTTTTCTTACTAGGAGGGTAGTATGGCTAGGACAGCCAGAGGCTGTACGGATCCAGCACATCCCTAAGGCAGCTTCTGCCGGCCAGACACGTACGAAACCCACAGTGCGATTACAGTTGCCCGCTCTGAGCAGAAACATGAAGAAAGGCAGGTGCAGCAAAGTGCAATTCTAGTGGGAGTGAATTTGGACATCACATCATTCTCTATTTGTAGTTTGATCTAACTAGCATAGTTCCCTTTCTGTCTCTTCTACACACTTTAAAAGACAGATTGGACATAAAACTAAGATTGCAAGAGGATTCAGGTTTTGCCGTGGCTGTGTGGCAGCTGTCCTCAGTCTATGTTTCATCATAAAGTTCTTGTTTTGCACTTCAAGCAAAATATCAATTTTCTTTTTAACATCAGTTTTCAAAACTGCTAATCACAGGTTTTTCCCATACAGGCTACCACAGCCCCACCCATCTACACAAAACTACTTCACATTAAGCCCACTTTAACATAACGAGTCACAGCTCCAAATACATGAATCTCTTTTATTTTTGTATTTGTATTTTTCTAACACATGCCAACCTCTAGCATATAAAATGCCTGGCTTGGGAGAACAGACTCATACAGCTGCACTGTAATTGTACAAAAAAAACCACACTAATAACTCTTCTGTGCATTCAAAAACTTGTCTCATTGCAAGGATCTGTGCAGATTGGTACATAGTGCCTAGGTGTATATTGTGTAGTACTTAGAGATTAAAACTGACGCTGAATTTAAATGTTATGTAGCTAATATATAATGTATAGTCAAGACAAAAGTAAGTGGTGATAGTGAAATTTTAAATAGTGAATTTTAGCCAAATACTGGAGAATATTCATGGAAAGCAACAAATATTTGAGCTGAGAACTTTGTTCTAAGGGATATGCTCTAGCAATGGAGAAGACACATATGTGATGGAGGTTCTCAATCAAAACAGCTCAGATTTTGAATGCTCATGAAAAAACAACGAGGAATCCTTGAGGCACCTTAGAGAATAACAAATGGGTAGAGCTGTACCGGGCCCCGGACTTAAGGGGGGCCCCCTTAAGTCCGGGGACCGGTACACAGCTGTACCCATAGTCGTCCCCCCTGGGCACCACATCTTTCCCGGGCTGTGTCCCTGTGTCAGTGGCCAGCTGCCTCCCGAGCCCTTCAGCCGGCGGATCGTCCCATGCCCCAGGAGACGCCCCAAGGCATCCCCGGCTGCAGCGCTTCCCCCGCCCACCTGCAGCAAGAGCCGGGCCAGCCCTTGGCGGGGGTGGGGGGGGGGGCGCCCCGGCACCACAGGATGCCGGCTCGATCGCCTCCCCCACCCCGGCGGCTGCAGAGGACTGGCCGGGCGTGCCGCTCCGCGGGGGCCAGCAAGGCGTGGGTGCGGGAGGGAAGGAGGTTTGGTGGGGGGGAGGCTGATCTGGGTGGGTCAGGCATGGGGGGAAGGAGAATAGGCTGGGGGAGGTTGCGGGGGGCCCAACGATCAGAGTAGGGGGCCCCCAAATTTCTGTCGCCGGCCCTGTGCCCAGGTATCCCATCTCTGCATAGTGGGAGAGAGGGGACAGGTCTCGGGAGCAGGAGAGCTGATGTGGTCTGAAGTCAGAATAAGCCTTCTAGTGGTGAGTGAGGGCCTTAAAGAGATAGTGCATGGCCTCTCAGAGACTTCCCCTGCAGCCTGCTCTCTCTCTCTCTCTCTCTCTCTCTCTCTCTCTCTCGCACACACATACACACACACACACCCCTCCCAACACATACTTGTATTATTGTTGTTGTTACTTCTTGGTACTTCCTGCAATGCACATATATGCTCTGTAATTTTATTCTTTCAAAGTGTGTTATTTTAGTAATTTGACTGGTCTATGCATTTCATAATTTTTATTTCTCTCTTACAGTTAAATTTAATTCTTTGACTAGTGAGTTCTAAAATGCCTACCCTGTTCTGACTGGAGTAATTATCCCTATAGTAACTTTTTAAAAATATATATTATAGCTATTATAGCTACTGGTAGCACACATCCACACATTACCTCAATATTAGTGCACGTAACAAAATTTATTCCACACGTGGATGAAAAAAATTAGAGGGAAAGGCCTGGTACCTTCCCAAGCAGATGGTACAGTGAGGATGAGTCCACAGACAAGCACTGCTGCACTGTAAATGTTGGCTAGCTGAAACAAAAAAGTCCCCTTCCTGTGGCTTTGCTCCTGGATGGGGCAAGGTCCTCTCCTAGCTCCCTGGTCTGGAGTCCCATGTAGACCTCAGCTGGGTCTCAATAGCTGGCACGGGATGGATCTCTGCCCCTCTGGGTGCTGGTCTCTACAAAGTTGCAACTGCCTGCCCCATGCACTACATCCTACACCAGTTCAAAGACTCCATTTGTGGGGAGCGGGAGTTAATCAGAGACTCCCTACAGTGCTCTCCTTCAGGTTCCAGCCCCCAGTCTCTCCTAAACTCAAAACTGAAACTAAATTCAGGTTTTGGGGGAATATCTACACTGCAATAAAGAACCTGTGGCACAGCCTTGGCTGGGCTGCGTCAACTGACTCAGGCTAGCGGGGCTCTGGCTGTAGGGCGAAAAATTGCAGTGCAGAGGTGCTGGCTCGTCCTGGATCCCAGGCTGTGAAATTCCGTGAGTGAAGGGGTATCAGCATCCCGAATGTCTATGCTGCAGTGTTAAGCCTCCATAGACTGAGCCTTGTGACCGACCCCCTGTCAGGTGACTGGGCTCTGAGACTCAGTGCCGCTGTTTTTTTATTGCGTTGTCTCTGAGTCAGGTCGTCTCCTCCCACTAAGGGGACTGGCAGCCCTGGCTCATCACTGGTCCAGCAAACTGCTTATCCTGATCACGCCATGATGAAGCCTCCCTATTGGCATAATCAGGGGTGTCTAGTCCAGTCTGTCCCTACCCTTGACTCAGAGCATGCTGGGGAATGGAGTCCGAGAACTCTGGTAGCCATTATTGGTGTAGTCCAAAGGGCAGGAACCCCTAGAGCTCAGTACAGAGTTCAAAGAGCCGGCAAACTCCAAGTGGGGGTAACATTTATTTCTTTTTAAAAGTAAGATTACTGCTCTTCCAAAGAAACCAACCAAACAGTGCCACTTTTGTCAACTGGGAACCACACCCTTTTCATCCAATCTCTATACAAGCTGCACACTGATCTACTCAGGAGATATCTTCACAATCTATTAGTCTATTGCATATTCAAAAATCATTCTGCACTCTGGGCTCCCAGTGAAATAAACGGAAGATCTTCAGAAAGGGCCAGATTGTAGCTTGTCACCGCAAGCTCAACGTTGGCACATTCATGCTCACCTGAGAGCAAGTACTTCACAGAGCTAGTGTGTCCCTATCCACTCCAAAGGGAGCAAGGAACAAGCAGACCATAAGCTTCCTTCCAACCGGTGGAGGTAGCTGACATGGAAGGAAGTGTATGTTGGACTTCCTTGAGGTCAAGAATCAGAGAGGTAGCCGTGTTAGTCTGGAATAGCAGAGGTAACAAAGAGTCCTGTGGCACCTTAAAGACTAACTAAAGTATTGAAGCATAAGCTTTCATGGGCTAATACCCACTTCGTCGGTTCCTTGAGATGTAGCAGTAGTCTTGCTCCCGGTCACCAGTCACCATGGGCCCAGTTTTCTGCTAGAGCTAATTGACACAGCACCACTGAAGAGAATAGAGTTATACCCTATTTGCAGAAGATAATTTGTTCCTTTTCGGACCTGGAGCTGGACAGTGAAGCAAGTCGCTGAACCCAGAATTGACAAGCTGTAACTTAGGGAAGAATAACCAATGCGGAACTACTGAGTGAGTAAAAGAGAGTTTTCCTGTAAACATAATCAAACTCAAATAAACATAAGAAGGATCCCATCATCATCTTGTTCATGGTGATGATAAACATGCTGTTTCAAAATATATTTTCTGTAGGTGTTTGGTTTGCATAATATTTGCATATATTTAGGACACAGCATAGCAATCTAGCCAACAAACACTACCCTAGCAGAATGCTGGCCTGTCATGGACCACATCCACGCGGCAAAAAGAATAGCCCATTTTATGTACTAATGTGACATATGAATTATAAAAAAACAGCAAACAAGCATTTCTCATTACATTTATTAAATTGCATTAAGGTTGTTATTAATTTTCTTAGTTAAAACAAAACCCTCTCTAACTGGAAAACATAATTATTTAAGCTAATGTGCTGATGACTTAAAATGTCATGTTATAGCTTGTAATCCATACTTTTAAAATGAATGATAGAAACACTTCCTTTGACCTGATCCCGCTGAATTCATTGCTGGGGTGAAGACTGAAGAAGGGAGCCTAAAAAACATGTACAATGGGTGTCAAGTCTTCTTAAGCCACTGTTACATATATTGCACCAATAAGCGGTATCTTTGGAAAACATATTGTATTAAGTTCATGAATGTTTTATGGATTATTGTTGGCCAGGGATTGTACACAACCCTAGGATGAAGGGCTGCCACAGGTCCTTCAGAGAGCTGGAAGTTTTTCAAAGAGCATTATTAAGGGCACAAGAGCAAACTATCCCACTGCGTAGGAAATGTAGGAAGTATGGCAAGAGACCACCCTGGCTTAACCGGAGAGCTTCAATGATCTGAAACTCAAAAAATAGTCTTACCAAAAGTAGAAACTAGGTCAAATTACAAATGATGAATATAAACAAGTAACACAAGCATGTAGGGACAAAATTAGAAAGGCCCAGGCACAAAATGAGATGAAACTAGCCACACTCATAAAGGGTAACAAGAAAATATTCTACAAATACATGAGAAGTAAGAAGACAATCAAGGTCCGGGTAGGCCCATTACTCAAGTGTGGAGGTGACAATAACAGAGAATGTGGAAATGGCAGAAGTGCTAAGTGACTTTTTTGTTTCAGTTTTCACTAAAAAGGTTAGTACTGATTGCACCTCTAACTTTCCAGTGAATTACAGTGAAAAGAAGGTAAGATTTTAGAAGTTAAACATTATTTAGATAAGTCAGATGTCTTCAAGCCAGCAGAGCCTGATGAAATAATCCTAGAACACTCAAGGAGCTGACTGAGGAGATAGCTGATCCACTAGTGATGATCTTTGAAAAGTCATGGAAGATGGGAGAGATTCTAGAGGACTGGAAAAGGGCAAATAGGCAATCTATAAAAAGGGAAATAAAGACAACCTGGGGGATTACAGACCAGTACCCAGAAAAATAAGGGAGCAAATAATTAAGTAATCAATTTGCAAACATCTGGAAGATAATAATGTGATCAGTAACAGTCACCACAGCTTTATCAAGAATAAATTGTGTCAGATCAACCTGATAGCTTTCTTTGATAGGTTAACAAGCCTTGTGGATGGGGGTAAGCAGTAGATGTGATATATCTTGACTTTAGTATAAGGCTTTTGATACTGTCTTACATGACCATCTCTTAAACAAATTAGGAAAATACAACCTAGAAGGAGCTACTATAAAGTGGGTGCATAACTGATTAGAAAATGGTTCCCAGAGAGTTGTCATCAGTGGTTAGGTGAGAGCATATCAAGTGGGGTCACTTCTGTGTAGATGGGACCTTTCATCAGTATAAAGTATAAAGAGAAACTCCAAATGGCTGTCTGATCAGTTCTTTACTGCAATATGCATATAGAACTATAGATATTCACTACACACGGATCAGTTCTGGGTCCAGTTCTGTTCAATATCTTCATCAGTGATTTAGTTAATGGCATAGAGCAGGGGTGGGCAAACTTTTTGGCCCAAGGGCCACGTCAGCATTGTGCAACTGTATGGAGGGCCGGGTAGGGAAGGCTGTGCCTCCCAAATAGCCTGGACCCCACCCCCTTCCACTTCCTGCTCCCCGACTGCTCCCCTCAGAATCCCCCACCCTGCTCCCTGTCTCCTGACCACCCCATCCCGGGATCTCACCCACTATCCAATGCTCCCTGTCCCCTAACTGCCTCAACCCCTATCCACACTCCTGCCTCCTGACAGCCTTCCATACCCCACTCCCTATCCAACCCCCCCGCTCCCTCCAGAACCTCTTCCCCATCCAACCCATCCCCCTCCCCATCCCATGACTATCCCCGGGACCACCTGCCCTTTATCCAATCCCCCCGCTCCTCGCCCTGCCCCCTTACCATGCTTCTCAGAGCATCAGGAGCTCACACAGGAGCTCGCAGCCCCATTGCCCATGCTGCCCGGCAGAGAGCGGCAGGCCAAAGTCACAGCTATGTGATTAAGGTCTTGCATCGGACCTTAATCATCATTATAAAGAACAGTTCCAAATGGCTGTGTCTTCCCAGTTCTTTTCTGCAACATGCACATAGAACTATAGATATTCACCACACACACTTCCATTTTTTTTCTCACGTCTGATTAGCTGAACTGGCATAATGCAGTTACGCAGTCAGACAGAGGAAGATGGTACATGCTCGGTCACGCCGTGCTTTCCAAAACCAAGAAGAAAAAGGAAAAAACAATAACTTTTGTTTATTTTTTTTAAAAGTAGTGACTGCTTCTTCAAACAAACAGAGTTTAAAATACACTTTTTGAGACAAAAATACCCTACTGTGACTGGAAAAAAACATGAGGGATTATAACTACAATGTCAGTAGTTTTGCTAACCTTTTAAACCATACATTGGAATCCTCTTCTAGTTTCATAGAAACTATCTTTACAAGAAGTTAGCTACCAGCACACAAGAAGACCTGCCAACAAACACTCACTTGTGGAAAGTTGCAATTGTGACAGAAAATGCTGGAAGGCCATATCTCCGCTCCCTCTTTACCGGGAACAGGTTCAGCAAGGTCAGGAGCCACAAATTCTTCCTTACTTTTCCTCCATGGGACAGCGATAACATTTTCTCCTTCCACTTTGTTCAGTCAGCATAGAGGAGGAGAGAGAGGTGAAAATTGCCTTTGAACATAGCAGTTGGATGATCTATCTGCCAGATGAGATTTGCTGTGTTGCAAGGGGGGTTAGCACAGTGGAACCCACTTATAACAAAATGACACTTCACTTTAAACAGAGTGAAATTCCAGTATAAGCAAAGTCAAACTTCACAATAAGAGTGTGTTTTCATTAACAACGTTCATTGTCACAGTTCTCCACCGGTACAGCTCTGGCAGTGGCAGCAACTATAGTGTAGCTGGGTTCAGGTGGTTTTACTATCACGTCATTAAGCAGGAGAGCATATAGTCCATAAAGTTCATTTTTTTCTATATAATGGCAGAGAGGAAAATTCATGTCAGTTTTGTAATGAGGAAAGGATAAAAATAAAACCCCTCAACAAGATGCTAGTACTCTTGTGTGAATATTATTGTTATAATATATTATATGTATTGTGATAGCACCTACAAGTGCCAATCAAGGACCAAGGTCCAATTGTGCTAGGTACCATACAAAGATGAAGTACAAAAATGCTCTCTTCCCCAGAGAACTTACAGTTTTGGTCCCAGTCCCGCATGTGACCCACAGACTGGGAGTTGGCTAACAACAAGAAACTATAGCTGGAAGAAGGGAGGGTCGGGTAATTACAGTGTGAACATGTTTGAAGGAGTGTAGACAAATTGTGTAACCACACTCTCAAGTCCCATAGAAAGAGGTTTTCCTTTATGCTCTGAGCAGCTGATTTCCTGATACCAGGGCAACAACAAAACTGTTCTTCTTTCAGCATATAGCCCTTTAAATGTAGGCTGCATTATTCCTGGTGCTTAAAAACAGCTGGGCATACTCATGACAGGCCAGCAGCATTAGATCTGTCAAAAAAAATGTCTGGTGCATCCAGAACTCTCTTCAGAAAGCACCAAAATGCTACCAGCCAGTTTCCCTTAATTTTTTTCTCTTTTTTTGTACTGAAAAAGATCATACAGAATCAACCCAGGAAAAGGAATTGCCATAAAATCTCACACCATTGACTTGTAAATGGAATTGAATCTGTAGAGTCTACATAATGATACTATCAAAAAGGGAAGGAGCTATCACATTCATATAACAGATGAGATATGAAATGACTACTATGGCAGATGAACACCCCAGAGGTATTTTGCTTTATTCTACTCACCACGTTTATATCTCCAGTTCCTCTAATTTTAGTTATTTCTTTTCCCCTCAGGTCTCGAGACAAGAGCAGGAAGACTTTCTTTCAGTCGTTCGTTCTTTTATTTATTTATTTGTTTTAACAAATAACCTCATGCGGAAGTCAATAATATAAATACTTATGTTTCCAAGGTCAGGGCTGAGGCTTTATTAAAGCTGATTTTTCACAGTGTGTTATTGTGCTGTTGTTTCTGCCACCGCTGCAGGAAACCTTCCAGTCAATCCCTCCCTCCACCCCACCCCTTCCTATAACCATCATTTGGGTTGTTGAGGAATTAAAGCACATGTAGCAGACAGGGACAGAGTGCTGTTGGGCTCACCTTACATGGTCTCCAGCTCAGGGAATTGCCCTGCTTAAGAAAATCAGATGCAAAGTCCTCCCAGCTGTCCACCCCGAACCCCCACATGTTCCTTCAAATCTTTTATCTCCCCCACACACACATTTCTCAGTTTTATTAGTGACTATATAAAATAATCAGAAAATCCATTTAACTGGGATTCTCACTCTCATACCAGAAGCTAAAACACAGTGTCATAAAAATGAGAAGTCATCAGACTTTCAAAGCCTGCCCTTTCCATACAGCTGCCAGAAGAATGCACTCGCACAGCAGTGATTACATGGTGCTGAGGTTACTGAGCAGGATTAGTACACAGACCCTTCTATCTCTGCCCTCCAGGGATTCAATCCCTGGGTTTAATTAGGGTTTGAGCCTGGTTCTGATTGAAAGAGACACTGAGATAACTGCAACCCCAGTATATTGAGCTTGATAACCTCTGTCTACATGGAACATAGACCCACTGGGGCAGACGTAGGCACCCACACACATTCTTACTCTTTCTCCTACCACTCTTTATAAACTATTGGTTATGCTACAATTTACAGGCTGGAGGCTACTGGTTAAACAGTGCGCTTTGGACTTATTAAACATTACTGGCCTCAGGGAACGACATGAACCATTGCTCATACGTATGAAGTGTTGTTGGCACTCTCTAATTGTAAAGAACAATGTGATGCAATGAAGATCTACGGAGTAAACCAACCTTTTCCTCTGAAATGCGTGCCAACGAGTTTTAATTTTCACTTCATCCAGGGACAGTTCAAGAAATGAAATGCACCACATATACATTCCATATAAACCCTAAACCCATGTGCACCTACCATGAATATTTAGGGGTGACTAAAGATAAACAAACAAGACAGGAATTTCAAAGTTAAAGCTTGCACCAAAGCGATCATTCACAGCACTTTGAATGAAATAAAGTAAAGGAAATCCCCCACACTGGGATTGATGCATAGATACCAGCCTTTGAATTACATGGTGTTTGCCAGATTGCTTCAGAACCCCAAGCTTGCTTTAACTTATTTTTTCTATCCCCCTTTCTTTGTTTTGATTTGAAAACCCCCCAAGTAAGACTGTAAGGTGTGTATGATTTACCTGAAAGAGCAGTCGTCTGCTGGATGAATATGTATTTAGGGTGTGAGCCAAAGCCCATTGAAGTTAATGGAAATATTTCCATTGGTTTCAGTGGGCTTTGGATAAGGTCCTTAAGTTAATTATCTAAAGTGAATATTTTTTCTAACTTTATGTTTATAATTCCTGCATAGATTAGCAATGCAGGAAAAATAGAGGTAAAGCACTGAAGCCTTGCAAGAAAGGAACAAGTATGGTAACATACTGTGTCTTGCTATCCCGTGGTAATTGTGTCTGTCATAGCAGGATATTTGATTTATTTATATGGAGGGGAGGGACATTGGCTCTGTAATGGGAGGACACTAGGCAGACAAGGCAGAGAAGGGCTTGGACACCGAAGGAGAATGAAGGAAGGAATCAGGCAAGGAAGATGACACCAGGCTGGGAAAGAAATATGGGAACTGGGGAATATTTTAGAGAGTAAAGAGCAAGAGAAATATTTTTGAATACCAGCAAGAGGAAAGGAGACAAACAGGTGACAGGGAGGTGAGTTTGGTGGAGCGGGACTGGGGTGGCGGCAGCAGAGAGTAGATGAAGAGTAAAAGAAAAGAGAGACAGAATAACATAGATCATCTGAGTAAAAGGGACGGCCAACAGAGAATGATTGTGAAAGGTTAGTATGAATGAGAGGGGAAGGATGCTTCTTGCCTGAAAGCAGCATAACCTCCATTGGTGCAAATCAACCTTTTCCTTTTCTGCACTCTGAGCATATGATGATACAGCTGCTGATGGCTAAATCAGGGCTAATCCGACGTACAGACAAGGCCTAAGAAAGGAAAAACCATGAACAACAACAACAACAAAAAAACCTTAAAGCAAGCAAATGAGTCTGAGACAGCAGGAGAGAAGAAAAGGTATGTCTACATTGCAACCAAAAGGTATGATCGGAGCAAGTGCCAACATACCTGAGCTAGCTCTGATCTCTCTAGAGCAACTAACAATAGCAGTGACGTGGCAGAAGCATGGGTTGTACACCTGGATGTATACACGGGATTCCACACAGCATATGTATTTGAACTGCTTGGCCAAGCTAATGCTCACGCTGCAGTGGCTAGATCAAAGCTAGCTCGTGGATATCTACACATGCTGCAGTTACACTTCTGATTGCAGGGTAGAGTCTCATAGCAGGCAGAGCAGTTGAGGATCCTGTGCCTAGCTAGAGATATATTTTGGTGGCTCCTGAAATGGGAGGTAACAAAAGACAGGCCTGGCTGGGTCCCACAAGATTTCCAGCCCCCCGCAGTATTTTTGGGACAGGCTTGAGGTCTCGTAGGATTCGTCCCATGATTTGGAGCCATAAGATCACATGGGATTTGCCAGAAGATTTGAAGCCATGATAAGATCGAGGGTCATTTCCTGTTTGCTGCTCTCCATCAGTCACCTCACCCTCCCTCCTCTGCCTGACCAGATGGGGTCACCACAGGCCAGCCTCAAGGCAAGGCATTTGTACAGGTGGGCCCCTTCCCAGACAATGTCTGAGTGATTAGAGTGCGCTTTAAATGGCTTTCAGTGTGTCCATCTCCGTCCTTGCTTACTAGTCCTGCTCAAGGATATCAGTCAGTGCCAGTGCAGAATTCTTCCAGTCAGGTGGGTGTTCCATGGACCCACCGCCTGGCTACAGTGTAAGTGCACCAGTCACTCAGTGGATGAACTGAACACTCATTAACAGATTCCTGAATGGGGGAAACAGCTCAACATTGGAATTTCCTCCATATCACTCCTTGTGTGCCCTCAAGTGGGCATGGGGAGTGCAGATCAGGTGCTGAGGCAGAGCCACCCCCTGGGATGGAGCACTGCTTACCCCAAATGGTCCAGGCTTGTGAAAGGTGCACACTGTGCTCGGAATAGAGGCTTGTCTGTCTCCTTGGTCCTCCCGGTCAGGAACTGGAATGCACTGAACTCCACCATTGCTGGCATGATGTAATGGTGGGACACCAGAGCTTATTGAATCTCAGGTCTCATCCATGACCCTGTGGAAGAGAGAGCTTTGCCTTCCCAGCATGGGGCACAGCAGCCTTTCACAGCGGGGGTGCCACCTGCATTGAATCCTTACTGTGGCTAAGGCTCTAGGCAGAAGGGATGTTTAACAATTCACACAACCAATGGAAATGTGTATGCAATCTTCATTTCATGCCAAGCATGTGCCTGGGCTTAACAGCATAGCTGCTGGTCTCTCAATTTCAGGTCAACAGATTCAGAGCATTAGCCAAGGAAGAGCCAGAACAGATGCTGGCATCTGAAAGGAATCTTAATTGCTGGAAGCTGTATCCATGGTCAAGGGAGCACTTGCGTCACGCACCTTTTTAGCTTACACAATTGTATTTGAGGAGTTTCAGGAGGGCTGGGGGGTCTACCTAGGTTGAGTTTGGGCAACCAGAGGGCTGGAACTCTCCCCATCCCCAAAGGTCAGAGTTTGGACCTTTTCATTGTCCGAACTTTTGCCCAGAGCAAGTTCTCACTGATTTAGGCTCCTGATCCAAAAAGGTGGGCATCCTCAGAGCATCTCCTTATGAGATGGGGGCAGCTAACCACTTGGGGAGCAAATGTGAACCACAGGCCAAGACACTACCCCCCACTAAAGTATCCCACAATGCACTTGACAGTGGTGCAGACTGCGGGTTGAGGCCCTGTCTTGCCTCAACTCCAAAAAGGGGGATAGATGCTAGCAAGAGAGTGGGTATATGCTCTACCACTGTGAGCATGATGATTGGCTCCCCATGTGGTGGGAGCCCCAAGAATTGACAAAGGATTAGTGGGGTGGAGTGACTGCTCTGAGCTGTCACCCAGTGGGAACCTTGGATGTAATTTGACTAACAAAGTTGCAGCTTGGTTAGAACCCGTGTCCTTGCCTTCTTCTGTATGGTGAGCTCACCAAACTACTGCTCTGAGAAGCCCTGTCTAACCCTAAAATGACTACAGTACAAGCAGGAAATATGACCATGCTCCTTAAAGTCCTCAGCTCTACCACCAGCCAATGCTTTATCAAAGGAACAGCAGTGAATAAGCAGCGGTGTGAAACATTCTATACAGTTGCCTTCTCCTCGGCCAGGTCTTTTTGCATGGCTTTGCATCACATCCATCTGTGTAATGTTTTTGGCACCATGTAATGTTTTCTTTTCTTGCTTGGATGTAATCTACAGATAGCATGTAAAAACTCCAAAAGTACCTAAGTGACTTTCAACGAGATGTGGGCACTTAAGTCATGTAGGCGCTTTTGAAAATGTTACCCAGCATCACTCACCTAAAAATGTATTCTTAGTCAGAAAAATTCAGGGAGGGTAGATGCGACTGACAATATTCTCACCAGATAAAAAGAACTGCATCACAGCTAGCAAAAAACACTTCTTCAAGAGCTAAATGAAGATAAACAGAATGTAATACTCCATCTGTTCCAATAACATTACACACAATTCCAGGTACAAGGGGACAATATATGGTAGGAATAATCCATTTTTTTTTCAAGATCCAAATTTCTTGGTCAAGGCATAGTCAAGGTCCAAACTCCAAAGACAATAATAAATATTAAGAATAATTAAGAATAATAAAATAAAAAGAGTTCAGAAGCATCTGGCAATCCAGATTTGACCCACAGTCTGCCTGTTGATTACCCCTGAGGTATAACTTAGTCATTTAGTTTGAACACTCTGGTTCAGATAAAACAAGAACCAAACATTACCACCTCTTCAGCCTCCCCCAAATTCAAACTGCATCCAAATCAGGTTTGAAATAGTTTGATTTAGCTATCATTACTATTGATAAAGAAAGCCAAGAATACTTGTAGCACCTTAGAGACTAACTAGTTTATTTCAGCATAAGCTTACATGTATCCGATGAAGTGAGCTATAGCTCACGAAAGCTTATGCTGAAATAAACTAGTTAGTCTCTAAGGTGCTACAAGTATTCCTGGCTTTCTTTATGGATACAGACTAACACAGCTGCTATTCTTGAACCTATTACTATTGATAGTTATTTATTAGGCAACCCTGCACTTTCAGATCCCAGCCTGACATGAGGCAGGAAGCAGAAATCTCATGAGATCCTTTTTTTCAAATGTATGGCAGCCCAGAAGGTATGGATATTGAAGATAAGTATCTGACCTTGGGGATGCTTATCTGAATTGAACTTGCAAACCCTTTTTAGTTTGCTGTGGTTTCCCTCCCCCCACATATATGTAGGATCTGCAAATTAGTGATCAGAAACATGGCAGTTGTGAAACAATCATATATTTTCTTTGTAAGAATGCAAAAAAAAAAAGCACATAATAGCAGCAACTCCTTACATTGTATCATAACATAAACACATTTCACTTTTTTTCTTCTTCACATATTATGAATGGAATTGTGATCCTGCACTGAGACCTTGTGTGGCTCTTTCTTTAAACCAAAAGAGAATTTTACCAGCTGAATTTTGAACTCATGAAAATATGGTCTAGTAATGGAAATGCTGACAGACTTTTAAGTATAGCAACATGAATGGCACCAACAATAATAAATATGAGGAGTGATTCCCAAACCGAAGACTGGCAAATAGTTACCCAGCTGCTACAGAAATAGCAAGATAGATTTTTTTTAAAGAAAAGAAATTAAATGAAATGGATATTAGCTGGAAACATCTGTGTTCACCACAGAGCAAAATGCATATTCAGCAGCCAGTTTATTGGCTCTTTAGAGGATGTGAATGGTGCATTGTAAATAATGACACGCCTGCAATAAATTCCCAGTAAAAAAGAGAGGGGGCCTGAGTTTGTTCCTCCCACAATTCACATTTCTGGGTCCCTGCTGTGAGTGATGATTCACAGCAGTCACAAATTCCTGTTTTCAAAATGCTATTGTAGACTCCAGGGCTTTCATTAAGTTTTACACTAGCAGGGGAAATTTAAAACTTGTGTGGTGGGGGGGGGGCGGCTCTGTGGTGACATTCATTTAACACTCACTGTACTGCACTGATAGATGTGATAGGATGGTGCATTTCAGAAATAAGTCTGGGCTGCTTTCTTTACATGTAAAGAACAGCACGTAAAACCCTGACAGTGTATAAGAACAATTCAAAACCCGCCAAAATTGTGTCTTGACAGCTTTTGTATGTTGAAGGTGTCTAAGACATTGCATGAATGTATTGAGCTTCAGAATTTAATTTGTGCTCCTAAGGAATAGGCAGCTATCTTAATTTCCTTCTTGAGGCAAGTATATCAGGGTCTGCGGCTGTTATGTATAAAAGATGTAGTGCTCCCTGCTTACAGTGTGAGGAGTGAGCTAGCTGCAAAGAAAGATCTCACTGTAGAGAAAATACCTTTTCCTGTCATGATGGATATCAAAATGTTCAGGTGAATCTGCTTGACCAGGGAATTCCTAGACCATCATTCCGGTGTATGCTGTTCCAATGTAATCCCTGCACTGCACCTTTCACCTTCAGGACGTGGTTTTATAGTCAATCTACATCATTTCAGCCAAACAGTTGTTCTTCAGCTGCAAAGCACACTCAGGAGATGAGTTTTTGGCTAACTCACAACGTTCTTGGTGCCCAGAGTTACACACACTGTACGCTCTCTGTTGGCCATCTCCATTCACACTTAAGGAGGCTCTGTAAAGAGAAAAAATAGCCCAGCTGCTAACATATTACACAAGTTTGTACTCACACTAGCGAATGTGCCAAGTCTCATTCATCTGAAGAAGGACTCCCTCATTTTAGACTAAATTTAAGGCAGTTTTCAAAGCATCTGGGCCAAATACTGTTCTCTCTTTACATCACTGCAGTTTCCCTGATATCAGTGCAGTTGCTTAAAAGAAGGCAGAATCTGACTCCCTCTCTCTTACTGATGATGTATTTTGCATGGTGTGGGTTTCAGTGAGATTTAAAATCAGAATAATAATTTTTAGTCAAACCTACCTAATTCAAGTTGCCACAGTCTGAGAGCTCTGTATTCGGCCTAGCACAGCAGACACAGCAGTCTGTATGAGAAACCGCTTGTTTTCACACTAAGAGAGTTTGAAAAGGTTCCAATTAATCCAATTTATTTCACATTAATTTGAACAGTGCGGTGCATTTTGGGCCTTTTTCCATTTTGAATGGCTCCTTGGTCTAAAGGTGGGGAACAGCCTCGTTACTTTTATATCGCAAAGATTTGGAAACATTTTCTTTTTTTTTATGTGAATCCCTCATTTCCAACAGGTTGGGGGTCAATATTATGATTAATGATTTCACTTTGTTTAAAAAAAAAGCTGGGGTGGGAAGATTCCTAAGATACTAATTAATCAAATAATTAGACGTCATGCAGTTGTCACGTGAAGGGGCTGGAGTAAAGAAAATGAATTCCCCGTACCAAGGGGTTGGCTGCAATTCTTCAATGCAGTCCTTCCATAATTCTTCTGCTGCTAAAATGCTTCCTCTTCCTCTATGTGGGGTTCTACCAACTAGAGCTACCTCGTTCATGCCACTCAGCCGCATGCCAACATATTTGAAGCCAGCATAGAGACCATCTCTCCCGTGCATAAGGAGGTGAGAGGCTCACCTGTCCATGACCAGTCTTCCTCACTGTGGTGCTTGTAGGTAAATCATAGTTATTTTATTTTCTATGTGTCAGATCTTGTTATTTCTAGGAAGCTACTGTTTGCAGGGCAGCTGCCATTTTGTGGAACAGAACTGATGCAGAAGAGGCATACACAGCACAGTCTCACAGGAGACTTTACTTTTGTTCCTTTCTTCCTTTGTATTTATCTTAATCTTAAAAACAAAATCACCGAGGCTGGTAATATATTGTCAATTAATGTATGGAAAACATAATATCCCCATGCAACAGTATTGTGGGAAATCCACAGCAAAGTGGGCCTTCTCCAATAGATGATTTTAAGCCTGGAGAATATTTCATTGATATTATCACTTCGGTTTGTGATCAGTTTACTTTAGCTTTGTAGTGGAACTAGGTTTTTAATAAGGATGCTGTCACAGGACGAAAATGGGGTAGGGACAAGAAAGTAAGTGCAGTAATAAGGAAAGGCATGTCCTGCACATTCTTAGATGCATCACAATTACAGTCACTACCTGTAGCCTTTTTGATTGCTTGGTTTGCATCTGGATAATTTGGGTGCCCAAAGTTTGCTAGGGACATTCAGCCGATGTCCTGTACCGTCACAGAGGATGGATCCAACTGATAAATAGCTACTTTTTATATTCCAAAATAATATTCAATTCTGAATTCTAATACTATTCATATCTGAATAAAGAAAACCCAAAACAGGACCTCTGAGTTAGGACAAAGGGAACTGGGTGTGGTTCTTTACAGACCTTAGCATTACATGGATAGAAACACTTTTTACTCCATTGAGCACTTTTCTAAAAAACAACATGATCTCTTTTTTAAAGTTCAGTCATCGTATGCGGTATTGGTTTTCACTTCTAAATCCCAGTGTGGTATGGTGTAGTATAGTATGGTATCATACATTATGGTGTGTTGCCACAGCATGGTAGATATGATACACCTTTCTCACTGTGTGATACCATCAGAATTAAGGTCAGCTGAGGTGCTCAAATTAACAGGCCCATATGGTTAGTAGCAGAGGTAGAGTGCAGAACCATTCTCCTCCCAATGGCCCGTCAAAGCCCAAATCTTTGGACTTTCGGCACATGCTCCAAAGTCTGAAAACAGACGTTGAGAAGGGGGGAGTTAAAGAAGGGGGAAGGGGAACCACTGATTATTCAGATGAGACAACTGGATTTGGGCAAGGGAGTATTACTGGTTTATTTTGCAAATATTTTCATTGGGCTTGCATTTAGGGGAAATGCAGAGGAACATAAATAAATAAATACGTGTCTTAAAAGACTATGCAGTATATTCACTATTTATATTCAAATTTTAAGACTAGCCATTTTGTCGTGTTAAAAAGTCATGGCATTTTTAAACAAACTGCTCATTGCAACATGGCCAATTACCGGTCCTTTTTTATAAATATATATATAATTAGGATTGTATTGCATGTACTAAAAATCCCACATTCTCTATAAATGATAGGAGTCTTTTTCCCTCCTAAAGGCACCTTTGGGCCCAATTACTTTAACATGAGGGTGGGAGTCATACTCTTTAGTGACTTCCATTACCCTATTTGCAAACCTCATTTCAGCAGTAAATCTCACAGGGCACATTGCTGTTTCTGGGGTGCACTTTTTAGAATTGAGATTGAAAAGGCCTTTTAAAATCAGTTCCTTGGGGCTTCAAGCACAAAATAAACCACTTACATATGCATTGCAGTGTGGGAAAACCAAATAAATGATATCACAATTATTTATACGTTATACGTTCAAGATTTTGTATGTGTTCTAATTCCAACACACTTTATGTAACTTACCTCACCTCCTTTGATTCCACCCAAAGAAAAGGAAACAGAAAATCAGTCATGAGTGCTCAAAGCATTGCACAGAAAACTGCTTTCAACTCCCAGGAGAGACTGAAATATATTCCCAAATAGAGAAGTTAGAAACTTCTCCCAAAATTGCAGGCAAGTGAATTATTCCTGCTAGAGAGAGAGAAACAGTGTGCGATAGCAAGGCAAAAACAGTAGCTGTAGTTTCTATTTACAAACCTATTCTTTCCTTCTCTGCTTATCAACATGTAAACTTCGTTTTCTCAGGAGTAATGATTGTACAACCACCAGGGACAATAGTAAACGTCAGATAAGAGACTCATTACACATCAAAACAGCCCTGCCTGACAAGACTGGAACAAAACTCAGGAAGAGAAAGCTGAATTTTAGATGTTTATGTTTTGTTTAAAGATGGCCCCTAACTAGTGGTGTTTTGAAATCCTACATTTTCTGCTTCTTTTAAAGATAGAACTGGAGGCAGTCTTGACTCTGAATCCAATCCACCTACATTTCCCAAACTTTGGAGAAATTCAGATCCAGATCTAGGTCAAAATCGGAACATTCTCACTATGGCGTATCTCTGACTACAATTGTATTCCACGACATGTTGCAAAGGGAGAGATCTGGCAACATATGTGTACAGTTTTCAAATATTAGATGATGTAGTGACGTGTAGTGAACCCCTCTTATGAAATCTCATGTGATTTTCCCAAGATTTCATGATGGATATTGTCTGCTGAATACTCAAACTCCTCAAGTCTTTAATTCCTAACTGCATCTCCTGGTTGTGAATATTTGAGTTAGAATATATTATGTGTTACATAAGTTCAGGATAATTGACAAATTTATTTTCTGCATCATTACCAGAGATTATGGGATACCTAGTGATGGGCCACAAAAAGTCCAATATGAATCCAGACTTTAAGTTCCCCCTCCTCCTCAAATTTTAAGGGTGTTCACACCAAAGTAACCATTACAACTAAGTAGTTATTGCAAATTAAAATATTGCTATGGACACTGCCAGGGCCTGATTGTCAGTTGGCTCTTTTGGTCGTCTTGGCCGTGGATGTATTCCCAAAAGAGCACAGATGAGACCTAATCACCAAAATGAAATTTCCTTTGATCCACTCAGTGGAGCGTGGCTAAGACTGAACTGGGACTATTTGGTAGAATGGGCAGAGAAAACAACAGCGAGGAAGATATGATAAAAGCCTTTTCCCCTTTATTTTTATCTTACACTTTCTCCCTGAGCTGTTGTCATATTTTGCAGCTCCACTGTGGGCGTGCAACTGATTGTATTCTCAAGGTGACTGTGCATTCACATTGTCTATACAAGTCAATTGCACTTCAGTTTCTGTTGGCTCAGTTTGCGAGGCCTGCAAAAGTGGCCACACAAATGTTGGCAGACAACACTGAAAAAATCTGCCCTTAAATAATTACCAAATTGTTTGGATGGGTTTGTCACCTTCTTCATTTGGGGTTGTTTACTAAGCATGGGAAAAACCCTAAAGACAACCCTCAGCATAGGTCCCAGCTCAGTACTGGAGAACCCCAGACTTTTGCCAGTACAGTATGGATAAACTGCAATAAAAATGTATCATGCTTGATCATTTAGTTGGGGATTGGTCCTGCTTTAAGCAGGGGGTTGGACTAGCTGAGCTCCTGAGGTCCCTTCCAACCCTGATATTCTATAATTCTATGATCATAGCTATTAAATAAATATTTTTTAAAACAAAGAAATGTCTTTTTTAGCACACTAGAGAAGGAAAGTACTAAACTATGAACATGTATCTTTACCCACTCACCTCCCAATAATTGGCTGTCCTTTCAGTAACATTGTGTAATCCAGTAGTCATTTTTAATTCACCCTGTGATATTAGTTTTTATTATGGAAAGTGATCATTCTTGAGTGGCTGAAGTCTCTTGGTCTGTTGGTACCCAAGATATAGCAACACACACTGTGATCATTTGGCCTGTTTGGACGAGTTTTTCAAAGTTGACTTGAGCAGCTGTGAATAGATGTTTGCATGACCATCAAGGAGTACAGTGGGAGTTGAGATCCCAGAGGATTTTCAAAGCTGCGGTTTGGTCACACCCATGTAGCATGGCAGCTCAGTGAACTGAGCACTTACAGGGAGCACTTACAGATCAGTGGGTTGGGAGCCCAAATAACATTGTTACAAGGGCCTAGCTCCAAGGGTGCCCCAAGGGTTCAAAAGTTGGTCAGGTTAGAGGCATGATTAAGGTTGCTGGGGAAGGTATTCAAGCAGCTGCAGTGTCCCCTTTTGGCTGCCCTGAACACAGCACACACAACAAGGTCTCACGAACATTGAAGTGACATTGAGACCAAGTCAGGGATGGAGACAGAGAGATGGACAGAATTTCCTGAATGGTTTTAGGGTCAACATAGCCAATGAGGAGGTGAGCTAGGATTGTCAGAATGGCTTAGAGAGGCAAGGAAGAGAGGTGGAAAGAGGTAGGCCACATAGATAGGGGTTTCTGGAAACAGCTGGGATTAGGCAAGCAGAGGACAGCACCAGGGAGAGCCTGCAATACAGCTGCAAGTCAGGCATCAGGCAAGGAAGAGAATGGCTCAGGAGAGATGTCCCTAAGTTCTTTGTGTTTGGGGAAAAAAACCTGGTTGTCTACCTCCCTGTGTAGTCTGTAAGCAGGTGTTCAAATGGGTGTATGCACCTATCTAAGCCACTGAACATTCCAGCATGGAGAAGCTGCCCTGTATCTTAGTCACACTTCATTTCTGAAACTTTTCAGTTCAGAATGCGAGCAGATGTTTTAATATCAGTGACCAATTTCTGAGATTTTTCTATCAATTCAGACAGTGGAGAGGTTATTGAAGTGTCCCAGAAGGCCCCAGTTGTGTCATGACAGGATTACTGAAAGGCCTTTAAGATCTTGGACTAGATTTGGGGAGGGGGAGGTTGTGACATTTAGAAACTTGAAGAACAGGAAGGTCAGAGAACGTACAGTAACTAGCATTTGGAAATCTTAGTGTCTGGCCACCAGGGTGGGCATCCAGTACTAAGAGTAAATGTTCAAAGAACAAGCACCATATAAATTCTTCTTTGAAAATTCCCTTTGAATTCTGTGAGCCTCAAACTGGAGGGGGGGGGGGTCTTCTCAAAAGCACCCAAAAGAGACATTTTGAAAATTTCTCAGCACATATATTTTCTTATATGGCTTGAGCATTGGCCTGCTAAACCCCGGGTTCCGAGTTCATGGGATGGGGCCATTTAGGGATATGGGGCAAATCTGTTGGATGATTTAATTAGGGATTGGTCCTGCTTTGAGAAGGGGGTTGGACTAGATGATCTGCAGAGGTACCTTCCAACCCTGAGATTCTATGAAATCTATATTGGCATCAGAAATATCAGTAATGATTTGCAGTGCAGCAATATACACGCACTATTCATCCTTTTGAAAGTGGTTGAAAACCCCCGTTTCTCTTCAGCTGTAATGTCTGGTTATTGCACACCTACACCAGTTTCATGCTCATTAACTGTTAATTGAAATCTCTTAATCCCATGCTGCCCTACAAAGCAGAAGGACCCATTACTAATGACAGTTATATAATATCAAGCAAGAAAATTATAAAAAAGGGACCAACCCCTACCATAATTGTAAATAAAGTATGACATTATGTATAGGGCATGTTTTCAATTTTCATGATGTAAACATTTCAAAAGATAGCACGCATTTAGTCCTGTCGCCCAAAGGTGACAATAGCTTACTTGGCTTCTGGTTACATGGACTGCCCATTCCTATTTATTCTGCAGATCAAGAAAAATGCATGCTGACTGTAGCATCTTGTTGATGCATGATAGATGTGCTGTTTGTAAAATACAGAGAATCCTTTTGAGCTGCACCTAAATATGTATTTTGTATGAGAAAGAGACATAGTTTTGCTACGTTTTTAATGCCCATTCCTTTCATAAGTTAAAACTACTTTTACTTCTTTTTTTACCCATTTTCTTGTATTTATTTTTAACTTATGTTTTTAATAAGAGATGAGAACAATGATTAGTAAATACGATACTGGTGAGGATGTTGTGGTGATACAGTGAATATTGGCTTATTGGGCTGTTCTACCAACAATGCATATGTGGCATTATATAGTTATATTATGCTATACATGCCAAAGGCTGGCAAATTTAACAGACATGTAAAAATTATGCCCAGGTATCAGGTCACCCAGTAGTGAAATCCAACAGCAGGTGAAGGTATTTGACTGATGCACTGAGGTCAACAGCCCTGAGCATGCAGAAATTGCCACTGATTTTTTTATTCTACAGGGGGTAATCCTTAGCCAGTAGCTGGTGTATAAATGCAGAGTGTGAAAACTGAGCTTGCAGAAGTCTTGGACATCAGATACACAAGTGATCTAAAACTAGGAAAAGTGGAGTGACAACCTATTCATGACCTATAGTATCGGATGCTCGGGAAGGAGATGTATAGGGAAATATTGGGTTAAGTGAACAGAATGAAGCTATTACAAACAATAATCATCACCACCAGACAAGAGCTAAATTCATGATCTAATGTGGACTCACTACAATGTTCCGTATCCTTACATTGTTAAATGCCAATGCCTAGATTGGTGTAGCTGCTTACATGTAGAACTCACTTTAAGGAACTAAGCAGTCTGTGCAGGTCTTCTAACTTAATTAGGGTAACTCACCCCCGATTGGTCATTGCGCAGCAGAGGCCATTGACGCCAGCTATAAGAGAACTCAGAGACCATCAGTTAATGTCTGCTCAGCACAACAGTTGTCTGGTTCCTTACCCACAAGATGCTGTGTTGTGTTCTTCGAATACAACCTCATCCTGCTTCAGCTGAGCCTGAGTCCATTGTGAGTGTTATCATGACCATTTGAGCAGATCATCGACTGACCTACCACACCGCTTCATTCTCTTCAGGGAATGGAAAACACTAACATACCTGTGGCTGATATGCTGAACCTGAGATCAAGCTTTCAGAATCACGTGGCACAACTACAAATATAGAATACTGCTCTCCAGGCACAAGCCTCTCAACAGCACCCTCCAACAGGCACCCTATAGGCTCATTGCTGGATAATTTTGATGATGCAAATGGCAATGTTGTGGTTTCCTGAATTAACGTTATCTACTTTTTCTGCTCCAGCTGCTTATGTGCTGTACGGCCTTGGCCAGGGTAGGGCTTATAATTAGTGTACTGACTAGAGAAGCTCTGGATTGGGCATTGCTGCTGCTCACGCAGTCCAGTACCATCTTGAATTACTTTGATGATTTCATCAGTGCCTCCTCAACTATTTTCAGTTACCTGAACCACACTCGCATGGTCAAAGCCTCCTTTCAGTCCCTAGAACAGGGCTGCTGGCCTGTTTCAGCCTACACTGCCCACTTGCAATGTCTTATCACCAATACTGAATGTAATAAAGAAGCTCAGGTTCACCACTTCCATCAAGGACTAAATGACAATAGCAAAGATGAGTTGGCTCATGTGGAACTACCAATCATCCTAAATTCTTTTGTCCATTTGTGCATCCAGATTGATGTCCACTTGTTTGAAGGGTATCAGGAGAGGAAGAGATCACCCCAGCAAACTCGTTCCCATGAAGGGCCAGTTCTACTGGCATTGTGAGCTAATCCCATGACTGAACTCATACAATTTGACACAGCTCAGACTTGTCTCACTTGTTCCTTGAAATTCAAACCTAGGACAAGCATGGGAAACTCCAGTATTCAGTCCTATTAGAGGGATCAAGACTGGACTCAGTGACTGACCCTAATTCAACATCTAGCATCCTTTAATGATAGCAGGCACTCTCCCTATATTGAGATGACACTATCCAGACCTTCAAGTTCAATGTAGTCTTTATTACCTTGCCATGCCCAATGCTAGCCAGATGCAACATGCACTTATTGATGCTGGAACTTTCAGTAAATTCATGGATATAAAGTTTTCTAAGACCCTTCATTTAATATAAACCCATTGTAAATCCTGATTATGTTGAGGCCATTGACAGCATTGCTTTCTTAGTTTCTCACCAGACGGCCACACTTGAAGTCATAATTCATGATCATCTTGAAAATTCTCCAATTCAACTGAGTCAAATCACTGCATTTTCTGATTATCCTCGGTATCACATGGCACACACTATATTTTGTGAGGAGCATAAGTGGGGTATTTCAATTCAAGTTACTGTTGACAGTCATGTCTCCTACCTTGGGACTGATTACAGAAACCCTGGATGGTGCTGCAGATAGGTTTATTATGCATTGTTCCCAGCATGTATTAGCCGATACCCATTTAGCCGTAGCTATGATGGGGTATGTTGTGATCACAGAACCCCAAACTACCCAACCTTCATGTAAATTAGCTCATAGATGGCTGGTACATTTAAAATTATTCAGCAAGTCAACCCACCACATTGAAACTGCTTCTGCTCAGTTCCATAAAGTGCGGCTGGTCTTCCACGTTTCTCTGTTAAAGCCATATATTGACGATCACCTTCCTGGACAAGTCAAGCATCTGCCAATTATCATCCAGGAGCATGAAGAAATCCTTGTACAGCATATCTTTGACTCTAAGCCAGTCGGCCACAAACTGCAGTACCTTGTGTATTGGGAGAGTTATGGGCCAACTGACCAATCATGAGAACTTGGCAGTCATGACCAAAAGCGTGATACTTTTAGGGAATTTCACCAAGCCTACCCTGCCAAGCTGAAACCTGGCTTGAAGTGAGGGTAAATGTAAAGAACTTGTGCAACCTGTACCGGGCTTGTAATTCAGTTAGTATAGCTTGCCACCTATTGATCATTCCCTACCAGAAGGTGCACATGTTTCCATATGAAAACCCAGTGAGCGCCAGTCAGTATCAGCACAACACAAAACCTGACAGCTCTTTATCTACTAGGCACTCTGCTGTATTCATAGAATAAAGTCAAACGCTGCTTCTTCAGTACCTGAGTCTGTTCTCAGTGTTATCGTGTTCCTTGAAACTTGCCACTTCAAACTGAAAGCCAAGCCCCCCCCCTTTCTTTTAAGTGTAGCCTTCAATAACTAGAGTATTGCAAATATGCTTAAGACAAAGCTGAATGAAAAGAAAAACTGAATTATTCTGTGTACAATGCATAGAACCTCCTACCCCCAGTACTGGTCCCTCTTAAGTCAGAGTCATAAGTGTTACTATGCCGAATTTGATCAACAACCCATCTATTCAGGTATCCTATCTGTGACAGTGGCCAATATCAGATGCTTTGAGGAAGGTCCTGGAAATATGATAATGAATAATTATATAATCCAGCAGTCGCCAACCAGTGGTCCGTGGACCACTGGTGGTCCGTGAGAACATTTTGGTGGTCCCTGGAGAAATTTGGACATTATTTGCAATTTTTAGGAAGATAAGTCCCTAGTAAAGGCTTCTTATTTGATAGCACTTCAAATCACGAAAAGTAGAAAGCCATAAACGATTGGAGAAGAATTAATTAAGCCTTGCTTGTTACAAGCCTGTGAAGAGGTTTTGGGGAAACAGGCTGTCCAGAAACTGAAAGTAATTTCTATGTCCGCTAACACTGTGAAGCGCAGAATTGAAGACATGGCCGAAGATATTGAAAATCAAGTGATTGAAATGGTGAAAAAATAGAACTTTTTATTCAATTCAACTCGACGAATCAACAGACATAACTAACAAGGCAGTTCTCCTTTGTTTTGTGAGGTTTGAGTGTCAAGGAGAGCTCAAGGAAGAACTCCTCTGTTTGCTCAACTTTCTGGGTAGAACAACCGGCTCTGAGGTATTGAATGGAAGAAATGTGTTGGGATATGCACAGACAGTGCCGCAAGCATGACCGGGCATCGTTTAGGAGTTGTTACAGAAGTGAAAGATGTTGGACACCCAGACATCTTGTTTACTCATTGTATTATACATCACGAGCAACTTGTGGCGAAAAGAATGTCTCCAGAACTGCACGAAGTACTCTCTGATGTAATTAAAATTGTAAATGAAATTCGGCACAAAGCGCTCAATTCTCGAATATTTGAGGCACTTTGTGAAGAAATGGGCTCTCAATATACTCGTCTTCTTCTTCACGCAGAGGTGAGATGGCTGTCAAGGGGCAAAATACTAACCCGATTGTTCGACCTGCGCCAAGAAGTCAAGTTATTCTTCCAGCAGCAAAATAATTCAAAATTCCAAGATCTCTTGTTCAACGATGATTGGCTAGCCAAGCTTGCATACCTGGCAGATATTTTTTCACTGTTAAACAAGCTAAACACGTCCTTGCAAGGACAGCTTACGGACATGTTCACACTGCGAGGTAAAATGGATGCATTTCAAAAGAAAATATTGCTATGGCAAATGTGGTTGGCTGAAGAAGATCTGCAAATGTTCCCGAATCTTGATGAGTATATGAAAGAGGAGGATGTCAACCGACAGGTAATAACCATTGTTCGACAGCACTTATGGTCGCTCACAGAATCTTTTGGCCGTTATTACCCAAAGGAAGAGGACCCCAGACATGGCAATATGTGGGTAATGGATCCATTTTCGGCAAAAATTAAAGATAGCAATTTGAGCATGAAAGAAAAAGAAAGCCTAATCGATCTATCATCCGACGACAGTCTCAAAGCTAAATTCCACTTGTCCTCATCAACACATCATTTTTGGCCCTCCGTAAAAAGTGAGTACCCAGTGCTGAGTGAAAAAGCCATCAAAATTTTGATTCCATTTGCGACAACCTATCTGTGTGAAAAGACATTCTCATCTTTTACGGCAATCAAAAACAAGTACCGCTGTTGGCTTGAAATACAAACGGCTCTCCGTGTTGTAGTGACGTCATTGGAGCCAAGAATCCATAAACTTATTTCAAACAAGCAGCAACAAATATCACACTAATAATTTTGTTATAATTAAACAAGCTTTAATAATTTTGTTATAATTAAACAAGTGCATTTCATATTAATGAAATGGAACTTTTATGATCATTATTTTATAGATGTTTGTACCTTTTTAAAAAAATTCATGTTAGTGGTCCGCGGGATTCAAAATTGTGAGTTTAGTGGTCTGTGAGGTCCGAAAGGTTGGCGACCACTGATATAATCTACCTTGTCTGCCCTGAAAACCACTTGTGAATTTTAGTCTGATCCATAATTATGTTCACCTATGACACTGAATGAATAAAAATATGTATATATTTTATTTATTTATTTAGATTTAAGATAATAAAAATGCCTATCCCAGACTCCAGGCAGCCTAACATAACTAATCATACAGTAAATAAAATTACACTGAATTTCAGCAGCATTAAAATGAGTTCCACCATGAGCTTGGCCAGCCAGCCACCTGCCCCCTTCATCATGGGGGAGGCATATCCTCAATCTTTTCCAGAGATCCTGGCAAACAGGTGCTTTTGCAGACTGCTCAGAAAGTCATCACGTTCAGGCTATTTTTGAGTAGGGTGGAGCAAGTTCCAGAGTCACACAGTCCTCTGAGAGAACGCCTTGGCAGCCACCTCCTCTTTTATCAGAGGGGAATCCATCTCAAGCACCCCTGCTGACTGCAGCTGTGGCCATATGGCCTGGGGAGAGAGGCAATCCCTCAGGTAGGCCAGTCCCTGGCCCTTTAGGGCTTTATATGTCCTAACCAACATCTTAAACTCCACCCAGAGTCCAATGAGCAGCTAGTACAGATCTTGGAGCACTGGCGTCATGTGCTACCACTGATACGCCTTACTCACTAAGTGAGCTATTGCATTCTGCACCAGCTTCAGTCTTCAAATGGCTTGAGGGTGTAGCCCCATGTAGAGTTCATTGCAACTGTCTGATCTTCCGGTAACAAAAACATGGAGAAGAGTGATAAGGCCTGCTTCCAAAAGCAATGGTTACAACCTCCTAGCCAGACACAGATGGTGAAAAGCTGACTGGGTTACTGCTGTAATATAATCATCAAACAGCATCTGGAGGTCTAAAACAATTCCTAAGTTGTGAATCTTAATAGGTAATGGAAGACACACCCCATCAATAGTACCTCTGACATCTCCTCTGGCTCCTCCCCTCAGCCCACCATCATCACCCCATCATCACCCCAGAGGTGATACTGACCCTTAGCAAGAAGGTCATCATCCAACGATGACTTCTTGAGCAAAGGCTGCACTATTGATTCCTTCAATGCATGAAAGTCAATAATTAGATGAATAGGAGACAGGCAGACAACGGTGTCTCAGTCAACAATACATAACAATTTATTATTGGCTGGAATGCTGGTCTATCCTCAACCAAACTGGTTGCAGACATTAGTTCAAAATGAGTGTTTCTTCTATTCAGTCTTCAAGTTGTTTCCTGATCTAAGTTTGGAGTGTTGGAAGGATTTAAATGAAAAAAAAAAAAGCCTTTGCTTAAATTCAAAGCAGCCCCTGTTCCAACTATGTAATTTATTGTCAGTTGAGGGATGATTTACTTTCAGTAATAAGTAAAACAGTAAATCATTTACCATTTTTGGACATACTTCTTCAACATTCATCAAAGCAAAATGCAACTATAGTGTCTTCCCAACTGCAAATTCCTCTGTTAAGCCTATTTGCTCGCCCGTTGCACTATGAAGTATAGATTAATTACTCAATAACAATGTTGAAGGTGATGCCTGATTGCAGATTTGCATTCTCACATTACTGCGTGAAGTCATACATGCACATGTGGTTTCAGTCTGGCTTTAACATATAAGCCATCCTATGAAGGAATCATGAAATAAAATATAACATGACAAACATGGATCCCAGCAATGTTTCTTGTGCAGAAGAGATGAGATTATGGAATATCCACATTGGTTAACCAGATGGGCAGGCCTTTTTATGCCTGATCTGCTGGTTCCCACACATCTGCTATAGTGAATTCATTACTCTCCAGCAATGACAGTCTGATCCATAGCTGACTAAAATCCATAGAAGTGACAAAGAGTCTTGTAGCACCTTATAGACAAACAGATGTTTTGGAGCATAAGCTTTCGTGGGCGAAGACCCACTTTGTCAGATGAATGTCGCCCACAAAAGCTTATGCTCCAAAACATCTGTTTGTCTATAAGGTGCTACAAGACTCTTTGTCACTTTTGCATATCCAGACTAACACAGCTACACCTCTGATACTAAAATCCATAGGAGTCTTTCTATAGAAAGTAACTCAGAAGTTTTTCCATTGATTTAAATGGAAGTTTTGCTTGAACAAGGTCTCCAAAGCTTGGTCCTTAATAAATTAATTGACTTATGCATTGGTGAAAAAAAGGTAATGTAAAGATGCTGTTGAAATGGAAGTTTCCTGTTGCAGACCAATTGAACCTTTATTAAGGCCATTACATAGTGATTATACAGGCAGTGCAAATTTCTGAAGACCCACACTCAGCCTCTGATTGCACTGCCAGTCAAATGGCAATATAATGTCATTATGGCATACAAATTTAATGGCAAAAATCTCAGCGCATTTGAAAGTGTAATGAGGGAACAAAGATGATCACTAGGGCCATCAACAAAAGCAAACAAACTGTACAAACAAAACCAAGGATATTTTGAGTTCAGGTTGCCCCACAGTGTTAATTTAAGCCAGGGGTCTCCAAACTTTATGAGACGAGGGCCATATTACATTTTTGACGGGGCTTCACAGGCCAAAGCAACCGTAAAAAAAAAAGTAATATATGCAAATATATGCAAAATACTTCCCCTTTGCTCCTCTGCCCGCTGCCATGCCCCCCCCCTTTACTCCTCCGGCTGCTGCTGCAGGGGCAATCACCCCCCACACACACACATGGGGCCACTCACGTGCGGTGGGGTGGGGGGGTGGGAGGGTGTCAGCTTCTCCATGTGCCTGCTCAGCTGGAGGGCCGGACAAACCGAAGCCGTAGGCCGTAGTTTGGAGACCCCTGATTTAAGCCACAAAATCCTTAGGTGCAGCAGCTATTGCATATCATTAAACACACAGAGTCTTCTAAGGACCTTAGCACCAGCCAGGGTCACCAGACTTGATGGTATCTCACCCTCCATCCTGTAGTGAAGTTCCCACACCTGACTCAAACCTGCCAATTCACAAATCTCTGGGACAGCCCTGGGGGGAGGGAGCGGGGGTGCTAGGGAGGCTCAGGGCATGTACCCCTTCGCATGTTGATGGAGTTTGAGAACAAGGCATGCTGAATTGTTGTTGTCTAGCCTGGAGACATAGCCAAAAAGCATTTTAATGGGAGACTGAAAGAAGGCCAAATCTCTGCAAGACTATGACATTGTACACAAAGTCAGCCTCTTTTATGCTCAGGATTTGATGCTGCCTCTAGCTGCTTCAAGTCTGCCAGTAAGAGGGTCCAGGTTTCTGACTCTTATGGCAATATAGGTAGTACACAAGTCTGACAGATCCTGAACCTTGTTTCAGAACAAAGATGATATTATGTATAATTATATCACTGAAAAAAAAATTCATTTCACCAATCTGGTTTGAGCAAGAAAATAAAATAGGTCTTGTGAACCACTCTGTCCACGCAGGTTTCCAGCTTCTTGTGCCTGCACCCTGTGTTTGGGCTGGTTTAATAAAGAGTCCCACCACCTTCCTCAGCAATTTCACCGCCATGTCTTTATTTATGGTGCTCTTGTGCAGTCCCAATTCCCCAACAACAACAATCACCTCACAGACCCTTCCCAGGGTCTTCTGGCCCTTGAGGCTCCCTGCAGTGGGTAAGGAGACAGACTAAACAGCCCTCCTACCTCCTCACAGGCTAACCTCCCCACTGAGGTTTTCCCAGGCTTTTATAGCCCGCTCAGTCCTTAGCCCAGCTGTTCCCACTCCGCTCAGCTTGTTGCTCTGAGCTAGCCCTCGTTAGGGCTTACAGCTGGGCTCCCTGATCAGTGCCTGTGCCTCTCTACCTGGCCTTTTAGCATTTTAGCACAGCCTTAAAGGGCTTTACCCCAGCCCTGCCACACACTGGTAATAACATTTGTAGAAATATTAAACAAAATTTGCAATGATTAAATAAATAAAAACTTCTTTATAATATTACTTTGTATTGCTGACTTGAATACGCACAGAAAGCACCACTTGTCCATATTTGTAAAGAGCTAATTATATGAAAAAAAAAATTCACAACTACCCTGTGATGCAGTGTTTTACCACAAGAGACAGACCAATTGGTTAGACTTAATTGGTTTTAATATTCTTGTCTATGGATTCTTAGCCCCATCCCTGCAAACACATAGGCACATGCTTATCTTTACACACACAAGTAGTCCCATTGAGTGCAGTGGAGCTACTCACCGAAGTAGAGTAAAGCACAGGCACAATTGTTTCTCGGACTGGAAAGGAAGACTGGGTCAGAGGCGTTGCTGAGCACATGTGACAATCGCACATGTGACAGCAGGCAAAAGCCAAGATACTGCAATACCCTACAATACGCTTTTATATACCTTTCATCATGCCTGCTGCTTCTACAGACTGCTACAAACTAATCATTAGCCCCAAATGCCTTGCCCATTTGAAAAGCACAGAAGAGTTCGATGACTCTCAAAACAAGTCAAACAAGGTCTTCAGCTAGCCTGACTTTGTTCAAGGTAATCATAGATTAACCCAAACTCCTTGATCTCTATGATTACAATTATTTAATGGGGCCCAAAATGATGCTAGGTGCCTTACCCAACAAATACAAATGCATAGTCCCTACCAACAAGATTTTACAATCTAGGCTTAATCCTGGAGTTCATGGCACGCACGCTCACTGCTGTGCCCATGCATAGCCCTGCTGATTTCACTAGGGCTTCCCATGGGTGCAGCACATACATGCAACCATTTGCAGGACGGGGCCTAATTTTAAAGGCGATGCGTCAGACCTGAGGAAGCACCAGGATTACAGTAATATGGTAACACGGCATGGCATAATTTCCTTATGAACAATTTGGCATAGAGATTTATTCTTCCTCCCCAAGCACTCTCCAGCAGATCACCTGCGTACTCTCCAGCACCCTAGCTTTTTGTTCAAAAAATGCAAGAGCTGTGCAGTGACACACCACAGCAGGCTCGCTCATCAGCCCCTGCTGCGATATTCCTAACTCTTTCACTCCAGGGAGTGCTTCCCTGCTTGATGCTGCTAGCAGATTAAAGCTGCTCTAATTTTCCAGCCCAAGCCAAATAGATGCATAAGCAAGCTGTTGGATTGTTTCACTATCAGTGCAGCACACCATCATAATGCTTTTTCTGTAGCTAGCAATAGTGGTGAGTATGTGCTTGTAAAATTGGGGTGGGGGTAGAGATGAGATTAAGCAATGAAATAAGCAAGGAATGGTTCCAGGAATTTTTTTCTCCACACACTGCTATTTTTCAAGGTGTTCTCCTGACTCCAATCTTTGGGTCAGTGCCAGGATTATGACCTGAAAATTAGAAAGTCTTTTTCTAGGATCAGAAGAGTCAGCAAGATTCATTGGATCAAAAGAGTCTTTAAGATCCAATGATTTTTAGAAACAGGCTGAATGAGCCCAGTAAAGATTAGGTGCCAATCCAACAATACAGTGCAATGTAATTTATTTTTATATACCATCCTTCACACAAAGTACCACAAAATATTTTACAGAGACAGAGAGATAATGCTTTACAGGGTTAGGTACAATGACTCCCAGACAGGCAGAAAGGGAAAATGACATATGGAAATGGAGCTGAGTAAAAGGGAAAGATGAAATTTAAAAGCAATAAAGTACCCCTACAGATGAGTCTCAGTGAAGAGATCATGGAAACATGCAGTGGTAAGTGGCGAGAAAGGTGAATAGAGTTTAGTGTCAATCAAAGTCCAAAACAAACTGTCAGGTTTTTCACTTAAACCAAGACATGATGAGAGGAAGTAACTCGGAGGGACACCTGATTACCAGCAGCTAGGTAATTTACTTCTCATTCAGTAGTGTGGATAGATCTGGTAGTTTAGACCACCCATCTGAACCAGGCCCCAAAGAGTTTAGCTCAGCTAAAGATTTCCTCTTGCCTCCAAAGTCATTCCATCCATGAGATGAGGATTTTATGATGCCCAAGCACTTCTGGAGTGAAGCCACAGACTGCATTATACAGGCAATGCTGTGTTCATGGCACTAGATAGAAACACACGCACATGCACTCTTCTCATAAGCCTTCACAATTCATTTGAAGTTTAAACTATGTTCAATTATTCTAAAGGAACCTGAATAGCTTTGGGGTATTTCTTGGTTTGAAGGGCTGAGTGTTGAAGGGAAGCTGGTGTTGTATGTGTGGAAGTATTCTCTTTCCCAAAGGATCTATCTGGCTGGAAGATGAAAAGGCAGGAGCTGCAGATGGGGCGGCGAGCGCTTCAAAAATACGAAAACAATATGGTCATTTGCTTTTGTTTTGTGGTGATCTTGACACAATCAGGCTTTGTGGGGTTTTCTGGTTGCACCTGACCTAATTATTATGCCTGAGAGCACATGGATGTCATTGCAGTAACCATACAGCCCAGTCTGCATTGCCTCGGCGGAATAGGCATTGGGCAGGGGGTTATCACAGTCCTTATGGGAGTCAAGCTTTACTGCAGCGATCTGTCATTACATGTACTTAAGTCAAAGAAATGAAGCATGAGCTGTCTTCTATGCAATTATTATTATATAGTCCCATCAAAACGGTAATGCCACGGTTAAGGACTTATGCAATATAACTGTTATAAATCTCTATATTTGCGAGGTGGGCTGTTTTGTTTATGTTTTTTTCTATTGCGGGTGGTAGTTAGATGAATCCCATGACATACAAGTTTTTAACCTGGTTGCATTTTAGGTCCTGATGGTGTGAACTCTTCTGCACATGCTAATCTCTATGCATATGAGTTACCCCATTGACTTCATGATCCTTATATCTGGGGCATATTCTGCCACCCTTACTCATGTCAAATACCATCTTCTTATGCAAATAGGCCTATTGAAAAAAATAGATATTTCTTTGTAAATAGACATACAGTTTGGTTATGTGCATATAACTCCCCAGAGAGCTTGCCAGCTCCTGGAACTCTGGTCTGAGCCTCCGGGATGTGCTACCCTATGACTACAACAGCAATGTGTACCACAGCCCTCTCCCAGCATGCTTGGAACCAGGGGTGGGAACAGACAGGACTAGAAACTCCAGATGAGGCTGCTCATGTCTCCAGCCTGAGCTCTGTTATGAGCTTTGAGTTTGTGAGAGAGTTGGGACTGGCGCTGAAGCAGAATAAGTCAAGGAGTCTCTGGTTAACTCCACCTCCCAACAAAGAGAGTCTTTGAAATGCTGTGGGACCTATTGCACGGGGCAGGCAGTTCCAGCCCTGCAGCAACTAGCATCCAGGGTGACTGAGATCTCACCCCCACATGACTTCACACCAGGGAGCTAGGAGAGGACCTTGCCCCATCCAGGAGCAAAGACACAGGAAGGGGACCTTTTTTGGTTTAGCTGGCCAACATTCACAGTGCAGCAGCGCTCATCTGTGGACTCATCCTCACCATACCATCTACCTGGGAAGGTGCCAGGCAAGGAACTGGGGTCTGAGAAGAATTGTGAGTATAGGGAGGTGAGGAATTGTTTGGTTTGTTGATGTGTTATTAGTTAGTGAACACTTTCTTTCCCCAGATACTATTTTCCTGCTTCCAATAAAATCCCCCTTTGTTATATGGTTATTTTGGGGTGTTTCACTTTGCTGGGGTTTGTGTTGTTGAACTTTATTGGTTCTTGTGTCATGGGTTTTATATTTCTTCCCAGGAGTGATAGCATTATTCATTTCCCCAAGGGACAGCACCCTTTGTGTCTTGTGCATGAGGGGCCATCTTGGGAGGAGGCACCCAGTGTCACAAAAAAAGAACCAAGGACCCAGTCCATGTGTGGAGAGGAGAGAAGCTACTCCAGGAAGCTTGAGGGTCACCGGGGTGGAGAGTGCTACATATAACACTTAAGAGGAAATGTGGTTGAGCTGTGGCAGTATTGCTCATATTTACCAATGAAACAGTGTATCTTAAGAGATTATGGATTTTATCCTAGCTGTCCTTTTAATGACGCCCTTCAGCTGTGATGTTAACATACAATTTTATTAAGGTCCTCATCCACTTTTGCGTGCACTTTTATTTTGGCAGGGATTTATCAATAACTATTGATTGATTGAATAATTTAGGAAATACAGATGTAATGCAGGATCAAGCCATTTAGATGATCTAAACCAATTAAGCTCCCAGTTACAACACATAGAGTGTAATCATCTGCCAAGGGAACTAGGTATATTTGGTGATCACCCGTATTGGTAGATGTGCTGCTGTGATGGTTAGGCTCCATGAGATAAGTTATGGGTGATGCATAGGCCTCATCCAGGAATTGTCTCGATCAATTTTAGTAAGATGAACCTTAATTATGGTTTTTGGAACCTTAATGGGTTTTATAGGTGAAAAATTCAGCCCAGTGCCTTGTGGGGAGTGCATCTCCTGCACTGTTCTCAAAGATGGTGCAGGGTATGCTCCTCAGTGCAGTCAGCAGCACAGGGTGGAGGCATGGCCCTCTCTCTTCACCTTCACTGCAGAGGCCTCCAGCATTAGTGTCACGTGCTCTAGGGAATCCCTATGGGCACGAACTCCTATTTTGCCTGGCCCCGCATAGTGGGCACCAGTCAGGAAGCAAAACCTCTTGTACCAACTTGCTGCCACACCCACTCAGGCTCTAAGGATTATATTCTGCCCCCTTGCTCATATGGAGACCAATGATTTCAGTGAGACTACTTAAGGAGTAAGGTACTACTCAGGGTGACCAAGAGGGATAGAATGTGGCCTTAAAAATATAACCAAGACAGTACAGAAGAAATGATTAACGTAAAGCATTACAGAAAGAGAATGAATACAATAGAGGGAGGGAGGGAGAGAGAGAGAGAGAGAGAGAAATCACAGTTGGCAAACTGTAGTCATGAGAGTTACACCGAGGATGAATTTGGCCCTGTGTAAATTCAGCAGGATTGGGACCTCAGAGAATATGATTCTCATTCTGTGGCCTTTCAGCTTGGCGTGTCAAGCAAAATAGGGTGCAGCATTTTTTTAAAGATAAAAGGACTTTTGTGCACATTTTACATAATCATAGAATTATTCTTTACTGTGGATTTACATAAACACTGTCAGTGGGGAATTCTCTCAGTGGCTTCAATTACAATATTTTCCTGTGCATTTTCTGATAGGGAGATGTGCTGGATCTCAAATACCTGCTTACCTGATTAATGTGAATTATTCATCCCATTGTAATTACCTGTGAATATTAAGGTAGCAAACATGTGACCAGAATTTGTTTAAAAGCTGCAGGATCTTTGAAAGGCAAATATCTAATATATATGTATGTATATATATATCAGTGCTGACATATCTCATTCTTTATGATCTTCTTTTTGCTTTGCAGCATTTGACTTAATGCAAATGTGATGGTTCTAAGTAACACTGACACAATGCATTAAAGAACTACAGTAGAAAACAGCTGGCAATCGAAAGGTTTCAAAATCCAAAAGTTTTCATTATCAATTTCACTCTTACACTCTTCACTCTTTGTTTTTAAATAGCAACAGAATTTAGTATTCATAATAGTAAACAAGAACTCTGTCAATGCGCCTCTCTCAGTCCTGGAACAACAAATGCTAGCTCAGTGCCGGAGGGTCTCTTGTATATATGGCGTCACACAGACCAAACTACATAATGGTTCTGTGGTATGCATAAATAGAGATTAATATTCCTGAATTTTTCAGTTGGATTTTGAAAAATACCCAAGAGATTTAGGAACTCAAGTCACAGACTCAATGGGATTTGTGCTCCTAAGTCACTTAGATGCTTTGGAAAATCCCACCATTCATTTTTAAGCGGTGAGTTTATAACTATATGTGTCTCAGTAATCTTTGTTTGTTTACTGAAGGAAGACTTGGAGCTTGCGGAAATATTTTGGTTGAAACTTTTTCCCTTGAAAAATGTATATTTAGTGACACCAGCATGTTTAGTGAATTAATGTCAATTTTGCTGAACAGTTTTGGTAAAAATAAAAACTCTAAAAAAAAAAAACACCTAGAAAAAACCAAACCAGAACATTTTACTTTAACATTTTAACAATAAAATGTTTTGAGGTTTCTCTTAAAAATGAATTGTTGTTCAAAAATTTCCTTTAGTTTAAAAAAATGGCTTTTAAAATGTTCATAATCAACATGAAATATTTGATTTTTGCCAAAACAAAATATTCTGTTTGACCCAAAATTAAGTTTTTCAACTTTTTGATTCAATTAAAAAAAATTAATTCATTTTCAGTTATTGCCTAAACTTTTTTTTTTTTGACTTGCTAGAGAAGCAAAAAACTTCTTCACATGGCCTCTCTATTTCTGGATCTGATTTCTTCCCGTTTATATTTGACACCCAAAATGCTACCAAAATTAGGAGACTGAAAATCTTGCCAATGGAATTCACAGAGATCGCTTGTAATATTGTCTTGATTTTGCTCAGATATTGAAAAATATTCTTGTGAATGTTATTAATTGACTTTGTTAATTTCCACCAATGTCATTCCACATCTTCAGGTCAGAATAGACTGAAGTGATCTTAAAAGTAGCCTGAATCATCTGATGTACATATAAAGTTAAACAAGATTGCTGATAAGTACTGTATGATCTTGAGCTCTGGAAACATATCAATGAAGAATCAGAAACCAAATCCAGTAGCTTGATTTTTTTTTTTTACAGTTCACTCACATTCCTTTCTTCCTACCACCATGTAGCATCCTTGGTGCCCATCATCTTCTTCAGATACTCCCTTTTATTATCAGTGATCATAATCCAAGGGTGACTGCTTCCTGACAGTGATGTATTGTATAAGGAAACCTGTGCATTCCTGCAGTTGAAAAATCCATAGCCCTTCAAAGGACTGGATCCAAGTCCTCTCTTGGGCATTCATTCCATTTCCTGTGGTAAAGAACTGATGGAGAGTTAAATGGGTGTTAGATTTGTATTGACCAGAACCCACAGCACAGCTAAATTCTGTTAGCATATTGTGAAAATTTCACTGTTTTACCCATTTATTTGGTAGCAAATTTTATACTTGTGTTGTCAGGAAGGAAAATCTCAGTCTTTTACATATACATTTGCCAACAAAATCAGCAGGCTATAATATCAGAGAGCTGTAATAGTTCCTATATACCGCTCCACCAATGGTTTCAACTGTGAGCCAATAGACTCCCTGTCTGTTGTCCCTCAAGGGGACAAGCAAACGTCTGCTTCTCTGAGAAATCCAACTCAACCTCTCTCTGAAACATAGTGCCAGACATGCTGACATGCATTGAATGAAGTGTTATAATTGAATGGTTTGGACAATTTGAGACTTGAGATGTGATGAACACTTCAGCAGAAATCCTCCTGATACTTCCCCTTCATCTACAAAGAGAGTGGGTGGTTTGATGTCTGCATCACTTATTACCCACCAAACCTTACCGGGAATAATTAACACCTGATCCAAACATATAACAGTAGTTTCTTTCTAACGAAAAAAAGTGCAGAAATCAAGTGACACAATTTATGATATTTTATTATTTATTTGATGTATTATACAGAAGTGAATTCTATCAGATTAGGGGCCAAATTCTGAATGTCCATGAAACTCCCACAAAGTTAACAGGAGCCGTGCACATGTATCTGGTGACAGAATTTGGCGCTTGGTCATAAAGTCACCTTCCCTCCTGTTCCGTGTGTAATGTGATGTCATCTGACTGATAAATCCTGATGTGTAATACAGTTCCTCAGACTGTGTAAAGCAATACATTGGATCATAAATTTACTTACCAAAACTGTCACTGTTTATAAATACATGTAAAAAAATGCCAAGATGCAGGATTTGTCTAAACCAGTGGTTGGCAACCTGCAGCCCATCAGGGCAAGCCACTGGCAGACCACCTGACTGTTGTTTTCTATTTTCATAGCCGCCCACAACTCCCAGGTAGTTGAAGGCTGCTATCAAATCCCCCCTCATTCTTCTTTTCTGCAGACTAAATAAGCCCAGTTCCGCAGCCTCTCCTCATCATCATGTGCCCCAGCCCCCTAATCATTTTCACAGCCCTCCGCTGGACTCTCAAATTTGTCCACATCCTTTTTGTAGCGGGCGGACCAAAACTGGACGCAATACCCCAGATGGGGACTCACTGGTGCTGAATAGAGGGGAATAATCGTTTCCCTCTATCTGCTGACAATGCTCCTACTAATGCAGCCCAATATGTTGTTAGCCTTATTGGCAATGAGGGCACACTGTAGACTCATGTCATGACCAAACTCAGACCTGCTAGAATCTAAAGATATGTACCATTATTGGAGTTGTACAACTTCTAGCAGGTCTGAATTCGGTCTTGGGTTAAAGTGATGGTTTCCTTTCAGTAATTCACATTATGGCTATATAATGGAAATCTAGCACACATACAGATAAGTTTTACAAAAGTTACCTGAGATTGTTGTAAAATGCCTGAAGTAGATGTGAGGATATATGACAAATCACTATAAGAGAGACATTGGTGTACCAACCAATGCAAAACCAGATATATTTCTAGTTCCTGCAGCTGCAGCCCGCTATTAGCTAACTCTGATAACTGAGCCAATGCTAGGTTTATCATAGACAAGCTCTGTCTCTAACAGAACAAAAATGTTGGAGGAAAATAGATGGCTCATGTTTTTGGTTATATGAAGGGCATTTAACTATAAGCCATCAGTTCAAATCTAGTCAAGTCACTAGTGACTGTCAATCATTTCTATCAGTGTCCTCTGTGAAACAAAATGATGTGGTCTATGATTCTTAGCGGAAGGAGACAGGTGTCTAAAAGCAGAATTGGTATGATACTTGACAGTTTTCTCACAGAGCCCAAAGCCTGTTTAGGCAGAGACTAACTTATCTAGAGGTAGTACTTTAGATCTAGACTGAGGGAAATCAGCAGAGTGTGGTAGGACTCATGTACACTGCTATTGCTCCTGCTGAGTCCATTCTGTGGACAGGTAAAGCAGTGTACTTTGTTTCTCTGCTGACAATCAAGAGCCTTTCAGCTACACCTAATTCATTAATAATACAGAAAAAAAATACAGAAAAAGAACATTAACAGGAAACTACATAGGAATGGGCTTTTATAAGGGTTTCTACTTTGGGAGGCGATAATTCAGACAATCTCACAAGTATTCAAATGTGGGGATTAGAATAGGAACATAAAGGATAAAATGTAGGCCATGATGAGTATGGTAACAACAGCATGATGACAGCCAGGGCCGGCGACAGGGGGGTACTACGGGTACAGCTGTACCGGGCCCCGGACTTTAGGGGGGCCCCCTTAAGTCTGGGGCCCGGTAGGCAGCTGTACCCGTAGTCAACCCTCCTTGTCGCCGGGCCTGGAGAGCGGGGAAGGGGCGGGGAGGCGGCGCGGCTCTCCCCTGGACGAGCGCGCGTGTCCCCGGCAGGAGCAGAGAGCCCGGCCGGCGGCAGCGGCGCACCACCGCCTGCAAAAAGGGCGAGGGCGGGGAGGCTCCGCAGCACGGTAGGGCTTCCCCCGCCGGGTCCGGGTGAGAAAGGGCGCGGGGGGGGGGGGGAGAGAAAGAAAGGGTGCGGGGGGGGAGAGAAAGAAAGGGCGCGGAGGGGGGGAGAGAAAGAAAGGGCACGGAGGGGGGGAGAGAAAGAAAGAGCGCAGGGGGGGGGAGAGAAAGAAAGAGCGCAGAGGGGGGGAGAGAGAGAAAGAGCGCAGAGGGGGGGAGAGAAAGAAAGGGCCCTGGGGGGAGGAGAGAAAGAAAGGGCCCAGGGGGGAGGAGAGAAAGAAAGGGCGCGGAGGGGGGGAGAGAAAGAAAGGGCGCGGAGGGGGGGGGAGAGAAAGAAAGGGCCCGGGCGGGGGGAGAAAGGGCGGCTCGCGCCGCTCCCGGGCTTGCGCTGCCACCAGCCGCTGTCAGCTGGGGGGGGAGGGGAGCGCCGGCTGGGCTGGGCTGGGCCCCCCCCCGGCTGGGCTTGCCCCCCCCCAGCCACTGTCAGCTGGGGGGGAGCACTGGCTGGGCTGGGGGGGGGCGGCTGGGCTGGGGGGGCCCCCAAACGATCAGAGTAAGGGGCCCCCAAATTTCTGTCGCCGGCCCTGATGACAGCAGGCAGGGAGGAAAGGAAAGCTAAGAGTTTCTTATTTTTTTGTTAGGAGTATGACTGCAAAATAGCTGAATCATAGGCCATGTGACATAGGGCCCAGCTTGTTCAAGATATTCTGCCATGTTGCTGAAGCCTAACTAATTTAGGAGAAAATTCTCATTTTCAAAAGGGATTTAGGTGCTTGGGAACTAAAATTCCACCGACGTTCAATGGGATTTAGGCTCCTAAATCAGTTAGGCATTGCAACTCAACCATACAACACCTAAATATCTTTAGAAATCAGGGCCTTAAAGTCTAACAAATAAATTCAATCCTGCACTGGCGCTAAAGCCTGATGTGATAACTGCTGAGTGTCTAATGGCAAAGTAGGTTTATTTTACAGTTAACTTGGGGACTCTTCAAGAAAAGAGCTCTAAGACCTATAAAGTACTACAGCTTTTATACCATTTGACTGTCCTAATTATAAGCTAATTTCTGTGCATTAAAGACAAAAATTACCATGGCTGGAAACCAACTGAAGTCCAGTAAACATTTCTGGACACCAAACATGGAAAGGGTTTAAGAACTGGGTTTTGTTTTAGACTCATAATATAACACTAGAACCCGCTGATAGTGTCACTGAACCATCTGTGAGAGAAATTGATGTATATAGTTCATTACAAGGTCTTAGAAAAGTGAAAACTGCCCCACCTGTGTAAGTATAGAGCAAGCTGAGCATTATTAAGCATGCCTTTTTGTGATTCTTAATGTCTATGTGCATAATTCCAAATCAAACATATTCACATTATTAACTTTTATAAGTTTATTAGTCTCAGTGCTAATGAAACCATTCATCCTTTGCAAATGCACATGGCTCCCTAATGAAACTTCAATAGATGGATCAGCAGTTAAGTGACTACATCCAAATGTTTATGCCAAATTCTGTTTTCTGCAGTGGATAGGGAGACCAAATCACTTCCAAACAGTTCTCTATAATCAACAAATAAATGTAATCATAAAGCTATGTGATATATACTCTCTCTACATAGATAGCTGTGTAAATATATTATAGTCTATTGATACACAAAATTGGAGAGAGAGAAATTCCACTAAAGTCAATAAAACTGGTATAAAGGAGAGCAAAATCAAGCCTATAGCCTACACTCTATAAAATTAAATATAGTACTCTACTGTGCATGGACCTATTTATTTTTGGAGACTGTTCGTTTGGATCTGAATAAACCTTATGCCATCAATTTATGATTTTTAATTTTTTTCATCTGCCTGAATGTTCACCAGTTAAGTTTCTTATCCTGGGTGTATTTTGCATCAGCTTTTATATGTCAGAACTGTGAGCACCAGGTATGATATATACAACTGAGCTGCCTTTCTTTAAAGGGTTAGTAAGCATTTCTCATTTTTGACCATCAGTTTGAAAAAGTAGTCCAAATATAGGAACTCTTGTATTTGAAGGTTTCTAAACTGCTAGTATCAATTCCCTAGTGTAACCATCCTGTCTTCAAACTGTGATTTTCTTTCTCTGTGTGAAATCTTTAAAAATTGTACATGATCTGAAAGTGTAGGATATTTTTTCAATATTTCATGAAGCAAACTACTTTTATTGTCAAGCAGGAGGAAAAAAACACATTAGCTTCTGGACTATATACATTATCTCAGTTTTACTCATTATTTTCTACCTATTTATTTTGTGCCTGTAGTAAAATATGTATCAGTACAGAAACAAACACAAAACACTCTTAAACCACCAAAGTATTTACTTTATTTAAAAGACATTTTAATCCTATTAATGGTAAATTATATTACCTATTGTGAAAGCAGACAGGAAAGAAATATTTGAAGCATGCAGTTAATTATGATACCAAGTGAAACATAATATTTATGCTCTCCTTGTGTAGCCTGAACAATTTTTCTTTCACTAACTGTGAGTCATGCTCTGACTGAAGTCTTGAAACAGATGATGAGAAGAGTCGGCTGGAACATCTAATATAGATGTTTCATTCTACATATAATTAATATTACAAGAAATATCTGGCTTTTATATTGCTAGTTTTTTTCTTTTTAAAACAAAATTTCTTCTTCCTCCAAGATACCGCTCTATTTAGATGTTATATATTCAGGAGTATTAAAATGCATCAAAGATTCTTATTAAGCCATCAAATGAAAACTCCACTAAAGAAGGACCTGAAGCACAAAATTCAGGTCTTGATTAGGAACTGAAACTCACAAAACTTCACAGAAACTTGGCTCAGGAATTTTTGTTTGGCCCATTAAAGAGAAGGGAGCAGCACATAATTTGATTCATGATCTGGATTTGGTTTCTAAACTTCTTTCCCAAATTTCAAAGATGTTCAAGCTCTCAGATTTTTGTCATGATATCCTTCCATTTCATGATGCCTGTTCCATTGGGAATTAGCAACTTTAAAACTGGAATGTCTGTGGCCACCAAAAAATGTGGAGATATGCCTGATTTCCAGTCCTAGACTAAACAAAATTGAAGCTCAGGTCCACATAAATGGTGAAAAGCTTCTTTCTGATATTGTATTTGTGTAGTTTTTCTTTCCGTTTGAAAAATGTTTATAATACTGTGTATATAAAAGAGTGGTGACAGCTATCAAATTTACAATTTGGTTACTCTGGTGTGACAGAGTGACTAGGAGCCTATGAATTGGTTTCAGATTCTGTTGGGAACTAAGGCTTCCAAATCAAGACAGCCATCACACCTGTTTAATTAGAGACATTTTTTTTAGTGGTAGGATTTCCAGTAAAGCCACATGTGTAAATTTGAAGGATATGGTGGGGAACAAGCAAGTGAGTGGACTGAAGTAATAAGAACAAATAGTTCTAGTAAAATGTGATAATGTTGAGTTGTTAATTAGCCAAATAGAAAGAATTTCTGCTAATCTCAAAAAGTGCAGATATTCATTCCTTTGGATTTGTGAAGATCAAATGTGCCATTGAATTGAACTTTGCCCGTTCAAGTGGAAGAGCATATCACTCAAGTGAGACATTTTTAATTCAATCATCATAATGAAAACATAACCAAAATGATAATTTTAAATCGCTGTTCCAGACCTTCTAACAGCTCTTCAACACCAACTTCATTTAGGATCAATCTTTGTTCATCTTTGTCATCCAAAAAAAAAAAAAAGAGATCAATTTGTGATTTTGCCATGAAACCACGTAAAAGGCATAGACATGAACATATTAAGAAACTTGCAGTCATGCAGGGTTTTCTTTAGTATTGGCTGGAATTTGGCACATTTAAGGGTTGTTGCAGATTTCCTTATCTAAAAAAAGAATTGATTATATCCATCAGTAGTAGAACCCAAGAATTACTCATAGTCTTTCTCTAGCCATGGGACAAATCAGGCTATTTTATGTGGTGAGATAGGCTTTCCCAGTTGCCTTAAGAAGCTCAATAAAAACTCAACATCCTTAAAAAAAATAAAGCATTACCCTGGAGAGGAAAAAATCTCAGTGGGAATTGGGTGAGGCCCTATTTGCTCATGTCTAGTTACAACACATGGGATGGATAGCAGGGCTAGAACAATGCAGGACTAAGGAGCATTACAGCTCTGAAAAACTCAAGGTATTTTAGGGGGTACAAGGAGATGTTTGGATAAAAGTGTTTGACTTTTAAAGCTTTGTTAGGGATAACAATAAGCATGATCATCAATATGAAAAAAAAAGATCTACAATTAAGGATGAACATTTTTCTGTTTCTTTCACATATACTGGTTGCCAGTTGTGTGTGTTCAAAATATATATCTGTGAAAGAATGACTCTCTTGACATTCATGTTTTTGCTTTCAGACTTGAAACTAGAACTGGTCAAAAAATTGAATCTGAGGCCTATAAGACATACCAATATTCTGACATTCATCTTAATCCAAAATCAGGATGAAAAGTGAAATATCTAAATTTATCACAGAAAGGAAAGTTTACTTAAAAATTGATTTAGAAATGCCAATATATTTAATTTTGACATTTACAAATGAAACAAAATATTCCAATCTGTTAAGTTGAGGTTCATCACTTAACTATGTTTTCTTGAACTGCTGTGGCACTTCATGGGAATTCTGGTTTGTACACATAATGCCCCTATCCTCCTCTAGGGGCTAGACTCCCTGGCAGGACTATCTCTCTCATGATGCGGTGTCATCATGGGACTCCTATGGTGCATCACAGCAGTTCAACTAGAGGGCCGATGTCAACTTGAACTTAATAAAATGTTGTGATACATTTCAGAAACCAAAATGTTTAGATTAGGGTCAACCTAACCTGAAGTAAAATATTTCATTTACATTTTCCCAATGGAAAATAAAAAAAAAAATTAGGACACAATACAATTTTCCTGTAGAAACAGTTTTCTGTGGAAAAAACATTTTGATAAAAAATGCCCAACCAGCTCTATTTGAAACATAATCATGTCCAGAATGACGCAATTCTGTGAAGACATACCCAGCTTATTTCCATTTGATACTGTAGCACATGGAAACAAATGACCTTTCCCTGTTCCTACTATATCTTATGCTAATAATTAAAAAATGCATTGATATGGGATGTTATACCCATAATGAAATGTAACATCCAGTTCAATGTATTTTCATAAGTGCAATAGGAGAAATGATCACACTTCAATAATGAAAACTCAGCTACTATTTTCTGTCTGAAATTCCCCTATTTATATTAGGTGTTCACAATGGCTGTTTAATTAGTAAACTAAGGCAATTACACTAGATGCCTGTATCCCCGATTGTGAGTCCCAATCTGGCAGTAAAGTTACATATGGCACAGCATTCTTCTGCACTGCACCCTGTTAGCTTGCCAATTTTTTTTACTGTGTTTTCTTTCTTCATCTTTTGTTTATTCCATCTTATTTTTTTCTGTTCCCTTCCTTTGCTTTTACTTCCAGTAACCTGCCTTCTTCCCAATGCTGTCATTGATGCCATTATTTTACCATCTTCCTCCTTTGAAAAGATTCTCTTTTAAAGCCAGCTCAGATACATCCTTTTAAATAAGTACAGGAAATATGCCAGAAGGGTGTTCAGTGAGGAGTACAGATGCTGGCCTCTCCCCAAAGATTAATTCATCATCTCCTTGAAACACTCTATCTCCATTGGCTTATAAACTGAGAGCTATAGAACTTGTAGGTGAGCATAGGTATTCTGCACAGACACACCATGTACTGTTATGAGTAGCAGCAGGCCCCTTAGACCTTGTATCCTTTCTGTAAGGTGTTGTTTTGCAGATTTATAGACTTTATGTGCTTCAGTGATTACGGCATCTTAAAATTGCATCTGTATTCCCACTCTTAATTCTGGATTATAAAGAACATCTTTGAGCAGCAAATGGCCCCAAAATGGTAAATAGCCATTTGCTTTGGCAAGTTCAGTATCAGAGGGGTAGCCGTGTTAGTCTGGCTCTGCAAAAGCAACAAAGAGTGCTGTGGCATCTTATAGACTAACAAGTGTATTAGAGGATAGTCTTTTGTGAGTGAATACACACTTCGTCCAACGAAGTCTATAAGGTGCCACAGGACTCCTTGTCGCTTTTGCTTTGGCAAGTGCTTCCTGCTCAGGGCAAGAAAGAACCACATCACATGCAAAACTGAATTAAATACACAAAACACACTTCATTAAAAGAAAGCTCTTACAAAGGCAAAGATGAAGAGAAACTATGTGGCCTTTTCCAAAACCTTGAAAAGGCAGTTAAACCTCACAATAAGGAACAAACACTGTGCTTATCCCTCCATGTGATCTTTAGAACACATGATAAGAGAAAACATTGCCTAATAAAAAGTGAGATCTAGCAGAAGATAGCAGTACCTTAATAAACAAGCTGTGGGCCAAGGGAAATGCATTCAAACATCACAGGGCTTGTGATAAGAGTCCTCTGCGTCTACATGTGGTCAAGGAGTTGGTGAAGTTAGGCTGCTGCCACTACTGCGAGTTATAGAACTATAGTGGCATGAGCTGTTGGGTTGTTGCCTTGGTTTGGTTGACTTGGGTTGTTGGCTTGTGGATTCATGCTGTGCATGGACTCCAGGGCCATGCCCTTGCTGCCACCTATGACATGACAACTGTGAGGCCTTCTACAGACCCATAGTAAGCCATCTCATAAGAAGATGGAAAAATAGACAAGCAGGGAAGAGCTAAAGTGTGAAGGATATTAAAGGTAGAAACAAGAAATTTTCATCCAATGCTGTGGGAGAAGAAAGGCCCAATGCAGTGATAGAGTGCAACATGGTCAGAATGACATGCAAGGAAGCAAGGAATGGCAAAATGAAGATGACCCTAGCAACAGTGTTTTGAATAAACCCAATTAGAATGGAAGGGGTCCCAAGAAGTCCATCAAGAAGGGGAAGTACGAGTCAAGAAGAGAGGCAATGAGGGCCTGGATGAGAGTTTTAGCAATGTGGATCTTAAAATATTGTAGAGGAAGAAGTGGCAGGATATGGATATTGCTTTGATGAGCAGGGCTAAACAAAAGGCAGAGTCCAAGATTCAATACAGGTTAATGTTGTGAGTAATAGAAAGGATAGTGATGTGTTTGCTGATGATAGAGAAGGGAAAGGTGGACAAGGTTTGGGAGCAGAAGTGAAAGTAAGCCGGTTTGCCCCAGTATGGCATACTGGCAAGATTCGATGTGCTGTACCAGGGCGGATTGGCTTCCCCAGGTGAAATTTAAAGAGCCTGCGGTGCCCAGCAGCGGCTGGAGCCCCAGGCCCTTTAAATTGCTGGCAGAGCCCCCCGTGTAGGAGCCCAGGGGAGGCTGCGGCACGGCTCCGACGGCAGTTTGAAGGGCCCAGGGCAGTAGCGGGCTCTTTAAATAGCTATCAGAGTCCTGCTGCCACTTCCCTAGGGTTCCAGCTCCCATCCCCAGGGAGCCCTGCTACCAGAACCCTAGGGAAGCAGTGGCGGGGCTCTGATAGCTATTTAAAGAGCCCATTACCGCTCTGGGCCCTTTAAACTGCTGTCAGAGCCCCTGCCAGGGGTGGGGTGGGGTTGGGTTGGGCTGAGGAGGGGAATGGGGGGGAGGAGGCCCCTTACTGGTATGGGGGCTGGGGCTGGCTCTAACCCACCAGCCCCTCCCCTTCCGCCCAAGATCACACCCCTTCCAGGGGCCAGAGTTAGCCCCAGCCAAGTCCCTGTACTGGTAAGAAACTTAAGTTACTTTCACCTCTGTTTGGGAGAGAAGACAAGGTATTCAGTTTTGTCTGAGTTAAGCTTAAAATGGTAGCAAGATGCCAGAGAAACAAGTTGAGATGTGGAATTGGTTGGACAGAGACAGTTCAGGAGCAGAGAGGAAGATTTTAGAGTCATCAACATAAAGGTGGCAGTTGAAGCTCTGAGATCACCTAGAGAGACAGAGGAATTATCCAAGGACAAAACTCCAAAGCACTGTGGGACACTTTTGTAGACTGGGAGATGGGAATATGAAGTCCCACCAAGAGAGATTCTGTAGGAATGACCAGAGAGATACAAGTACAGTCAGGGGGATGGGATTTCAAGGAAGAGGAAGGTGTGACTAATGGCATCCAAAACAGCTGTGAGATCAAGGAGGAGGAGGCTGGTGGACAGACACCGAAATTTCTCCATAAGAGGTTCTTATCGTTTTTGGTAAAAGTAATTTCAGAGAATAGGAGAATTTTTATAGTTTTGCAAAGGATGTGACCAATAGGGAAAAAAATCCCAAGTTTTGAATGGGGTGGTATCAGAAAATATGCATATCCAATTTGGTTTACAAATATGATATTGGTTTTACAGAAATAGAAAGGTTTAGATCCTTTTTTTTCTTTCCTGTAAGGTGCTTACAGCGGTCACCAAAGTAAGTAAATGTTATATAAATTTCCCACATCAACCTGTTGCCCTTGTTTCTCTTCACGTGTTGTTTTCTTTCTTTTAGTGATGGAGGACACAGTGCTGTTGATTGAGGTACATATGGTATATTTAATAAGCTCTTCAAACGTACAGCTGACTATCATACTAATGTCATAGTTCAAAGCTGTCATGTCAACAGAAGGCTGACAATACAGCATGAGTTTGAATGGCCTATTTTACTGGCTTGATAATGATACCTTATATTAATCAAACACAATACTTAGCAACCAGTTCCGCTACTGCTCTTAGCTACTTCCTCCCCTGGCATAACCTACGAACATCTGAAAGTGAATGACACCACAGCTAAAGATTCCTCTGAGGTGAACATTTACAATCTCCCCATCTTCCCTCTCACTATACACCAAAATGATACCCCTCTGTCTTGACTTGAGCAGAAGAGTTGGTAATTTGCACCACGTTGCCGCTATTCTGTGCGCAGATGTTTGTGCTAACATTTTGCCCCAGTAACCTCTCCTGTTCTTACACCTACTTTTTCTGCTAAGTGGTCCAGGGAACATTCTGAAACAGGGTACTGTTACAGACCTTACAGAAGCCTGCCTAAATAGGAAGGAGTGAAATACATGTTGGAAACACACATTGACTGGCCCACATAATCTGACCTGTCTCCTACTGAACATCAATTGAAACTGATTGATCTAATGCCTTGCATCTGCCAAACTGTCAGTCAAGCCAGAGGGGATTTGGATGAAGACAAGGAAAGCATTGTAAAAATGACTCTGGAGATTTAGTGTACTGAGCTAGCCCTCAACTCCTAGGGACAGGGAAATCATCTTATAGGAAAGACCTTCTTTGTTGTCAAACAACTTCACCAAATGGAGGGAAATTTGCTATATGAGGACTAAGTGGATTTTTCCTTTGATTTGTGCCTGAAATGTATGAGCGGGAAAAAAATCCAGATGTCTGCTGCATTGTACAAACATATACATGCATTTAAATTACTTATATCATTACTTACAGATGTAATTGTGAAATATGTTCTTTTTGCATTCAAAATTAGGGACAGAACAGATGGTGAAAACTCATTTTAAAGCAATATGTCCATTAAAATAACCCATACTGTTGGTGTATATTATAACAATAGTAGTCTTCAATATAGCAGGGTTTTTGCAGCATTACATTATGGTAGAAAGATAGAGTGTCGTAGGAAAAAATTCAGTATGCCAGAAATTCACCCTAACAAAAATGTAGCTCTTTTCCATTCAATGACTAATAGCAGATGAGTTGTCCTATGTATTTCTCCCTATATGTATTAAAAATGAATGGACAAATCTCAGAGAGTTTATGAATTGGCAAACCCCTCCAACAAGTTTTGAGGAACACAGAACTAGAAAAAGGTCACAAAACTAGTAAAAATTTCCTTCTTCTTGGGACTTTCCCTCCCTCCCTGCCAAAAGGAGGTTCAATTAAAAAAAACATGTTTTCAAGCTACTGGTGAGGCCTATGCAGTGTATGAAGGATAAAGACGTCTATCTACGCTGGCATCACTTAATGCCCTATACATGGTGTATGTCTATTAGGGCAGATTCTGATCATATTTACCCTGGTCTAAATCCAGAGTAACTCAGAATCTGGTCCATTGTATTAATTTTATTGTTAGATTTCATCTCTATCCCTCATCCACATTCCTTCTTTATAGTTTCCCCTAACTAAACTAGAACAACAACAATGCAGACAATGATAATGAAATGGTTACAGGGTTTTTTAAAGTTATGGGACACAGTATATGTTCTCTGTCAGACCTGATGTACAGCTTTATGTGACATATATTGCAATCCCTTGCAATATCTTTGGGGAATCACATTGCATTAAGTTATATATCACTGCGGGCCAGGAGGATGCAGGACTACTGCTCCTCCAGGAACCAGAATAGTGGGAGGGTGAGAAAGGTGAATCACTTAGATTGTGAACACCAGTCAGGGATCACAGGTCTCAAACCACAGTGTACAGGGCTTTTAGCAGCCAGTAAGTTCTGACCTGCCAGCAGGTGCTAGAACTAGAAGCTCAACTCTGGCAAAGGACTCCAGTCCTCTTATCTAACTGACAGAACTCTGTCCTCACTTGGGCTCCTGACTGGTTCCCTACTTCTGTTCAAACCAAACACAGGAGCAGAAAGTTGTCCATGCAACTGGGTTTCCTGTGATTCAAACTGCTTCCCTTGTGCTAGCTTCTCCTACTGCCTGAGGTAGCCTGACCCCGGTAGTCTGTCCCTTCCTGCCTCTTGGTAGCCTGACCCTGCCTGCCTCCTGCCACCTGACTTGTTTTGCGTTCTGGCCTGTCTTGGGTGCTGATCTTCTGGTGTCTGACCCAGCCTAGCTCCCAATTCCTGCTCTGACCACTCATGTCCCAGTTGTGATAATACCACCAGAGAGGTACCACCCCTGGTGAGGCTTGCCCTGGTTTCCAAGTGACCGATACACAAAGAAAAGGCTTTTGATTTTTTAAAAAGGCTGACTTTAAACTAACTCAGGGACTTCTTTCTGATACACCAAAGGGACGGCGCCTTTGGTCCGGGGGAGATGGGGAAACTACAACATTCATGGAAGGACTGGAAAGACTTCAGCCTATTGCAATGCCGTAAAGCTGTGTGGTAACTTGTAATTTCTGGCATACACTGTTCATAGTCCTTGGAGAGAAACCAAAGGATAGGCACAGGCCTTAGGCAGACTGGCTTGCTGGGAATATCACAGTGTGAGGCAGGGAGTCTGAAGAATTATGGAAGCCAGCTTACATTTATCCAAATACATTTATGAGCAAGATCACACACCCTTAGATGCCATGCACAGCTCTCTACCCTGTTTTTTGGATCCTTGGGGCTGGAAATCCGTGTGCCAGTAGGACAAGGGTTCATAATCGTCCCATCAACTAGACCCTCATGAAATCTGCAATGAATTTAATACTTCCAGAGACTATTTAGCCAGTTGAGGGAAGATCATTTCATGGCTACTCTTTTCCTGCCCTCTCCCACATTTAAAAACCTTGAAAAACAGTCAGTGAGGGTCTCTAGGTAGATGTCCTTTAACTTCTTAGATATAAAGAGCACTCAGAGGAAAGTCTAACTTTTCTGGAGTGCTTTAGTTCTCCCTTTTTAAAAAACTATTATTCACTTCTATAAAACTGCAAGTGATTTTTTTTTAAATAGATTTAATTGCTGACAAGTCCTTACAAAAATGAGAATACTCTTTCCCATGTATTAAGGTGAATAAGGCAAGCAAAATGCTATTTAGGATCAACAGTGATCTCCTCTCAGCTTAGATCAGCTGTTAAATACTTGGATAGACTGAAAGATGCATGAATCAAAGTAGGGGGTAAAACTAATCACACAGTAAAATGGGTTGATATGGCCTTGATACGTGAAATGTCCACCATCCTCTTCAGAATTGTTTAAAATGTGATGTTAATTACCAGGTTAAGTTCTGTTGCTACGGGGGGCGGGGGGGGGGGGGGGGAGGTGGGGGGGGGAGAAGGCTAAGATAAAAGTAATGGACAAACTGTGGATGTGCTTGTTTATTAGGTGGCTCCTGATAATCGGAGGTAGGTGTAACCATATGCTACTTTTATGCTGTGGTTATATTTCTCCCAGTAACAATTCTTTGTTAAATGTGAATAACAACCTTTAATTATGATTAGGAGTTTTGTATTGAAATTCCCATACACCTGTTTAATCAAAGCAGATGTTTTATTTGTGATGCGGTTTTATTCATAATCGGTTGTTATGACAATAGCAAGTTACTAACAAAATATAATAGGAAAAGTAGTACCTATCCAATATGTTGTATTCTGTGAGTTAATAAAGGTGATGACTAGGATTGGTTCTTATTACTAACTTTCTGCCCTAACAATGAGTCAGATATGATACATGTGGATGTATCATTCAGTGCTCTGCCATTCAGCATCTAATTTGATTTTTGGTCTTTTTAAAAACCCTTTGCACTGATGTAGTGTTTTGCACTTGGAGGTCTAAATGCAATTTTCAAAAGGTAGGTTTTGTACCAGTATTCCCATTTTACAGATAGCTAAACTGAAGCACAGAGAATTGAAGTGGCTTGGCCAACATCAGACAGTGAGCCAAAGAAACAGCTGGAAATATAAATTAGATTTTCTAATTCCCAGTCTAATGCCTTGTACACTGGTGAAATCTGGCTCATTTTTCCAGTTGCCTGGTGTTTGGTAAGTACCTCAGATAGACATCTGATACAATCCTAGTCTATACAAAGCATTTTGAGCCCAGTCCTGGATACATTACAGGAATGTTCTCAGAATTAATTACTCTAACTTTGAAATCTGCTTAGAAGAGAAGTAGTGCTAGTGATGTGCTAAGTCCTATTTAAATTCCCTAAAGATTTTAATTATAATTTGTTTATAAAGTGTATAGAAATCATAATTAGTTACATACAAATATCTCATCTAACTACTAAAAAAGTAGTTAATTGATCAAAAAAATTATTCTGGATTTACATCGGTGTAACAAAGATCAGAATTTGGCCCTTGCTGCCTGCATGGGTTATCCAGGGTCAAATCACTTATTTCCAGGCTCTGGTTTGGGTGTTTATTACTTGTTAAGTTCTTTATTATTTAGGGACAGATTTGGGGGGGGCAGCAAGGGGGCATAAGGAGGCTCTTTACTTCCCTGCACAGGTTATCCATAGCAGTGTGAAAGAGAGCAGCATTCCTGGAATTACATCATCTCCTTTCACACATTTGGATGCAAAGTGGCCAGGAAGAGCCACTCTTTCCAAAATGCACATGTAATAAATAACAGTATTGCTATCTGAATCACAGTCTGCATTCCTGGTGTGTTCTCCAAGTAGCACAGCTACACACTACCTCTTACTCGGGGCTTGTGACGGAGCCCTTAATACATAGCATTCATACAGAGCTTTTCATCTGAACAGTTCAAAGAGCCTTACAAAGCTTGGTATCATTGTTCTTTTGTGCAGATGGGGGAATTAAGGCACTGAAACTTTGGGGAACTTATCCAGGATACACATAAAATCTGTGACAGAAAACAGAATAGAACCCAGATCTCCTCACACATAGGGTACAACTATACTTTGAGCTGGAGGCATAATTTTCAGCTCAGGAAGACGTACATGCTCTAGCTTTGTTCAAGCTAGTACACTAAAAATACAAGTCTAGCCACCATAGTGCGAGTGGCAAGATAGGCTAGCCATCCAAATAACTACCTAGGGTCTGACCCATGACACCACAGCTACCCTTCTGCTTTTAGCTCATTAGTTCGATTAAAACCAGCACCAGTACTTCTACCTGAGCTCAAAGTGTAGCCGTACCTTGTGGCCCTGTCCACAGGACCCTGCTGAATGCAATAGCTTTTATGCACTTATGAACCCTTTGCTGAAAATGTTAATGCATGTGCAGATACAATTATATTGTCAGGTAGGTGCGCTATTAACTGTTTAGGGGTACAATTCAAATGTATATATTTGTACATGTAGCCCTTCATCTCTACCAATGTTATGCACATAATGTGCTTTATAAGATCCTACACTCTGGCTACCAAAGAAATTACCATGACCAATTGGCCTATTTATTCCATCCTCACTCAGGGAAATCTCCCAATGTCCTGAACTAGGATATCATTGAAAATTGAAGTCTAGCACCTGTTGACTGATATCTGATTAACATGCTTAATGAACATGATGTACAAAAAAAATTGTTTTAAGAACAAATGTGTATGTTGTGGGAAGAAAGATTTATGAAGTGACCACATTAGCATTTACAATCATGTTAGGTAACATGGGTTAAAAAACAGTTAATTGTCAAGCAATACTTGTTACGACACAGCTGGAAAATCTAGGCTAGAAAAGAATTTAATCTGCAGTAATATAGCTAGTGCTTAATTTATATCAAGGTCGAGCCCCAGCACCTCTAGGCTTGACAATTCACAGTCCCAGCATCTCTGGGTTTGCTCCATCAGTTAGGAATGTAAAAAAATTGCTAGAACCCAGTACCTAATTGCTGGAGCCCTGGGATCTCTTTCATTACAAATTAAGCACTGAATTTAGCAGCAGCAGAATTAAATGATCCCATGAGAGAACTTCAAAAATGCCTAGGTGATTTAGGAGTCCAAGTCCTGTTTTCAAAAACGTCACTGAAGCCCATTGTACAAACTACCGTACTTAGGTGCCTAAAGACATAGCTAGGTACCCAGTGGGATTTACAATATACCTAAATTGATTAGGTGCCTTGGCATATTAGGTTTCCAAAACCAAGTCTACACTAGAAAAAAAAGGTGTACTTTAACATATGTTAGCTACGCATGATAAAATCCCAGTGTAGACAAAACCGTGGTAGCTTTAACACATTAGCTGGTCGAAGTAAATGCTAGGGAGGCCCATTATGAAATGGTCACATTAGCATTTACAATCATATTAGTTAACATGACCAAGTCTCAAGATGAAACCACAACAGTTTTATCTGCATTAATATTTTAATACATATTAGTTAGCACCTATTAGATATCACCTGCCAAAAGCAATTATTCTTCCTAGTTTGGGCAATGCCCAAGTGACTTGGGCACTTTCCAAAATGAGATTTAGGCCCCTAAGTCACAGCAGTACTGGGTTCACCCACTGCCTGATGGGAACAGGACACCAGTGACACTAAGATACTGAGAACTAAATCCTCACTGCACAGACATCACTATGACACATTGTTTCATTCTTACAGTAGTTAAGTGGGCTGTTGTCATGGCTTCTCTTTCAGGAATGTGAAATTGTCATATTGAAGGCTAATGTAACGTGTCAATTTATTTTATAAAGGCACCGGGTAGGTTTCTAACGTGATATAGATGTTAAGTAATCTGACAAGAAAGGCATTACTAGAACACAAAGATACAAATTTTCTGCCATATTAGTACTTTTTATATTGTAATAAAAACATATTGTGCTTGAGAAGTTTGTATCAAATCTGCAAACCTTGTTCTTTGGTTTCATCCAATTTGTAAAATTTGTTTCAATCTGATTTCCATTCCATACTGCGTTTGCTGCCATCCAGAACAATGGTTGGGTACACTTAATTGGTCTGTTGCCTTTGATGGCTTGGCTTTATCATTTCAAAGAGACAGACAAAACTGCAAACTGAGCAAATGATACTATTTTTTCTCATTTCTAAAACTGCTTTCAGTTTAAAAATTTAGAAAAAAGATGGGAAAATAAGTGCCATGCAAACTATTTATCCTTCATCAGAACAAAATACAGGATGGTAAGTGTGATGTTTTCTTGGAGTGCCCAGGACCCTGAGTCACCTTGTGAGCACCCCTCCCCCCCCCCGGCTTCCAGTGGGAGGGAGATTTGCTTGGGTTTAACCCTCACCTACCCCCACAATCTCCTCAAGGCTCTTCCAGCCTTTACTTTGCCTTGCAGATTAAGCATTTACCACAGCAAGAAGAGCCCTGTTATAAGATGGCCAGGTCAGTGACAGAAATAACCAACACGAGTGATGGTTAGTTCAGGAGCCGAGGAATTCATGTTTATTTAATAAGCTAACGTAACAGGAGAAAGGCTTCTTTCACAAAATGGGTCCAATACTGCACTCATCGAATCCTTTGAAGAACTCCCATTGAGTTCAAGAAGAGAAGAGTTGAGGGCTTTATCTAAGGGCTTGTCAATACAAAGAGGTTGCACTGATTTAACTTAAATAGGTGCAACACTGTGTCTGGACACTCATTTATCAGTTTAAACCTGCCTTATATCAGTTTAGATTGAGCCTGCACTGCAATTAATAGAACACTGATTTAATCCGACTGAAGCATGCATGTTGATTTGTTTAACTCCATCGGCCTAATATCACACCTTTAGATATTTCAGTGCAACTTTGCATGTAACCAGGTCTAAGATGTGGCTGCCTAAAGCCCAAAAGCCAAATATAAAAAAAGATATAGCTAGCAACAACCAAAATTCAAAGTCAGACTGGAATAAGGAGAACACCCATCGGTTCTCCTCAAGCTTTCAGACTCCCTGAGCCCCTCCTTTAATAGACTTGGTTGAATATTTTCAAATTAAATATCACTTTTATTTTTGTGAAAAAAAATTCATCCCCCCCCCCCTCCCCCCCCCCGAAAGCTCAAACCAGAAAACAAAAACAATGTAGCTGTTTTTTCAGTTTTTGTTTCTTTGGGGAATTGTTCTTCCTTCACCCGCCTCCTTCTTCCTTCCCTTCCTGTCTCCCCCTTTTTAAATAAAAAAAATGAAAAAGAGAAATAAGGATGGAGATGGGGCAAGAGCCAAAGGAGAGGGGGGAGAAAGAAACCAAAAAACGAGCAAGTGAAAAAAATTATTAATAACAAAATCATTTTCATTTTGAAACCTGCCAAATGGAAATTACTTCAATATTTTCAAAATTTTTAATGAAAAATCTTGTATTTTCTGACCAACTCTACTGCTCTTTACACTGTCCCAGATGACCTGGTTCTTTCTGCCAATTAGGTCCACCAGCATGCCCCCACCGACTTCTGTTAACCAAAAATACAATTTGCTACTACCTTAGTGTATAGCCATGGTCTTGGGTAGCTGGCTGCATCTCCCTGAAGTCCTGAGACCATTTGTATCAAGTTTTATAGAACAGGGATTTAATCATCAGCATACTATATGTAACAAACAGGGGCTGCAACCACCCCATCACCAACCTTTTGCTTCAGATTATAAGCATCTTGTGAAACCATAGCTGGTAATAGTCCTAACCAGGGATCCCTTCCCCCTCCCCCCCATGCATAGAAACTATTACTATTGAGGACCTGAAACACAAGACCCTCTCTGTAGAAATATTGTGAAGTCAAAATAAATAAAAAAGAAAAAGTGGAAAGGAGTCAAACAGGCAATTATTTGTAATAGAAAAAACTATTGATTTTTCTTTTGATACATAGTCTAAATTATCCCTCAAGAAAAGTAGTAATGCATCTTTAAACAGATTTATTGGTGCTAGCTGTAAAAACGTGTGTTATTTAACTTCAGTGCTATCACATTTTTCTGTTTTTATTTGATATAGAGATAGACCATTAAGACAGACACTGGAAAGGTTTGATTCAGGGATCAGAAAGGTTCCAAGTCAGAAGTACTCAAGAACATTTCAAAAAGTAATAAGGTTCTATGAATAAAAAAAATCCTAACATTTCTCTTTTCATGGAAAATATTACTCTGATGCCAGTAAAGCATGCTCTTCAGAATTAAAATGGCCTTACACGTTTACAATAAATTCATAAGCTTCACTGGATGGTAAGATCTCACAGCAGCGGATCCCTAAGGTGCAATTTTCATAGATTCCAAGGCCCAGAAGGGACCATTGTGATCATCTAGTCTGACCTCCTGTATAACACAGGCCATAAACCCTCCCCCAAATAATTTCTAGAGCAGATTTTAAAAAAACATCCAGTCTTGATATAAAATTGCCAGTGATAGAGAATGCACCATGACCTTTGGTAAGTTGATCCAATGGTTAATTACTCTCTATTTAAAAAAAAGTGCCTTATTTCCACTCTTAATTTGTCTAGCTTCAACTTCCAGCCATTTGATTGTGTTACACCATTCTCTGCTAGACTGAAGAGTCCATTTTAAAATGTGACCCTCATGTAGTTGCTTACACACTGTAATCAAATCACCCTTTAACTTTCTTTTTGTTAACCTAAATACTTTGACCTCCTTCGTCTATCATTGCAAGGTATGCTTTCTAATCTTTTAATCATTCTCATATCTCTTTTGAGCCCTCTCAAATTTTTGTCACTTTATAAAAGTATTCATGTTCGGTATTCTGCATTGATATCTATCTGTTGACCTGCTGGCTTGATCTTTGGTTTTTCTAGGATACCAATAAACTGAAAAATGTAGCAGCTGAGCTAATGGAATGAAGATCAAAATAACTGGTAGATTTATTATAGTAAAAAATGCAAAATGGATATAATATTCTGTAGTATAACCATACAGTTCTAAGGCTGAATAACAAAATAAGCAGCCGCAGCAACTAGCTATTGCAGCAATTCAAATGCCAACCTTTGAAAGTATGCAGGTATTAGACTTATTTAAAAGATGCCCACACATATTAGACTCTATCAGATGTTTGCAAGTGCAGATTCAAGTGTGTACACCTACAATTGCGTGTGTGTGTGTGTGTGTGTACACACAGGTACAATGCGAGGTGTTGAACACCAGCTTTTGCTTTTTGGAGGCTGAGACTGGTGTGCACCATGTCTAATATTTTTCTTCTCTTGTCTGCTAGTTTGTGGCCAGAGATCAGAAGATTGGTCACGCACCATGCACCAGATCAGGAACTCTGCCAGTGAGTGTATATATGCAGTCTTTTTGGCCTGAAATAAAGTGTTCTTGCTGCACTGCTGCAATCTGGGGCAGGAATAAAGAAAAGCACTCAGAAAAGTTTATCATAACAGGCAGGTGAATCTCACCAGATCCCATGGCTCATCCTGGGTGTTGAAGTCATGTGATGAGATGATATTGCATCATGTTGTGAAGTGGGACCTGGCATAGGGAATAGAATGAGAACAAGGAAATGAATGCATCTGAAAATGGTCTGACTGCAAGCAAGCCCACAACCAACCAAACATAAGAGAGAGTCTTTGTGTGTGCATGTGTCTATGCATATGGTGCAAAAAGTGTGGAACTATGGAGGGAAACATCCATTGTATTTCCAGCCACCCTACCCTGCCACACATCCTTCTATTGAGGGATGTGAGGGGAGAACTGACAGGGCCACTGTGGCTAGAGGTGGGGAGGTTGTAGGGAGCTGAATGCTGCAGTCTCTCCTCCTTTCCCTCTCTGGGTGGGAGGGTGAAGAAGCAGGGGACACAAAGGAGTCCTACATCCAATGGACCTGCCACTTGGAAGATTTCTCCTGAGTAGAGGGATCCTTATGTGTTGAAGAACCGTGCTAGGATTGTGCCACTTCCACACTGAGAAGAAAAGGGAGGCTCTGGTGTTTCCATGTCCAGGCAACCCTTGGCTACTATAATGCCCTTTGGAGCAACACTGGGGATATTCACCACTGGTACAAGCTACCTTACCCCTGGGGGAACAAAAATGTCACCTTGTGTTCTACACTTCACCATCCTCAGCCCTACCAAGCAGTCATCAATCACAAATGGGGATCTGGCCCCAGATTTTCTCGCTTTCCTCTGAGCCTCATATATTTTTCACTCCCCAAGCCAAAGGGTGACCAGATGTTCTGATTTTATAGGAACAGTCCTTTTTCTTATAAGGCACCTGTTACCCTCCACCCCATCCCGATTTTTTACAGTTACTATCTGGTCACCCTACCAGGCCATATCTTTATCTGCCCCCATCACCTCTCTCTCATGCTCCAAAACTATCTTATGGCTTTCAAGTCTTTCTCTCTCACACACACAAACTTTAATCTCTCTCCTCCATGGGCAAATCACCCTCTCTGATTCTTTTCTCCTAGCTCACAGCCACATTTTGCCTCTCTCTTGTGGAACCTCCAGATTGATTTCCCCCTTGTTCTCGCCTTCCTTCTCCCTCAGGTTTTCCCATTATCTACTCAAGACCCCCATCTCATTACCAAAGCTCCCATTAGCGAGAACTAGGTGAATCTGCAGCTCTACAAATACTGTGTTGTTGTGAATACTTCCCTTATTGTGCCTGTCTAAAATCTAGTTTATACAGGTGGCAGAATGAAGTGTGCCATCTCATAATTAGTCCCACATGCATTGCAGGCAATTTATCATCAAAACAATCAGCAGTCACCTTTTTAGTCAGTGAATATCAAAGAATATCAGAAAATTGAAGGAAGGAGAATAACAACAATTTTTTAAAAAATTCCATTTCTCATAAAAATATCATTTTCATTGAAATGCTCTGGCTAGCCCTAGTGACTCCATAACAAACATTGTCACTCAGCAGTCACATAGAAGGACTAGACATCACAGCTTTTTCTTTCCTTTTTTAAAAAACACCTGGAATTCTTTTTTTAGCTGGACTTTTAAAAAATGTATTTATGTAATAAACCACCGTGGTGACAAGAATGAGCACAAAACTATGCAATTTCATCTGGAATTTTTTTTTTTACCTGAATGTCAAAGTTGCTAGTTTTAGTGACGATGAGACAAATTATCCCCCTTTTGTGCAAGAAAATGTGCAGGGCAAAGATCTGTATCCAAACATGCACCCAAACAGACATATCAAAAATGCCTTGTGCTAACAAGACAGTCTCTGAGCACTGTAGCTGAATAAAGTCAAAGCCCTATTTATTATGCATCCCCACTGCAACACTTACAATTTTGATGGTGAAATTCAGCAACTCATGAAAACAACAGGATGCCACCTAGCTATCAAGAAATTGCTGTAAAGGCAACTCGGGACCAGCCAGGGCAGAGACATGAACAAGTGTTCAGTGATAGGTAGAAGGCCCTGTGGACAGGAGCAGGAATGGTCACCACTAGTAAATGGTGTGGGGGGGGTCAAGGCCCTACCCTCATTTTGTCCATAGCAAGCTAAGTTCTACATTCAGGAGAGCATAAAATCTGCTGCTGTATCCTTCCCCTGCATGATTGTGCAATGGGGGGGCAGATTCCTAGTGCACTCTTCTTCCCCTCCCCCTTCCCATGTTGTTTGTGCCTGGCCCTGTATAATGCACAAAATTTGCCTACTATATTAGGTGTATTTGATGCTCCTTGATATTTCTCTGAGCCTTGTAATTGTCCTCACATTAGGACTAGACTATGTGCAGCCTTTGTATGACTGTGGAGGTATAAACAAGACGCATTCCTCCAACATCCCCATATCATTGCTCAAGGATCGTACAAAATAGCACTCCCTGTGCTTTGAAAATGAGGCACACTCTCTCTAAGTCTCCTGATCCAAGAGCAGTGTGACTGCTACACACACACACACACACACACACACACACACACACACACACACAGCTATTGCTTAAAACATCACTCGGCCTTTAATTTTGTTTCCACCATATGTTGCAAAATCATTACAGTCTATGAGTGAAAGTGAATTTACTTTTTAAACAAATGATGTGCCAATAAGAGGAATGGACTAATGCTAACTTCTGTTTCCACAGACATGCCTGGAGATGAAGAGTGTTTGATCTATTACTACTTCTTCGGGACAACTTTTCTCTCCAAGAAGGGCTTGTATCATCACTGTGTTCTCTATATCCACTGCTTCCATTCTATCAACGTTCCTTTTGTTTTAGAAGATCTTCGGTTAAATTAATACAGTGATCAACAGCAGATAACTGAGTTCAGGCTGGGTTTAGACAATAAATCTAGATTGAAATGAGAAATGACACAGCTCAATTCCAGCCTTTGAGGTGAAATTTCACAACAGGTAGATAGGCAAAGGTCATGTTATTTTAGCCAGAATATACCATGACCTTCCTGATCATTTTAAAAACAGTACAACGTTTTATTACTGTGATGTTGAACGTCAATTGGAATTATCATTTATTCCCTAAGGGTAAAAGTAAACTCCCTATCCTAGTAATAGTTCATGAAAAATAAAGGCATACACAGTACTCCCACAGAAGTCAACAGAAGTCACCTGCATAAATCCTAGGGCTGCATTTACCCTGTAAGGCTGTACCCCTGACATAGGAAATGGCATTCACAAAAATTTAAATACCGCACCACCTCACTAATTTACATTTCACCACCCCACATACTTTATAATCTGCATAAAAAATGTGTAGTCTTTCCTTACCCCCCTGAGATGTAGCTCAGATGTAGTAAGTTACTACAAAGCAGGTGGGCTGCCAAACGACGTTAGAAGGGAGCATTGCACAGCTCTAAATGAGCATGTTCCCTAATTGATCAGCAATGAAACAACATTAACTTTAAGCGAGGAGTTCCTGTACCTACCAGTTTCAGGAGGGCTTGTGGTTGGCCCAGCTCAGTCATGCCTCTGTGGTTGCTGCCAGCGCTACTGTGGTAACAGTGCTATTTATGCTTGTAGTAGCTCAGTGAGTTTACATGAGCAGGAGAATCAAATCCCTAGCTCATAGTGTAGACATGAGATACTATCAATGCGAGTATGGCTACATTACACTAAAAAAACCATGGCACCAAGTATCAGAGCCTGGGTGAGCTGACTCGGGCTCTAGGGCTCAGGCTACAGGGCAAAAATAATAATAGTATAGACGTTTGTATGCAGGCTGGAGCCTGGACTCTGAGACCCTCCCCCATCGTGGGAGCTTAGAGCCCGGACTCCAGAACGAGCATCTGCATTGCAATTTTATAGCCCCTCAAGCCAGAGCCAGCTGATCTGCAGCCATGCCGATTTTTGCAGGGGAGACATACCCTCAGAGAGGCACCAAGAGTCACACTGCCTCCTCTGGTAACCTTTGCTGCTGAGGAGTAGTAATTTATTGAGTTTTTCCCTGTCCTTCATGCTCTCACAGTAGCCCAAACACTGGCTTGTGAGTAGAGCCAAGATCCAATCCATACTTGGCCTTCTCTGTCTATTATTCATCCACCTTTTACTGGGAGAGACAGGGGGATGTATTGTCCCTTACTCATGTGTGCAAGGACCCGAGGGCTAGCTAGCCCACATAGGGGCATAACAGGATTTCTTATGTTCTCTTATATCGTTACATGGGCACGTAATCCAAAGCAAATTGTCCTTGCTTCTGACAGACATGCGAGAGCCGTCTCTTTTTACATTTCAGCATGTCTTGTATTGTTATGTCAATAAAGAATTACTGAACTGAAGGAATAGAGGATAAGGCCCCAAATTCAGAACTCACTTGGAAAGAAAAGATCAAGCAGCCAAGAGGATGGGTGGATCCCCTATTGTTTTCACTCTGGCACTAGTGGGCTGTTCACATTAGAAGCAGTACTATTTCACCAATGTCATCACTTAACAATATAATATGACAGCATCTATGGAACCGATTAGCATAAATCAACATAATACCCACTTTGCAGCATTAGTATTGAAAACTTTCATCTTGAAATCATAGGGGGGGAGGGGAAGACAATATATGATGAATTGTGATGATTTTGTTGGAACATTTCCAGGTGTGTGTGTGTGTGTGTGTGTGTGTGTGTGTGTGTGTGTGTGTGTGTGTGTGTATAGAGCACACATGCACACACATGCATGCTTTAATAATGTTAAGCATATGTGCATGCTGCCTTAGCCACACAGTCTCTGTTGCACACTTCCATAATAACAGGACATGAAATTTTCTGTGATCTTTTATTGGATTAAAAAACAACTTTACAAGAGCTACCATCCAGGCATTAGTGGTGTTCATTTTGATTTCAAAGCACATCAACAAGTCTCCGAGTGCCCAAAGGGTCATCATGCATGGAGTCACACAAATAGAGATGGCTTAAAAAATAACTCAAGGTCATTCAGAGTCAGCCCCCTAGGTTTGAATTACAGATAAATACATTTCAGAGTGCAAACTTTGGATATAAGGTAGAGGGGAGAACAACCATACATGGCACTTCCATCAATTTTGATGGAGCAGTTTCAGTTTTCACTGTAATAATTCAAAAGTCTTGTAGCTTTCTGACAACACTAAACACTCTTTCCCTCCCTCCTCATTCGCTTTCTCCATCCTTCTCTCCAGTTCTCCATAAACACATTCTGAATTCTTAGCTTTTCAAAACCAGTATCTCTTCTCAAACTCTCCATAATTTTACTGGGTTACAAATCATTTTGAAGCATTTGGATTTACTACGTCTTATGCTTATGCAAAGGAGAATAAAACAAAAGAGCCTGGTTTGATCCAGTGCTTTTCCAAATTCTACACGCAAGATACCACTTTCCAATACAAGTGCCAATACAAGTGCCCTTTCATCATGATGGAAAGGATGCCAGGCCAAACCCAAGTGACACCACAACCCCCTGTGGCAAATTGCAATGTCCAGAGTGTGGAGTCACAACACACCCCATGGGACAGGAGCCACCGCTTTCTCTATTGGTCAAATTTTGCCTCCAGTCACACCTGTGCAAATCTACTAAAGTCAAGGAGGCTGCAATAAGGGCAGAATTTGGTCTTACATGTCAATACCATTGTTGCTCAAAGGTTTATTTCTGAACAGTGTTGCCCCTAGCACTATAAGAAGTGATTATGCAGCAAAGCTATCCCTATGTCATCATGGCCCATCACATATATATATATTTGTGGAACAAATAGATTAAAATATAGAAACTGAAATAAATTACTGTTTTCAAATTCTTAAAAATAACTATTTCAATCATTTAAAAAATCACATCTGATTATAAGATTTGCTGAGCCTGAGCGGATGTGATCAATAATTTATATATTATTGGCTAACAAGTAGAGAAAACAAAAATAATGGCATTTGTTCCAGGATATATGTAGCTGTCCCATGAAAGTAAATATATTAATACATCCCTGTCGTGTTTTATGACTCTACATAAATATCAAAATAGGCTCATAACTTGAAAATAGAGCATGTATATTCTAAAATCACCACTCTGATCACTTGAGTTTATTCAGTTAAATCTTCTTGCTAATGGCATTCTGCAGGCAATTGTTATCCTGCTCACAAGATAAAACACACATCTTTCCATGGAATGCCAGAGCTATGGAATCAGACATGAAATGCAGTCCTGCTATTATAGATTCAGAAGGGGAGGAGAAAAGGAGAGTCATCACAGGCACCAGGTGTAACACAATCCCCGCTGTGTACAGTGGGGGGGGACATAGATGAAGCAATTTATCATGTTAGAACATCATGACATTGGCATATTAGTCTGCCTCCCATTGCATTCTGGGCCCTAATTCCATTCTTCACCTGAGCATCAGTATCTTCACCAAGAGGCTCTCTCTCTCTCTCCCTCTCTTACTGGATAAAAAGGCACGTACGGAGAAAGTTATTTTTGCATACTGTGCTGAGCTAACTTAATATCTTTGTCACTGGAGACTAGGTAGCATCCATTATGGGGCCACATTGCAGAGTCAGGTTGAAAAAGAAATCCCTTCATCAGGTATGTTTGAATTGAAACCTCCTGACAGTACCTTTTCTAGAGGTAACAGTATGTGAGTTACCAGAGATAATTAGAAGACTGAACTGAATGTGTTGAGTGGATGAACAGCACTGAAGCCTATAGTACCTAGATATCAAATGTTCAGCAGCCTCACTGGAGCAAAATGCCACAACATTTCCTGAAGACAACATAGCAACATAATCAATTAATGTGTCACTCCTGGCAGAAATGGCATAAGCAAGAATGATAGAAATTGGTCAAAACTACAGTTGTGGTGGAGATCTGCAAAAAATGTCTTTCTTCTTTTGTGTTTCTTTGAAATGTTCCCTGAATTTCCTTAGATAATAAAAGCAGGCGTCCAGGGGTTTCCAAATGTTGGTTTTTCATTAGATTATTCATAATAAAGAAAACTGGGGACAGCTTTTGGGGAGAAAACAATACATTTTTCTCTACCTTGTATACTGCTTTTCACAGGTGTAAATGACTACACAAGGTGCAAGGTGACGTAGACTCAGGCTCACGGTCTTCTGTTTTCCACTGGCTTATCACTATGTGGTAATTGATACAGTAAGTCCTAATGTAAACAGACAAAGTATACATTCTTCTACTTCCCCTTATCCCATCAACTGAGGTCAGTTACTGTACATCCACCATATGTGTCAATCAGAGGCAGCACCAAGGTCCATCTGCTTTCTGCCTTCTTTGATGCAATCCATCCAGCATTTTCTCAGCTTTCTTTGAGGTCTCTTTCCTATACTCTCTCCTGCTATGCTACCTTAACGAGGTCCCCTTCATAGACTCAGACTTTAAGGTCAGAAGGGACCATTACAATTATCTCATCTGATCTCCTGCACAATGCAGGCCACCCACTCCTGAAACAGACCCCTAACATCTGGCTGAGTTACTGAAGTTGTCCAATCATGATTTAAAAACCTCAAGTTACAGAGAATCCACCATTTACACTAGTTTGAACCTACAAGTGACCTGTGCCCCATGCTACAGAGGAAGTCAAAAAACCAAAAACAATCCAGGGTCTCTGCCAATATGACCCAGGGGGAAATTCCTTCCTGGCACCAAATATGGTGATCAGTTAGATCCTGAGCATGTGGGCAAGACTCACCAGTCAGACACCTAGGAAAGAATTCCCTGTAGTAACAGAGCCTGCCCCCTCTAGTCTCCTATCACCGGCCATTGGAGCTATCTGCTGCTAGCAGTCACAGATCAGCTACATGTCATTGTAGGCAGTCTCATCCAACCATTCCAGCCATAAACTTATCAACCTCAGTCTTGAAGCCAGTTAGATTTTTTGCCCCCACTGCTCCCATTAGAAGGCTGTTCCAGAACTTTATTCCTTTGATGGTTAGGGACCTTCATCTAGTTTCAAGCCTAAACTTGTTGATGGCCAGTTTATATCCATTTGTTCTGGTGTCCACTTCGGCACTTAAATAACTCCTCCCCAACCTGGTATTTACTTCTCTGATGTATTTATGGAGAGCAATCATATCTCTACTCAGCCTTCTTCTGGCTAGGTTAAACAAGGCAAGCTCTTTGAGTCGCCTTCATAAGGTAGGTTTTCCATTCATTCATCTTTTTTCATGTATCCAAAACAGCAAACGCTCACTTCTGGATTTGGACTTCCATCCTCATACTTTCATTTCAAAATCTGTCTCTTTGTGTAACTCCTTGTGTGGAATGAAGACATTTCATCTCAAATACCTGTAGGCATTGAACCTGCAGTCACTTTATCATCCATGCTTCTTCACCAGAAAACTCTGCACATTGTGCCATTGTTCTATACAACTGGGCTCAATGACATGCATTTGCCATACACAACCCTGAAATGTTATTCCACACTCTTCTAGCTCTCCCCATTCGGAAATGTACCTCACTTTCAAATTCACCATCTTCTGTGACCAGACACCAAGGTACTTGAACTCATCAGTCTGGTTTTGTCTCACTCCGTTCATCTCTATGTCCAATTTCCCTGTGGCACTGCTACTGACCCAGATGTCTTCAGTGTCACCATACCACTGGTTTATTAGTTCCTCTACATCTTCTTTTGAGAATGCCCTTATTGCTATATTCTCTGCATGTAGCTGCTTCTGACTGCTTCTGATGACACAGTCCATGAATCTGATAAACAGCAGCAGACTTTAGGCTGATCCCTGGTGCAGTCCAACTAGTATATTTGACTACAATAAAGTACACATTATTTTGAAGTAATTAGTTATTCTTTTGTGTTAGGAAATCTATCCATATATATAAAAGTCAAGTGGTGTATGTATGTATGTATGTATGACCACGACCTCCTCCCGCACCGTTTGAGCCAGAGACTTGAAATTTGGTACAGTTAGGGGTCTTGGGGTCTAGATGGTCGTAAGGGTCGAAAAATTTTCGGATCTCACCTCTGACGCCCCCCAGGGGTGAAAGTCTTTCAGGGCCAATCACATCGGCTGGGCGGTTAGGTGGTGATGATGTCATAATACCCCCCTCCAACAGACACCGCACTCGCTCAGCTCTCTGCCCCTCCCCCCTCCAACGGAACCCCAGAATCCCTCAGCTCTCTGCCCCTCCCCCCTCCAACGGAACCCCGGAATCCCTCAGCTCTCTCCCTCCTGCCCCCTCCAACGGAACCCCGGAATCCCTCAGCTCTCTGCCCCCTCCCCACCTCCGACGGACCCAAGTTGGGTTTGGTTGGAGGGTAAGTGAGCTGGGGGTGTCGGGTTTGGTCGGAGGGGTAAGTGAGCAGGGGGTGTCGAGTTTGGTCTGGGGGGGTGGGAAGGTGTCTGGGTGGGTGAGGGGTGAGGTGTGGGGGTTGGGGTTGGTCAGGGGGTGTTGGGTTTGGTGGGGGGGAAGGTGGGGGTGTTGGGTTTGGTTGGGGGGGTGGGGAGGGGGGTCGGGGTTGGTCAAGGGGTAAGTGAGGTGTGGGTGTTGGGTTTGTTTGTGGTGGTAGGTAGGGATGTCGGGTTTGGTTGGGGGGGAAAGTGCAGTGGGTGTGTCAGGTTTGGTCTACAGGGGGTGAGGTGTGGGTGTTGGTCAGGGGGTGTTGGGGTTGGTAGGGGGAGACGTGGAGGTGTTGGGTTTGGGCGGGAGGGTGAAATTGTGAGTCGCGGTTGGTCGATGGGTAAGTGAGGTGGGGGTGTCGGGTTTTGGTTGTGGGGGTGAGGTGGGGGTGTCAGGTTTGCTCTCTGCCCCCATCCAACGGACCCCGCACTCGCTCAGCTGTCTGCCTCCTCCCCACCTCCGAATGACCCGAGCAACGCCGGGTATTTTCGCTAGTTAGATATATAGACAGAGAGTGTGTGTAAAATCCTGTCTCCATTGAAGTCAATGACAAAATTCCCATTGACATTGATGAATCCAGAATTTCATCTCAAGTGTTTACACAAACAGATATACATATTATAGACAAGCCTTATCTATATGGTTCACAACAATGTAGGTACTCCTAATTCTGAAGAAAGAACAGCACATGACAGATGATAGGCCCATTTGTTAATGCACTTCTGGAAGGTTCTCAGATACCAAGGTACTGGACATGAATAGAATGTGGGTTTTCAGAGATCTGTAAAGCAAAAGTTCACATATGCAACCTACCTAACTTCCTTTCTGAAAAGATACATGGGGTCATTTTGAATGGTGCTACAGCTACTAAGAGTAGTAGTATATCACATCTGTAGCTTATAAAACTACTTCTCACTTGGGTAGTATCTTGCATCTGAAGATCACAAAGCACTTTACAAATGTTAATTAATTAATCCTTTCCTGACATCACTTCTTGAAGCAAGGGAATTAGTATTATTCCCATTTTCCAGATTGGGGAAATGAGATACAGAAAGGCTGAATGAGTTGCCTAAGGTAACAAAGGAAGATTACAGATCAGCCATAAGAAGCATCCAGATCTCTTAATTCCCAGTCCTATGTTTTACCCACAACTATTTCTCACTATGGAGAAAGAAAAACATGCAAGTTAAACACAGTAATTTGTCGCCTTTTCTATAGCATTTATGAGTAGACTCCATTACTGTTTTAATATTCTCCAATATATTTATTTCATAAAAACTTTCATTTCTATAAATGCTTTTCCCCTCTTTTAGCTTTTCCCCATATCCTGTATATACCAACAGGGGCCAACTTTATTTCAGTATTGACTTTTATTTTGATGAATATGCTTCTATTTCATTTATTCTTTATTTGTTCAGAAGCTACATAGTATTTTTATATTGTTTCCCACTTCCTTTTTTATTAAACTTTTTTATTTGATTTTCCAGAAATAAACCAGTGCAGAGACAGAAAGAAAAGAGAGAGAAAAATGTTGGCCCTGATTCTCTACTGAGTTGAACCTTCTGAAAGCTCTGATCCACAGCCCACTGAAGTCAGTGGAAAGACTCCCATTGGCTTAATAGGATTTGGTTCAGGCTTTAATCATTCCACTTTTGAAAAATGAGTGCAAAGGAACACCATATCAGAATGTGCCTTTTTGAATTTTGAAGGTGAAAAGCAATGGTGAATTAGGCCCTTTGATTCTAAAAAGACGAAACTTATCAAACTGGCAAAACAAAAGCATTGAACCAACAACTGCATTAAATGACCCATGTCACTTATTTATAATTTAATCTGTTTATTTAGTGACACCACAGACCACTCAAACTTTGCTCTATTTGTTTAGTGTGTCAAGAAAGAGCCATGGTGTATTAATTCAGTTGACTCCTTTATTTCAATTGCACATAACTTCACGAAACAAACTTCTCTGGGTCTGACGTTTTCCATTCTTGGTTTAATCCCAGAGGGGACTTTTTCTAAACAAAATCATTTCAATCATCTTTCTTTCCTATGGATATATATATATATTAAAAACAAACTGTCCTCAAATATTCACAATGTTTGGCAATTAACTTTGGGCAGCAGTATCTTTATCACAGCCAACAGGAGCATGGCTCCCCACCAATGCCACATAAATTTTCCTGTTTTTTCCTGATCCTGGAAGGTGATCTAAACAAACCAGCTAATGAGAGAGAAACAGATGAAATCACCATACCCATGACCTTGTCCAGACTCTGAGTAACTCCTGAGAGATGAACCCAAAGTTCTTGATATCACTTTTTAGCTCCTCTCTTTTTGCAGTCAATACTGAGAGACTCTTAAGTCAGCCACTCAGGACAAATCTAACCTTGCACCACTTTTCTAGTGGCTAATTTGACAAGGTAAAAGGGATTCCCGAGCTGCCAGACTTCAGTTAAAAAAAAACAACTGCACCCCAAACTGCTTCCCACAGGGGCAAGAGGAAAAGGAGAGCAAAAAAAAAAAAAAAAGAATGAATTTTTCCCAGAGCCAAAAGAGTAAAGCCAGGTCCAGGGGTAGTTAACTGTGTTATCAGCAGTTCCCATGATCTTCCCAAGCAGCATCAGAGACAGATCCTGAATTTTTGTAGGTGTTGCAATTTTTTGTTGCTCTCTCCTTCCCTTTCTGTTTGTCTTGTTTTGTCGTAGGAGGAAACAGGTTTGGACTTTAAAGAGCTATATGCTGTCACCAAAACTTAGTCTCTCTTTTCAAGGTTGTCCTGCCTCCTTAACAGCTCATCAGTCTTCCCAGTTATTGTTATTTACTTTTATTTTAGTAGCACTTAGAAACCTCAGTTGTGACTAAGGCCCCAGTGTGCTAAGCACACACAGAAAGAAAGTCTCTGTTCTGAAGAATGTGTAATTTTGCTAGATGAGACAGGCAAAGTGTGAGAGGGGAAACAAGGAGACTCACCCAACTTTGCCCAGCAGGTCAGAGTCTAGGAATCAAAAACAGGTCCCCAGACACCCAGGGCAGTGCTAGTCCCTTTAAGGATCCTTCTGGCCCTTGCCTCTTTAAAGAGCCAGGATCATTGTTCCTGCCTTAAGACAGTATGCTGGTCCCTGAGCCTGCAGGCTGTCATTCAATCCCCTACCATTCTTGACCTTGTTCTGCTTAAGAGGCTACTGTCCCCTGCTTCTTTGGACCCTATTCCAGCCACTCTGCAAAGGAACTGAGTTAGCTTCTGACGTGGAACTGGCTACCACTCCGCCGCAATCAGGAGAGATGATTGACATACCTGAGGAAGCTTTGATCTAGCTAGCTCAGAATTAGTTCAAATAACAGCAGCAGTGCAGTTGTGGCAGCACAGGCTAGCCACTTGAATACATATCCAGGGTCCTGGGTGTGATTGTACTGAGGAGGCTAGTCACTGCTATCGTTACTCAAGCTAGCTGGGATCTAGCTAGATTTCGAGCTAGCTCAGACATGCCTACACATGCTGCAATCACATGTCCTGACTGCAGTGTAACCATAGAATCACAGAAATGTAGGACTGGAAGGGACTTCGCTAGGTTGTCTAGTCCAGTCCCCTGCAGAGGCAGACCTAAGTATTATCTAGACCATCCCCGAAGAGTGTTTGACTAACCTGTTCTTAAAAACCTCCAATGACAGATTCCACAATCTCCCTAGGTAATTTGTTCCAGTGCTTAATTACCCTGACAAGTTAGGACATTTTTTCCTAATGTCAAACCTAAATCTTTCGTGCTGCAACATAAGCCCATTACTTCTTGTCCTGTCCTCAGTGGATAAGGAGAAAAAATTATCATCTTCCTCTTTATAACAATCTTTTATGTACTTGAAGACTGTTATCTCATTCCCCCTCAGTCTTCTCTTCTCCAGACTAAACAAACCCATTTTTTTCAATTGTTCCTAATAGGTCATGTTTTCTAGTCCCTTAATCATTTGTGTTGCTCTCCGCTGGACTTTCTTCAGTTTGTCCACATCTTTCCCACAGTGTGGTGCCCAGAACTAGATACAATACTCCAGCTGAGGCCATGTATGTGCTAGAAGAGTGGAAGAATTACTTCTCATGTCTTGCTTATAACACTCCCGCTAATACATTCTGGAATGCTGGGGCGGGGGGGTTGGCAACAGCATTACACTGTTTAGTTTGTAGTCTGCTATAACCCCTAGATCTCTTTCTGCAGTACTCCTTCCTAGGCACTCACTTCCCATTTTGTATTTGTGCAATATATATATATACACCACAGAAGCTGTATCATACTGCTGCCTACTAACGAGTACATCTTGTCTCCACAGTGAGGAAACTGACAAGAACCTTACAGTGGGAACAGGTTATTAATTTATTTGTTCAATAAGATAAGTGGGTCAGTCAACAATGTGTTCAGAGTAGTAGGAGAATGAGGAAGCCTAAGTATTGCTCTGTGCTCTAACTTACTCTATAATGCAGTTACTTTCTATTCTCTAATACGCACAAGATAAGCACAGAGCATCTCTGACACTAGAAGGCCATATCCTTGGCAGTGGCATATTTACAGTAGCCTGATGCGCTACAGATCTACAAGCAAAGAGATCCTAAGCATTAGGAATGCTGCTGCTATTGGACTGAAGAACTGTTGCTTTTTCTGAGCCCTGGGTTGGCCAGACCTCAGTTCTTGTCACTTGCAGGTATGATGTTGTACCCATAATGCTTTATGGAAATAGGCTTATGAATGCATGTATGACGTAAGTTGAGTATGTTTTATGCTATATATGCCATGTAACATCTCTGTAAAGGTTATGATCTACTGAATATATTCATCCTATTTGTATGCATGTATCATTTTTGTATTTAAAGTTATGAATATTGGCTGTGTACTGGTTTGCTTTTAAGTAGCTGTAGTAAGGCATTTGGTCAGCTTCTTAAGAAAGGAATTTGAAAGTTAAGTGTTTCTTGACTGGACACTTAACAGACAATGGAACCTTGGAAGACTCCAATCCACATAAGGAATCTATCTGGGACATTCAAGGTAGCATGTGAACAATGGCTGCCACCTGTGAAGTTCTGAGTCATGCATGGACATATGACTTGCCTATGTGATTTCAAAACTCCAGCTTGCAGCTGGATTCTGCATAGGAGAGATGAGAGGGTCTCCACCACAAGATAAAGTCTATTTAAGCCCCTGGGAGACCCCTCAATTTGGGCTCAAGTGATAGCCTCTCCACCCCAAAGAATACCTGAAAGAAACTGGAATAAAGAACAGTAACCACAGGGGTGTGGGTGATTGCTAGACCCAGACTAGAAGGAGGCTAGTCTATAAAAGAAGCTTATTGGAACATCTCCGAGGGTCAGATTTCATCCATAATCACTTTCTTACTGTATTAGGTTTAGACGTGCATATTTTATTTTATTCTGTTTGGTAATTTACTTTGTTCTGTTGGTTTTTACTTGGAACCACTTAAATCCTAGTTTTGTATTTACAAAAATCACTTTTTTTTCTTATTAATTAACCCTGAGTATGTGTTAATACCTGGGGGGTGGGGGAGCAAACAGCTGTGCATTTCTCTCTATCAGTGTTATAGACAGCGAATAATTTATGTGTTTATCCTGTATAAGCTTTGTACAGGTAAGCTTTGTACAGGATTTATTTGGGGTTTGGACATCTATGGGAGCTGGATACCTGACTATTGAAGACAGGAACACTTCTTAAGCTGTTTTCAGTTAAGCCTGCAGCTTTTGGGGGACATTGTTCAGACCTGGGGCAGTGTTTGTTGCAGGCAAGCGTGTCTGGCACGAACCAGGCAGAGCACTGAAGTCCCAACCTGCCAGGGAAAATGGGCTCAGAGATAGTCTCAGCAGATCAGTTGCCAATTTCCAAGGGCTTTTCTGTGATCCAGCCCATCACAGCAGGGATTTCAGCTTTTCTGCTATTATGAAGATAACACAATTAAGTATTTCCCAAGCCAATGTAGTGATACAGAAGGTTTTGGACACTTTGTCTACACTCAGTACAAAGGAGTTCTGTTCTTCAACCATGATTTCTAGTAACATGATTTTCCCATAGATACCTAGAACCAGCTAACGTTGCCCTTGGGACAACATAACATTTACTAACTTCCACTTGTCCCAAATGTTAAAACACAGAACAAAGAAAACTATAGATTTAATAATAATGGAAGCCATGTAACTAGTCCTCATTCAAACCTTTCAGGGGAAAAAAAAAAAAGTTTAGCAGCATTCAAAAATGGGAACACCAGCAAAAAAAACCATGTTCAGAGACTCTTTCCCCTAATCCTGAATATCTCTCCCTCTGCCCCACTGTGGAGCAAGCAATGCTTATGGGGCCAATATTTGGAAAAGAAAGCTTGAATAACAATGGCAAAGGGTTGGCAGAAAAGAGATTCTTGCATTTGCACTAAAGAAATGTAGCTTTTCTTTAGTTTCTTGGGACCATCTAGGGCTCATTATTGATAGCCCCAAAAGTACTACGGTAATTATGAGGGTCATGTTATGTAGTAAGCCAACAGTTCATTAGGAGTGAGAGCGAGGTCATGATTCCCCATGTGCTACCTGATTGATCCTGAAAGTTCAAACCTAGGGAGAGAGGGTGTTGTATGAAAATGCATTATAATTCATGGCATTAGCGTCTATTCTGATTTGATAGTTTTGTTCAACAGCAGATTACCTCACACTTTTGCTGAATTTTTAATTGTTGTCTGAAGTCTAGAAATGGATCCATGATACACAGCCATGGAATTCCATAGAACTCTTCAGAGGGATTTATGAGTCTACAGTTTTTATGCTGTGTAAAGTTTTGTAATACTTGGTAGTTTTGCTTCTCAGAGATTCAGGTGAATATTTTCACTGGTTTCCATTCAGAAGGTTCACAGCCCCTGAGGCTTTCTGATATTACTTTGAAACTAAGAGTCATGAGACTTAATCTTTAGCTGTGCCAAGTTTGTGCTTGATACAGCTGAGGAGAGCAAAGTAGAAAGGCATGTCTAAGTCACTTTTCTGCTCACTTCATCCTGGGCTACCAGGGGCCAAAATGGACCACAGTGAAAATTAGAACAGCCTAAGGGCTGCTCTTAGTTATGCCCACTGCAGCAATTTTATGAGAATCAAGCAGAATGCCATACACATTGCTTTGCCTCCTCCCACACCTGGCTCCACCTTTCCATACCCTCTCCACCAAGATGTTAGAGAAGCAGCTGACATATAACAGCCTACACCAATCCTACACAAGCAGCCCCAGGAGTCCCAATGTCTCCTTTAGCATCGCTTTCTGGCTCATTTACATTGCTGAAGGAGTACACAGTGGCTAGATCTAGGGCCAAGGATTAAGCCTATGGCTTCAAACACACAACCACAAAAAAGCACAGAATCATTCCAAAGGTCTGAGAACCTCAGTAGAACTTTTCACAAACTGGTGAGAGTTTTGAGTAATCTAACGCTGGGATGTGCAATATCCTAGGGATAGCCCTTCCATATTCCTGATTAGGAGTTTATAATAACAATAAACTGCTCCTAGAGTTTTAAATAAGCACCGAGCAGGCTGACATAGAATTGGGGAGTTTTGACAGTGCTGGGTGAAAACGTATGAAAGGATCAATATAACTCATATTTATGTACTCCATGATCAAATTTCAGTGTTTTGCAAATTTCAGTGTTTAGCTACCAGTAACCTGGCATAAAACAGACTCAACTGCAGTGAATACTGTTGCATAGAAAGGATATGGAAACAATGACAACAAGTGAAATTGACTCCAGGGAAGTCAATAGGAGTTTTGCCATTGCCTTCAATGGGCCACGATTTTAACTAATGTCTTGCCTGTCTCTAATATCTATGCTCCTCTGAATGCTATTGAAGAGTCCGTGAGCACTGCCAAGCATCACAGACTCTGATTTCTCAAGTACTCTATTTGTATTCACTATATCTCTGTCATGTTAAGGAGTCCAGTAATAAGCTATTAAAGACATTTAATTTTACCAATTTAAAACTGAAAAACACAAACTACGGAGGTGGTGAAGTTGCCAGAAGAGACATCAGGCCCCTACGTCAGCACATCTGATTCATCAGCTACTGTATGTGCAAAGCCTGCAGATTGGGTAATTACAGTTCCATCACCGAAAAGGATGTTTACTAGACCCAAATTTGGTGCAGTAAAAGAAGACTAATGTATCAGAAGTATTCACGAAGCCGGTCACTGCAAGAGTGGGACAAAGTGGTGACACAAATAGACAAATAAGAGTGACTTGGTAAAAGGTGATTATTGCAATTTGTTGTTATCATTATTGTTGTTACTATGTAGTTACCATGAAATACAGTACAGTAGGGTTATGCAACAGTAATTTATTAAATGGCTTGCTGTAGGTCTCCCTTACATCATAGCATCCTCTTTATGGGCCAAATCTCAAAGTCCTGAATCAGCATTTACTTAGGAAAAATTCTTAGTGCTATCAAAAAGCCTGAATAAAGACAGACTAAGAACCAAGGAGGAGTTCAAGTTTGGCCCTGTGTGAGATATTTTCAGATGGACTAACATATAAATATGAAAAAAAAAGACCTGTGTGCACATGTGTTAAAATGAAAACAGATAACAAGAGCAGCTCCGGACAATACCAATCTCTAGAAAATGGCTATAGACAATTAGCTTTCAGTTGCACAGTCCTGTTGTGAGAAGGTGGGAATATGGGGGTTGAATGTTAGGGAAAAGGTTCCATTCCTACTTGACCCATTTTAGGAAGATACAGAAAATAATTTCTAAACATATGCATTTAAAGAAACTGGGGAAGACTAGTGCAAAAGCTAAAGGAAGGCCCTGTTCTGTAAGTCAGGGTGCAGAAGTGGGTCACAGTAATGAAGACATTGAAAAATAAAAGGGAGATTGTTGAAACGTATCCTCTCTCGTACAGATCTCACACTTTCCTGCATCGATCACCACATAACATGCTCCACAAGATATTTAGCTTAGCCTCTGTGTGATTCCAGCAAGAGATTTCTTTTAGCACTCACATTCTCATTCTCTCTCTGTGTGCTCGGTTTGCTCAAGATCTCAAGAGTTCTATGAAACTATTCATAGGACAACAGGATCTCATTACAGTTTACCCCTTCAGAAAATAACTTCAGGTGGAAATTTGTTTGGACTTGACAACATAAAAAGTACAAATGTATTTTACGATACTTCATTTGCACCATTTTCAGAGATGGCATTTTTTATAGCATTAACACATTTTACAGCTTCCATAATTCTTTAGTGCCACATTCCTCAACCATGAAATGTTTTCATCACCAAATTTATCTGGCTATTCCGCCTGTGCGTCATACAAGTTTAAATAAACTTCAAGAGATAAAGTGGCTTCTGTCACATTGTAACAATAAATCTGTTTAACAAAATGCAAAAGAATTCTAACAAATGTATAATGTCCCACTATTAGACATTTGCAAATAATTTAGTAGCTTTAAGAATTGGAAAAAAAAATGAATGAAATAGCTTTTAATTGCGCTTCACTGCTTGTAATGATAACTTCTTGGAAGTTGGGAAATTTAATCGCTCTCTAAAATTTTTGACATACTCCATTTGATAAATGTAGATGATTTTAGAATACTTGATATGGTGATGCAGCCTACTCGGTCTTTTGTTTTCTTAACTATTAAATGTTTGTGCTGTGCTTTGAAAGCATAATGTGCTAATATTACTATTATTTGTGTATGCACAATTATCAGTGAGATATCAGTAGGAAGGGACTCAGCTCTCTGAACAATATTTGTGGATTAATTTCTTTGTTCAGAACCTCAGAGCATGGTTTTTGGTATATCACACAAAAATGGTGAAGATATAGCTATTATATATATATATTACCATTTTGTATGAGAAACACACATGCCTTCTGTAGATAAATCTCAATGGTTTTTTCTAACACGCAGAGCACTTTGAGACCCAAGTAGTAATGTGCCTTAAATGGGGGCAGGGCAAATTTCATAACATTTATAATTTGTGTTCAGTTGTGTATAAGTTTAGAGGCTGATCTAACCTTCTGATGTTTGTAAATTTGGAGCCTTGTAGGTAGATGCTTACATTTGGGGCAGTGAGAACCCCCAGGGAAAATGCCTCCCAGAGCTCCTTGGTAGGTAGGGGGAGTGTAACTACTACTATGTCTCTTTAGGGGGTACACAGTATGTTCCCTCTGCATGTCGAGCTAGCTCTACTGGTCAGTGCATGGGGAGCAGCCACTCTACTTGCACCCAGGGAGGGAGGTGCTAGGAGGGAGAAGTCATTGCACTGTTGTAGCATAAGAACTGCAGTTGGGCCTGGCTGCATGATGAGGTCATAAGGAGGAGGATGCTTCTCTCAGCCTTCCCCCCTTAGACAATAGCAAAACAGCTGGGCACTGTTGGCTCCCTGTCTGGAAAAGGCATGAAACCAAGCTTGCCAGTACTTCTTGCTTCCAGGGTGGGTTGTACTCTTCCTAGCCCTCCTCATACTTGCTTGTGCAGCTGATGCTGAAGTCCACACCACTGCAACCTCTCTGGTATTTTTAGCAAGCTAGTTAGATTGCAGCTAGCAAGGGTATGTCTACATGAGCTACAAATTACATCCCTGGCAGCAGTAAAGACCTAGTCACTGTGAGAAAAGCTTTGCATTATAGTTTGGCATTTTAGCGCCTGCTCCTTGATGGAACCTGAAAAGCCAGAGGAGAGAATGAAAAGTCATCATCATGAAGGGACAACAGGGGAAGGGGGGTACATAATGTTCTTGGGGGACCAAATGTTCAATTCAGAGAGTGTTCTGGGCAGAAGTACTGGTAGGAGGGGTCACTTATGTAGATACCAATGGGCCAATCCCTAAATAAAGCTGCCAACAAATGATGGCTGGAGGAAAAGAAGAGAGAACACCAAACAGCATTCTGTCTTTCATTTGTCTATAAAGCACTATATGCCACTGTAGATCGTAACAAACAAAACAACAACAACAACATGGAATGAAGCACATTTGTGGATTTTTCAATAATTACTATAATTGGAAAAGAGTTGAGTCTGAAATAGAAAATCTCTTGGGGGGAGGGTAGAGCAATTGCCACCTATTTTACTCAGGTCTTTGTGTAACAGAAGAAAAAAAATGTATGCAGATACTTTAAGACAGGAAACTATTATTCCTAACTAACTGGAGCCTAAAATCTCAACCTGAACACCTTGCACAATCTCTCAGCTGCACTGTTCTGCTGAGTGTTAAGAGAATTTTGTATTTCATTTTTACAGCAGTAAATCATTAAATGAAAGAGGCTTATATTGTACATACCATTGCTAGACGTGCTCATGATATAACATCGGGATGAACTATTTTTTAATCTAATATACAACAATTTAGCAGCATTAGAAGCACATAAAACAGATAAAAGTATAGCTTTTACAGTCATTCATCAATGGTCTTTTCTTTTTTCTGTTAAAGAGTGCAGATACCTCCTCAGGCTAAGCATACATCTCTCTAGTTCACATAAATACACAAAGTGACAGGGCTTCCAGTCAGAACAAACATTTGCTCAGTGTATACCCGATTACCACCCAGTTCATGCAACATGAAATACATTGAGGTTAACAAACGCATGCTAATCTCATGAACACCTAGCCTGCAAATAGCTCTATGGCTCCACACACATGTATAAGCATCCACACGCATGTGACTAAAATATAGGGTTTATTGTTCACGTGGCAGTTCCCAACGTACACTGGGACTGTTTAGGATCCCATTTTAAAAAACATTTATAACCTGGATCCAGTAAAGCTGAGGGTCAGATAGTTATTTTAGTTCAGGCACCAAGAACGATTCAGTGTAGTGTGCTCCTATCTGGCTCTCTGATTTAGTAGTTATGCAAAGAACAACAGGGGCTACATCCACAAAAGGGATTTGTGCACTTAACCGCTACTTCAGACACCTACGTCCAAAACTTAGATCCTCAAAACCATGAAGGCATCTAAATTCCCTGGGCACCTACATTTCTGCTAGCAGGTTTGCAAACAGCTGCCCTGGCACTTTGTTCCCTCACTTTTCTCACCTGAGAGAAGATTCTCTCAGACGAGGCCTGGATGCATACCTAACAGATCAGAATCTGCACAAAACAATAGGGATGGTCCCCTTTCCCACAACAGCCCATTGGGTAGGGCAGAGGTGGGCAAACTATGGCTCATGGGCCACATGTGGTCCACCGGCCATTTTTATCCGGCCCGCGAGCTTGGGCCAGGGCCAAGCATGGCAAGCCACGTGGCCCCACATTCCTGGCCCTGCATTCTCGGCTGGGATGCAGGGCCGAGCATGGCAAACCATGTGGGCCCACGCTCCTGGTCGGGGGCCGGCAGAGCGCGGCAAGACGCGGGGCCTCGCACTCCTGGCCTAGGGTGCCTGTTCGAGTGCAAGACGCACGGCCGCGTAGAGCACTGTGAGCCAACGGGTCCTGCATTGGGTGAGCAGGTAAGCCAGGTGTTTTTTTTGGGGGGGGGGGGGACTTAGGTGGTGGGGGCCGGGGTGGTGGTTAGGGTGTGGGGGAGTCTTGGGAGGGGGCAGTCAGGGAACAGATAGCAGGGGGGCTAGATAGGGGGTGGGGTCCTGGGGGGCAATTAGAGTGAGGGGGTGTCTCTGAAGGGGGCGATCAGAGGACAAGGAAGGGGCGGGGTTGGACGGGTTGGGGTTCTGAGGGGGGTTGTCAGGGGACGGGAAGTCGGTGGGGGTCAGATGGGGGCAGGAAGTGCATGGGGGTCAGATAGGGGGCGTGGCCTTCCCTACCCAGCCCGCTGAACAATTTTGTAGCCCAGTGGGGCTCTCAGGCCAAAACGTTTGCCCACCCCTGGGGTTGGGCAATTGTGTAGGAAATGAGAGACCTGGGTTCAAGTGCCAGCTCTTCTTAGGCAATGTAGGGGGTTGAATCTGGCTGACTTACATCCTAGGTCAGCGCTTTACCCATTGGGCTCTAGGGCATTTGGGTGCCAGGGGATGGGGATGGGTCTCCCCTCTTCTGAGGGAGTGCTCTATCCACTGAACTATTGATAAAAAGGGTAGCGGAAGGTCCTCCACCTTGCCCTTTTGTGAGAAAGGGCTGACCAGGCGTGGACTCCTACCCCAAGGAGAGCATTCATGTCTCTGAATCCCAAGTGGAGATAAGTGCCTCTTTCTGTCCAGGTGCCTAATTCCCTGAGTACATTGGAGCTTAGGCGCCACCCCTCTCATTGGCACCAGTTAGCTTCGCTGCTCCCCACTCCGTATGCTGGCTTGTGTGTCCCGCATTCCTAAGCGCCTAACTCTCACCAGGCCTAATGTCAAGAATCAGGGAGGTAGCCGTGTTAGTCTGGAATAGCAGAGGTAACAAAGTCCTGTGGCACCTTAAAGACTAACTATAAAGTTTTGAAGCATAAGCTTTCGTGGGCTAATACCCACTTCGTCGGATGCAGGCAGTGGAACAATAGATTTCACCAAGTGGTGGGATGTCTAAACACTAAGCATTACAATGCTGGCTAGATCCTCAGTGGTATTGAGGTGCCTGTCTCCAGTTGATTTCAGTGGGAGTTAGGCACCTAAATATCTTAGAGGCTCGAGGACCCTGAGCCTAAGTCCTCTCTGTGGCACTAGTTGCAGGAATCATCCAGGAAGGACTGTATCACTAGGGAGAAAGTGTAGTGCAAGGTGATAAAATGATGATATCAGCACTAAATAAATAACTTTTACTCAACACTTAGTGGTGAAACCTCAGGGTTCAAATTTTCAAGAGCACCCAAATGACTTAGGAGCCTATGTCTCATTGAAAGTCAGTGGGACTCAGGGTACATCTACACTGCTGCTGGAACCATGCTTTCCAGCATGGCTAGATATAGCCCATGTCTGTCTACCTAGGTCTATCTGCCCGAGATAGCACATGCACCATAACAGCATAGCTGGGGGTAACATGGACAGTGGCTCAGGCTAGTCACCCCAAGTATGCACTTGGGATTTGGAGAGGGTTTGTCCTCAGGGGGCTTGCCGGTGCCTGTGCTACCCTATATTGCTATTTTTAGCATGCTAGCTCAAGCAGAGCTAGTGCATGTCCGTCCACCCACAGTGTGAAGCATCCTCAGCTGCGAAAAGTAACTTTAGCCTCTTAAGTTATTTAGGTGCTTTTGATGATTTTAGGACTGGAAATCATAAGAACTGTGTCCCATTCCCACAGCTTCACAGCCTAGTGCATGCTCTATGGGATGCCTTACTTTATCTGTATCCCACGGGTTGCCCCATGGCTGCCTATACCTGACCTCTCATCCAGACTCCCACCTCCCTGAAATACCTAGCACTATATTCTTGTGCTAGGACTTTCTCACTCCTAATAACAAGTTTGAGATACTTTTATGAACATGATGCTAATGAAAACTGATTAACTGAGGGTTCTTTAACTGAGATTACCTCTAGAGGCTACCTACGAGCTAGACAGACCAGCCAATCAATTGATAAATGCTTTTTCCCTTCTTAATTAGCTAAATATTCTTTTACTTAAACAAGCTCTCATTTTGCTACAGACACAGTAATAGATCCATTAGCAGGGTCTATATGAGACCAGGAATCTTTTATTTATGAGGACAAGTCCAAATGGTAACTACTTTTTTAAATATATTTTTTCCCTTGATACTGTACACTGTGTATTGGCTTTGGTCCAAACAGTGATCACACAATGGGTGCCTTTTTTTCCCCTTTCTTGACCTACCACACTCCATCTGATTTAATCTATTGTTTTGGATGTTGCTGATGATTTATGGTATGAAAAATGTAAATGATCTGGATGGCAGATGTTTTATATTTTCTGACCATTCATTTTCAGTGGGAATGTAATTAAAATTTATGAAGTGTATCTGCTGAATTGCATTGGCAATTGATGATCTCCTCCAGTGCTGTCTGTCTGGAGATGATGAGTGATTGTGGACAGTGAGACGTGTTGACAAGGGCAGAAACAGACGTGATGTTACTGTCACGAGTGAGGCTACCTTCAAAAAGGGCTGATTTTTTTCCCTTCTTTTTTTTTTTTCCCTGCTGGAGGAAGATGGCAACCAGAACTGTCTTTCTTCTCATGAGAGGGAGTACCAAGCCTGTTAATACACCTGAAAGCTGTCACTCTCCACAAGTGCAATCTCTGTCTCCCTCACCACTGGGCATCTGGAAGTGAAGATATCAGTTACAGCAGCATGTCAGAAATATTAATTAAATTCCTGATGGCCACCCAGAGAACTTAATGAATGCAGATTTCACAATGTTCCAACTCATAAAAACTACTTGTTTAACCCTTTAAGTGTCAATATATTTCTTCCAGGAGGAAAGAAAAGGGGAAGGTTGGTGGCCAAGAAAGAGTTGGGGGACAAAGGCATCTAATGGCCTTTCTGGAAATCTGAAGAACAAAGTAGTACACCAAGATAAACTTGTCCACTGCTATAGTTTCATAATAGAGATGGACTTGAACACAAAGCCCCTGGATTTAAATATCCCTGAGTTCTGAGACATGACACGGATAAAAGTTTTCAAAATCTGGACCCAGGTCTCAATTTTGCAAATGACTGTTATCTCTATATTGGAATGAAACTCCACATCTGAATACCTTCCAATTTGGAGGGGTTCAACTCCCAGTTCCAGATGTGAATTTTACGGTTCTAATTTTAACATTTTACTAGTTACGCTCACTTTATTTCTCCATTTCCCTTCTGTCCCCTTGCCCACTCTGCTTGTTATAGAGCATATTTGATACATTTCTAAGTGACATAGAAGAAAGAATAAAATACCTGCTACCATGCTCTACTGCTGCCCCCACCATAAATTACAACTGGCCCAAACGATTGTGATGGGAATAACGTAACCTCCGTAAGCACAACTATTGGAACTGAAGAGTTTCTGGCACCTAGTTCTCTGCTCAGATCTCTCAGCCACTTGGAAATGTTTAAATTTTTCGTTCAATTCTCAAACCATACTAAGTATTTAGACTGAGTCCTAAAAATAACTTCCATCTTAAGCACTATGGCTGCAACTAGCAGGGGGCTCATAAAGGAGGATTTTATTTAAAGAGATTACTCCATATGCAGTGTTACAGACATCCCAGTTCTGTTTCCATTATAGTCAGTGGCAGCGCTTCCAGTGACTTCAGTGGGGAAAAGAGGAGGTCCATAATAAGGTGAGCATGGCCATGAAGTGTCCAATCCCACTCTCACTCAAGTCAAGAGGACTTTTGCCACTAACTTCAATGGGTTAATGGCAATGGGATCAAGCAGACAGTGTGGGTCTCGAGAACACAAGAATAACCTGAGCCTCTGACCTAGTATGGACCAGGTAACATTTCAATATAGCTATAAAATTGAAGTCACAGTGGGCAGAGAATCATCTCACACTCATCCAGCAATATTTTATCCATCTAGGTATTGACATGGTTCCCAGCATCGGCATGTGATTATTAATATGATTATTATTTAAGGAAGGAGATTAAAGGGGGAGGCCAGGCCGAGATTAGGATCATTCTAGAAACACACAAAGAGGGCATGCACCCTAAACTTAAAGGGCCTGGTCCCACAGAATGCCCAGTGGACAGTGCAGAGCACTGGGACTCAGAGGGAACTAAGTTCTATGCCTGGCTCCAGGAGTGACTTGTTGTATGACCTTGGACAAGTCGTTTTGTCTCTGCGCCTCAGTTTATCCATCTGTTGTAAAATACAGACAATAGCACTTACCCATTTTTGTAAAGCACTTGGATATCTAGAGATGTAAGCTGCTCCATACATGTTAAGGATTCACTGGATTATTAGTGATACCAATGGGGAGCTGATGTCACTCAGCACCTCACCGGAGGCCCAGCACACCTTGCATGATTGGGCCCCTGTCACTAGCAACAACACTTGTAAGTCTCAGAGAGGCTTGAATTGGGAGAGAAAACAGAAGGAAACAGACTGAACTGAGCCCCCCACCCCACCCTCAAATAAGCACTTTTAAATGTATTTTCCCTCCTTAAAAGGGTCAGCAAATGAAGGGAAAGAGTGTGGGGGCACCCCAAAGGCAGCAATTTTGGGTGCTTTAGTTCTCTTTATTGAATTTAATTAAGCTCACCCAGAATGGCAGGCCTGTCACTCGGGGAATTTTTCCAAGAAGGAAAAAAAAAAGCTTGCTCCCCAGGTGGGTTTTCCCAAGTTTCTCAGGCTCTCGCTACAATCTATGCCTGGCATCCATGACAGGATCGTCAAAACTAATAACTAAGAACTCACTGTCTGTCATTCCAAAATAATTATATATGGGGCTATGCTTGCACTTGTGATCGATCATATATTTCATTGAGAAAATATATGTAGACTAAAAATAATAATATATGTAATGCATTGCAGGCATTATAGAGATTAACAGTCAAACAGGGAAAAGAAGCCTGTGTGTATGCATGTTAGCCATGGGTAGGTGGGGAGATGTCATTCCAAAGCTTAATTACAAAATGAATTCATGTTTTATTAGCCCCTTATCAGTAATTAATCACCCACTTTGATGTAAAGTTCAGGCTTACAAATGTACAGTGGAAATTGTCCCTCAGATGCGTGCCAGGTTTTTAGGGGTGAGCGGGAACGACAGCAAAGACACAAGCTATTGCCCTCGAACTGCTGAAAGTGACTTCTTGCATGTCAGTCTAGTGCCTGTATAATAGCTTGTGTGTGCAATAGCATTTGAGTGCCTATGAGGCCAAAAATGGGAGGGGGAGACAGCAATTGCAACAGGAAGGGGGAGGGATTGTACTCAGTGGTGTTCTTCAGGTGCACAGTTTGAATAAAAATGCAAAACAGGATGCTCCCATTCAGTAAATATTATCATTTTTATTCACTCATTAATTAAGTTGCTTAATTGCTGCTGTCAAAAGACTCTTGAGTTTGTGACTGAGGTTGTTGCACTGTTTTGATAGTAGCTGAAAAAGAAAAAGGCAATATCGCTAAGCTTGTTCTTTACCTTATAATAAGGAGGCATCAGCAATGGGAGATCATAATGAATCTGCAGAGTTTACACATGGAAAAAAGATAAATTTCCAGAAAAGGAAAAAATAAAAGGTCAGGTTTATGAACCCATCAGATGTTATTTCATTGGTGTGATTGATGCACCATTTCCTGCCTTTTATCATTTCAGTCATTACTCTGGGAAAATCATTTTTATGCAAAATATTTCCCCCTCTTTTAATCTAACTTTCCCATGGGGGCCTGGAAATGGAAATGGGCTCAAGCCTTGTCAGTCAACACAATTATAAATATTTTTTTCTGGATCTGTCTCAGGAGGATTATTTTAAGCTGTTTTCGGAACATATCTTCTATGGCACCAGACTGACAAATAGCCAACGCTTATGGCATATTGCACATATAACTGAGGCATTCTTGTTTGCAACCCATGATCATGTCCTTTAAAGCTTGAGACAGTCTCAGAATCCACACCTATGTTACTCCATACATGACACCTGATTACGTGCTATGACCAGGATTCAGAAGACAATTGAGAAAATGCTTAACTTAAGCAGGTGAATGGCCCCATTGACCTTGGAGCACTGAGAGTTATTTATTTATCCTATTTCTTATGTTAACCAAACTGTTTCTGAATACTAGAAGCCATTTGATGGTTTATGATTGGGTGCGAATTATGTAAAGATAGACATACGGAATAGGAGTGCCACAGGACTCTTTGTTACCTCTGCTATTCCAGACTAACACGGATACCTCTCTGATACCGAATATGTCCACCAAGTCTGATCATTACTCATGTTTTGCTGTAGTGGTTTATTCAATAAGCAGCACAAAGCTGTCCTAGACGAAGCTCTTCTAGGGCACAGGTAGAGAACACTGCAAATATAACACAAAGTAAAAAGTAATGAGCAAGACTGGGGGTGAATGGGAATATGCTTCTGCATTAGTAGTGCACAGGGTATGGCTACCAAGTTATTCTTGCCTAAAAACAAAAAAGGAAGCCTGTAGCCATATTTACATGGTCAAGACTGCACTTACGCCCCCCAGCTCCTCAGCCTCCAATCTGCCCACAATTACTCTTTTTTTATCCTCCGCTTTGAGATTAAGTGGGTTGGCATGCAGGGAGCTTAAGACTTATTTGTGCTCGATAGAAAGAGCTATGCCTAGTGCTTAACCTTACTTGTCCAGAAGCATAGCTTCAGATCACATATCCAATGGAGCATGACTATGTCTTGATGTCCCTTCTGTGCACCATGCAAGGACTTACAGGATAGAGACTCCTTTTGGGTATTTCAAGTCACTCATGCTGATGCCTAGAACACTTTCAGACATACTGTGACTGCCCAGAACACCCTGCTTGTTGAGTCTTTCAGTTCTTTAAACTTCCCCACCAAAGCTCTGTCAACACATTTCAGTTCTGACCTCAACACCCTCAGCTAATCATCTCCTGGCCCTCTGCTGAGCAGAAACTGCCAATTATGCTAAATTATGCAGTGCATTTTGTACTGCGGACAATGATTCCCCAGGGACTCAGATGAGCCTACCAGACTAACATGCATGTCTCCTCACCAGATTCTCTACCTAGAGCTCCAGAGTTGAAAGATAAGCAGCTCACAACTCCACCTACTTTCAATTGCCAAGTTATTACAATGTTTTCTAGTGCCTTGGAAAAAAGGCCATATCATTGCATTACTCATAGTCATGTACCTCATTCATTTTTCTAAATTTGATCCAGAGTAAAAGCAAAAAATCAAAATGTATATGAAAAACTCCTGTTTTATAAGCAGAAAGTGCATACAAAGAACACAGAGTTTTCATATATTCAAGTCAGTTATTTTTCAGCTAAAATATTCACAAAACAAAATCCATCCATATTGTTACAATCTATCATTATAATACCGTATCAATATTTTTAAAAATCCACAATGCCAGAGAATCTAAAGCACCCATCTACTAACTTAAAGTTGTATTGCCTGTAATCATGTGCCCTTTCAATAATAAGTAAAGTCATAAAGGATCCATTTATAAGGGATATAAATCCAAAACAACCACTAACTGCCCTTTCATGGGGTTTATTGAACCATCCTCTGACACAGGGGTAGGCCCTATGACACGTGTGCCAAAGGCGGCACACAGCTGATTTTCAGTGGCACTCACACTGCCTGGGTCCTGCCACTGATCTGGGGGACTGTGCATTTTATTTTAATTTTAATTTAATTTTAAATGAAACTTCTTAAACATTTTATTTACTTTACATACAACAATAGTTTAGTTATATATTATATTATATAATATATAATATATAATAACTATATTATTATAGAAAGAGACCTTCTCAAAACGTTAAAATGTATTATTGGCACGCGAAACCTTAAATTAGGGTGAATAAATGAAGACTTGGCACATCACTTCTGAAAGGTTGCCGACCCCTGATCTGCCATATCTGACCACTCTTAGCTACAGGATAACTGACTAGATGAACCACCAGTCTCTCCAGTAGAGCAATTCTCAAATTCCTTTGTCTGAACTTGGATCCCAGGCTGTTGTTCTGGTTTAGAAAAGATCTCTGATATCCTTATACAAGCTAAGCTGCGTAGCCAGCCCCTTCTGTCACCACACACACCTGCTTCCAGAACTACAGCAAACTGAAGGCTGAGAAATGGAATCAGAAGTCTGACTTTCTCCGAAGGGTGGGCGGGAAAAGAACTAATGGAGAAGGTAGAGCTGAAAAGATAAGTGCTAGCCCATTGTTATTCTTTATTCCAGTAACTCACAGATTAATGCAGACTGAAATTTATGTAATGTGCTTGGAATAGAATCCATTAAACCTGCTGTGTTCCTATTATCTGGAAGTACCTGACAACACACAAAAGATGATGTTGTTGCAACTAATGTTCTATCTTAAACCTGTGGAACTTTTAAAGAGCTGTAAAGAATAGCTGCATTAGGACAGAAGAGAGACTTCAGTATGGTTTCTATCTCTCCTTGGTGAATCTGTGCCTAATAAAATTTAGGAAACACCAGAGGACCCCCTTTCCTTCCTTAAATTAGCTCAAGTGGAACTCAGGAAAACTGCAGACGCAGCACAGAGGAGGGTGTTCTCCTCAGACAGCTTTGCAGATACACTCCAGACTCTGAAGAGGGGATATACAAAATCAAAGCCCTTCTCGGTCCTTTTCAGACCTGGTGACAGGCATTCTCCTCAAAATGATTCGATAAGTGTTATAAAAAAAGCAAAGAGTTCTTCCCAGACAACAGTAGTGCAGCCAACCCCTAACACACCTAAGATGTTGCATTGGAGTTTATCATGGCCTAAACCAGGATTTTTCAAACTTCATTACACTACAATCCCCTTCTGACAACAAAAATTACTACAAGAGCCCAGGAAGGGGACCGAAGCCTGAAACCTTCCCCCCACTTTGGGGTATGCCAAAGCTTGAGGGCTTCAGCCCTGGGCAGAGGGGCTTGAACTTTGGCATCAGCCCTGTGCCCCAGCAAGTTTAACGACAGTCCTGGCGATCCCATTAAAATAGGATGGCAACCCACTTTGGGGTCCCGACCCACAGTTTGAGAACCGCTGACCTAGACTTATCCCCTAGCTCATTCAGTCATATAACTAAGTTACCACATGGGCAAACTGAATCTAAGTCACTCCCTGACATAGCAGTGGTAGTCTGTGGCTAAGGACAGCATTGTACATTTTAGGAGAAAGTTTCCCCTGAAGAGGAGGCTGAAAGACACATGGAAGGCTCCCGTGGAGAAAAACACAATGCTTCCCTCCAGGCTTCTGATTTGCCAGCATTTCTCACTGGTACTATCCTCACAATGACTGTCAGCCTAAACAACCCCAATGAGGAATCCACAGCCTTTGGATTCTCATATATTTCTGAAGCATCAATAGATGTCATGTAATTTTCTGCCATCGCAATGGTCTCCAGCACCATGCTGGGAATATTGTTTTGTCTTAGACACAGAAAGGTGATATCTAGGGCAAAGCAGCTCCTTTCCTCAGCCAAGTTTGCCAGAAGAAGACTTTTTCACAGAGAACTTGGACAAGGCCATTGCTGACTACTCCAAACTAAAAGGAAAATCCCTTCCTGTCACTTAGAGCCTGCAGAAAGTCTTCTGCAATTTTTCATAAATTTCAGTCTTCCATTTGCCCATGTTCCCAGACACAGGCAATGGGAGATTATGGATGCTCCAGAGGAAAGCCATAGAAGAAAGGGAGCTAGTGATGGCACATCAGACCTATGCCTTCCACCAGCACCACCACAGTTTCCTTATAATTCGAGATCACAACCCCTGAGATAGGAAATCTTGTCTCTCTTTCTCTCTCTTCCTGGAAGAATTATCTCTCATCATCAACAACAAATACGTTAATTAAGGCAGCTATGCCCTAAAGCACACGGGACTTCCTTTGTCATCCAAATTACAGGGTTTTATTATTTTTTTAACTAAAAGCTCAGCCACATGGATGACAACTCTGGGGTGAGAACTGTTGAATGGGCTTTCTATGTGAAGAGAGATTAGCAACCAAGAAGAAATGTCCCTTTAGCTGTTATCACAAAATACCTTTGTCACAGCAGGAGTTGACTCAAAGGGTAAAGAATCAAACTGTCCAGTAGCGAAACTTACATATGTAACTACAAATGGCATCAGTAGGGGTTAGATTGTGTGTTTGATCTCAGGCTAGAAATGAAGCGAGAGTGGGTTAAGAGGCCTCTTGGCCTCGCTGAGACCTAGTTCACACTTTAATGTGGGCCTAAGTTGAAGAAGGGGTCAGGAGGTGAAATAGAGTTCAACCATAAGTTGACTGATAGCTGTGTGTGTATGGGAGGGGGATGTCTAGACCCAGGAAAAGAGTCACTAGAGGTTGATCCTGCCTGAGCGAAATTCCTCTCAGCAGTAGCTATCCTGTTGATGAATTGACCCATAGCCCTGTGGACAGGGCTGGCAGTTTGCACTCACTTGTCTTACACAGCTGTGATACAGCTCCTTAACAGATGTGTACTGCCAGGCCTTGGCTACTGTCCAGACCAGCAGTCACCCATTGTGGTGCATGGGCACTCTAGGTCTTGGGGAATAAATTAAATACAAAAAAAGATCAGTGGAAAATCACTTGGAGGTGTGGGAATATTATTTATCTATCTTGCCCAATCCAGTAGGAAAAACAAGTCCATAATTGCATCACTTGCTTTTGCTTTGTGGAATACATAGGAAACTTTCCTCATTCCTTCCTTGCGTGTTGCTAAGCGAACAGTAAGGCCCAAGCTAGAATTTCATACAAAGAGGATAATATCATGCTAACCAAGAGTAAAAAAAAATCCTGTGAGGTGCTGGGCATTCCTGAGACACGCTGGGCATCTTCAACTCCCTCTGGTTTCTATGGTTGCTGAGGGCACTCAAAACCTCACAGGATTGGGCCCCAAATGTCCTATTAAGTGTCGTTTTCATTCTGTTCTTTGGCGGGAAGGGACAAAACAAAACACTGTGACTACTAAAGTTTTTAAGAGTATTAATTTTAGCAACAAGGGTTTGTGCTTTATAGGCCTTCAGAAAAAAACTGCTTTGAAATTTAAAGAGATTAGTTTGTTCCATGTTTAAACCAAAAATAAGAAATTAGAGATATGCATATGGAATGACTATTTTTCCCTCAAGTAGAGCCATGATGGATCAAAGCAAGAAAGTAGGCATCTCAGAACTGACACATCCCTAAAAATTTCATGATTGTCGCTATTTGATGTGACATGTCACAAGACTGGATGTCAAGCAGAAAAAAAATCTGACAAAAACACACAGTATTTTCAGAAACAGGGTTTGTTTAACTGCAGTTTTGAGAGACATATCTGCATGATTTCAAAACTCTCCTTGTTCCCAGACATTTTTAAAAAATCACCTCATCTGCTCTAAACATCTACACCAAATTTATTAAAATCAGCACTTAAAAGTAATACAAAAAATTGGCTAGATTAGAAAAGAGTGTTGCTAAATTGAAATGTTACCATCATACACACTTTAATAAAATCACCTTTCCTGTAATTAGAGGATAAATAGTAAAAAGTGGAGACCTAGCAATCATTTTGCAAAAAGAGGACATATGTTAGCCAAAGTCTGTCATCTCCCTCTCTCTCTCTCTCTTTCTCCCCATCCAGCAATACTCTGAGTAGGTAACAGCTGCAGATGTCAGGGATGCACGAGCAATGGCAGAAAAGGGAATGCAAAAAGGATTCTGTAACATGGTCAAAAAGGGGAAGAAAGCCAAAGGGTTGAAGACTGTTAAATAATAAGTGATTAATTTTCTGCTGTTACTAGAAAAAGGGTATGGCTTGACTTTACAGTTTTTCTTCCAGTCACTGTGCTCGAAAGATATCATTTTAGAAGCCCTGAGCTTTCTGGTATTCTGAATTTTTTTCAAAACTTTGAATGTTTTGCAAAAAAAAAAACCCAAACAAACAAAAAGACATTTGCAAACTAAAAATACTTGTCCTATTTAAGGGAAATCACTCAACTTTCAGGGCAATTATTTTCTTTCCCTAAGAAAGTAGATATTTTATTTGCTCATTCAAGGAACTATAGTTACGAATGTCAGGTCTAAAAATAATTACAGCTCTCATGATTGGATGGGCTTCCCAGGAATTGATCCATAAGCAATTCTTTGCCTCTCTCTCTGACTGTTTATGGATTTGTACCTTTCTGCTCTCAAGGCATGTCCCTTCTTTGCTTCCAAGACCTTATCTTTGTTTTCAGCAACTTTCTCTTTTGCTTCCGGACTCTCTCATCTCTCTTTCTACACTCAGCAGGTCCTCCTTGTCTAGCCAAGTTCTCTCCTGCACGGTTTTGCTCCCAGCTAGAATCACTATATGTCAGTTTTTTAACTGTAGCAGATGCATAAAATGCATTTTATGAAGGAAAGCACTCAAATTCAAATTGTTAAAAGTCCATATACTGCATCTAGCCATTCCATGATCTTTTTGGCTTTCCTAAAGCAAAAAATTATGAACATTTGGCGCCCTATACCTCTTCTCCATGCACGCACACAAATCCCATCGACCGCAAAGGAAGCAGTGCATGCACAACAGCAACATGGAAAGTCCCCTGAATCCTTTAATCTTCTAAGAATTGAGTTTTGTTTATTACGGTCTCAAAAGAAAATATTTTTTCTTAAAGAAAGTATCTTCTAAGAATATTTGCAAAATGCTTAAACACATGCTCAACTCTACACAAATGAATAGCCTCATTCCTGTCCCACAGAAGAATATTTTGCTTTTAAGTCAGTGGCACTACTTACTAATTGTATGTATTTAAATACTTTACTGAATCAGTATTTGTGGCCTGTCCTGCAATGGTTACCCATCCTGTGGGTCGTGGCATGAAGGAGAGCACAGCTTCTGCAGGGCCATAGGAATCCTTCCACATGGCCCAGGAGTAGACAGAAAGGATAGGACAGAATGGAGCCTGGGCTGGGTCTCTCTCAGTGCAGGATTACGCTGACCCACATGCAGGGCTTGTGGCAAAATGACAATTGATCCACCAGTGTTTTCATATTTAGGGATTGATCAATGTTGGCAACATTTCCATGGACTTCAACTGGAGTAGATCCAGGCTCTTTGGTTTTAAAGAATTCTGAGCAGGAACCTTGATCTAGAATGGATCCCCAAACAGGACTTACACTCAGAATTACACCCTGCCACCCAGTAGAATCCACAGCCCAGAGTCAGGTACACAGACTCCCCAGAAAATGCATGGGAGAGGTAGACATCTAGGAATGGGATCACAAAAAGCCAGCATGCTGAGCAGGGAACCACCTAAATTAACCACTAGAAAATGCATAGGAGAAGGGCCTAATTCCCACCCTGCAGGGGGACCTAAGTGCCTAACTCTGGAACAGAAGGAGATGCCTCCCTCTGATCAGGATCCACATCTGTGAACCCTCTTCTGAAGTTTGGTGACAGACCAGCTCTGCCATTTCTGACAATAAACTAGAGAGGAGCAGGCACTCCTCCCACCTCCACTTCCCTCAGCCCAGTGGTTAGAGCACTCACTCAGGATATGGAAGACCTGGAAGATCAACTATAGATATGATATTTTCTTTGTGTCAACTCCGAGAAAAGTGCAAAGAGCAAAACCGACCATTGTACATCACCTTTGTGGACCTAACCAAAGCATTCGACACAGTCAGTAGAGCAGGTCTATTTGCAATACTAGAAAAGATAGGATGTCCACCAACCCTGTTAAGTCTTATATGTTCATTCCACAACAACATGAGAGCAACTGCCCCGTTTGACAGGTCCACTTTAGACAGTTTTGAGAGGAAAAGTGGAGTGAAGCAAGGATGTGTTCTTGCCCCTACATTCTTTGGAATCTTCTTCTCAGTACTCTTGAATTGTGCATTTAAGGATAAGAAACCTGGAGTGTATCTCCACACAGGATCAGATGGGAAACTCTTCAACCTGTCCCAACTTAATTCAAAGACCAAAGTCAAAAAGGTACTAATAAGGGAACTTCTATTCATTGATGATGCTATCCTCGTAGTCCACAATGAAGATCTATTACAAGAACTCATGGACTGCCTTTCAAGAAACTGTCAGGCAGGCTCTCATCATCAGCATCAAGAAAAAGGTTGTATTAGAACAGGGGTTACCACAAGATCCTTCAATTATCTTAAATGCAAACCAGCTAGAAGTATTCAAAAGTTCAGATATTTAGTTTTTACAATGACCACCAACCTCTGAATGGATGAAGAACTCAATGTTCATATTGGAATGGCTGCCTCCACCTTTAGCAGACTAACTAAAAGAGCATGGAACGACTCAAAGCTTACCATCAAGACCAAAATGCTAGTGTACCAAGCTTGCCTCCTCAGCACTGTCATGTATGGTGGGGAAACATGGACAACTTATGCTCATTGGGAGAAAAGGTTGAACGGTTTCTACCTATGTTGTTTACTCTGCATGCTCAACACTAAATGTCGAGATAAAGTCACCAAAACAGAGGTTCTTCAAAGGGCAAAGCCCTGCTCAAGCAAAGATGACTGCGCTGGCTGGGTCATCTGAGTAGGTTGGAAGACGGATGCATACCCAGGGACATGCTATACCGGGAGCTATCAGAGGAACAGGAACAACAGGGGTCCCAAGCTTTGCTAGAAGTAAGTAGACATGAAGGAATTTGGCAAGTATTTGGAATTGATCCTGACCCATGGGAAAGCCTGGCAGGTGATCAAAACAAGTGGTGCCATCTCCATCAGGGTATCAAATCCATGACAGAAGCTGGCTCCTACAGCTTGAGGAGAAAAGAGCCAATAGGAAGCAACAAAGCCCTGGTCTACACTAGGGAGGGGGGAAATCAACCTAACTTCAACTACGGGAATAGCGTAGCTGAAGTCGACGTATTTAGGTTCATTTACCACAGCATCTTCACAGCGCTGAGTTGACTGCTGCTGCTCCCCCGTCGACTCCGCCTGCACCTCTTGTGACGGTGGAGTACCAGAGTCTATGGGAGAGAATTCAGAGATTGATTTATCATGTCCAGACTAAACGTGATAAATCGACCGCCGAAAAATCGATCGCTACCTGCTGATCAGGCAGGTAGTGTAGACCTGCCCCAAAAACACATACATTTGCAAAAACTGCCAAAGATCATGCAAATCTTGAATTGGCCTATTAAGTCACATGCGACATTGCAAACCATCTACAACATAGGCTGCAATTCCCACCCTCTCTCACAATAATTATAATAGAACAGTTATAGAACTCATACTCAAGTGAGGAAAAGGAGATTCTCTGGCTGCAATCCTGGCACCTGAAAGTTTTACAATTGACTTCAATGGCAGAAGGATTCCACTCCAGAATTTTTGAACACAGTGAAAAATACAGACAGAAATAAAAACAGTGCTTCTCATTTCAATTATTGCAGGTGGGCGAAATTCAACCACCACAGAGTAAATGACCAGCACAAAACCTATGCAACCAGTTAACTCCCATTTATAATAACATAATTAAAAATAATGTATAATTAATATATGTACAGTCATGATTTGGAAAATAGAATTTTGAATTAAAAAATCTGTATACAGATGCTTCCAAGAAGCCATCCACTTCCTCTGTGCTGCTCCTATTCCCATAATATTGTTGCAGTATTTGTTATTTTTCCATAATATATGGCTTCTATTTCATACATTTTTCTTTAAATTTACATATTCCAAAAAAGTCATTTGACTATTTATGTGGTCAAATCTCTACCAATGTGAGTTGATGGCACATAAATAGTAATATGATTTTTATGCTGTTTACTGCTTATGTAGAGGAGTTTTCAGAAACCCTATATTATAGCCTTGTGTTAAATCCTGATAATTTTCAGGGGTCATCACCATAATATATGGATGGAAGACTGCTACTGTGATGCTGTTGTCAGCCAAAAACCTTGCTTTCAAATGTATGTCCAAACCAGGGTATAACATAAATCAAAATATGTGTCAGCATAGCCATATATCCTTTTTGTGACTTTAAATATTTTTATAATCACTGGTGCAGGATGAGACACTGGGGACTCTTTATAACTAGCATTAGAAAAAGCTGAACATCAAAAGAAAATCTGCACATTACACTCCTGAAGCAGAAATGAACTGCTTACTACTTTTAACATGCACATAGATTTTTGATGTTAAACCTTATATAACTGTATATTTATTTCTACACCAGAAAGCTATCCACCAACCCTTTGGACTTGGCATTCTGTAGTCCCTCATTTCCCAGCAAACTCTTACACAAAAAAAGTATCTATATTTTTTTCCATAAACTGTTCCCAGGAATGACATGCAGTGGGGGTGTACTAAACAGAAATGGACCCAAGCACATGAATTGCCGAGTGGTTAAGGCGTTGGAGTTGAAATCCAATAGGGTTTCCCTGCGTAGGTTCAAATCTCACTCACAGCAAGGCCTCTATTTTGTAGGGAGGGACAGCTCAGTGGTTTGAGCATTGGCCTCCTAAACCCAGGGTTGTGAGTTCAGTCCTTGAGGGGGCCATTTGGGGATATGGGGCAAAAATAGGGATTGGTCCTGCTTTGAGCAGGGGGTTGGACTAGATGATCTCCTGCGGTCCCTTCCAACTCTGAGATTCTATGGATTGGGATCCAGATTTCAAATGTCCCAAAGTTCAGAGGTGTTCATATCCAGAGTTCCAATTTGCAAACCATCTCTAGTTACAAAGGAGTGACACATAGCTACATACCAGACTTAACCATTGGCCTCTGTAGTCCCAAAGACCAATGCATTCCAGTGGTAGTCTTTAAACCATGCAAAACTTCTCTCTTTCATATCTCTGCAGCTCCTATAATCATGGTACCTAAGCACCAATCAATTCTCACTGCATCTTGAAGTGTGGGTAAGTTTTATTTTACATCACTTTTTATCAGGAAAATTTATGTACCTCATAGCATTGCGGTTACATGGTTGCTGAAAGGTAACATAAAGTGGGGAGCGGAATGCAAATACTGCGCTATAATGACCAAACAGGCTTAATTCAAACCTCTTTCATTTATAAAACCTTCCAGACCAAGATTACTGTCTGCTCTGTCTACACAATGAAGATCCCATGGCACTTTTTATAATATATGGGATTTGACTCAGTGTCTGCTGCCAAAATGTCCCCTCCCCTCGCTATAGCAGAGCATGCTGGTCACTGGTTGGTTCCTGCACTCCAGCCCAGAGGTGGCTGTATTTTAATAGAGCTGTATCTATCTATAACCAATCCAGCAAAGCTTTATAGATGTGAGCAGCCCTTACTCAGACCAGAAATACTAGTGACTTTGATATGACTAATTGCATGAGTTAGAACTACAAATACATGATCAGGCTCATAAACTGTGAAGTACGTTGAGATCCTTGGAGAGGAAAGGTGCTACCTAATCATAAAACAGTATTATTACCAATAATTAGAGCTGTCAAGCAATTAAAAAGATTAATCACGATTAATCGTGCAATTTATTGCACTGTTAAACAATAATAGAATACCATTTATTTAAATATTTTGGATGTTTTCTACATTTTCAAATATACTGATTTCAATTGCAACATAGAATACAAAGTGTACAGTGCTCACTTTATATTTATTTTGATTATAAGTATATGCATTGTAAAAAAACTAAAAGAAATAGTATTTTTCAGTTCACCTAATACAAGTACTGTAGTGCAATCTCTTTATCATGAAAGTTAAACTTAGAAATGTACAATTATGTACAAAACAAACCCAAAGTCCGCTTAGTCCTACTTCTTGTTCAGCCAATCTCTCAGGCAAACAAGTTGCAAGAGATAATGCTTGCAACATTTGCAAGAGATAATGCTGCCCACTTCTTGTTAACTGTGTCAGCTGAAAGTGAGAACAGGCATTCTCTTGGGACAGTTGTAGCCAACACCGCAAGATATATTTACCTGCCAGATAAAGATTTGTATGTCCTTTCATACTTCAGCCACCATTCCAGGGGACATGCGTCCACGCTGGTGATGAGTTCTGCTCAATAATGATCCAAAGCAGTGCAGACCGACACATGTTCATTTTTGTTATCAGAGTCAGATGCCACCAGTAGAAGGTTGATTTTCTTTTTTGGTGGTTTGGGTTCTGTAGTTTCAGCATCAGAATGTTGCACTTTTAAGACTTCTGAAAGCATGCTCCAAACCTTGTCCCTCTCAGATTTTGGAAGGCACTTCAGATTCTTAAACCTTGGGTGGAGTGCTGTGGCTTATCTTTAGAAAAAAATCACACTGGTACCTCCTTTGTGTTTTGCAAAATCTGCAGTGAAACCCAGCACTTGCAGTGTTCTTAAAATGAACAATATGTGTTGGGTCATCATCTGAGACAGCTATAGCATAAAATATATGGCAGAATGCAGGTAAATCAGAGCAGGGGACATGCAATTTCCCCACTGCCCCCCTTGGGAGTTCAGTCCTAAATTTAATTAACTCATTTTTAACAAGCGTCATCAGCATGTCCTCTGGAATGGCGGCTGAAGCATGAAGGGGTGTACAAATGTTTAGCATAACTGGCACATAAAGACCTTGCAGTGCCAGCTACGATAGTGCTATGCAAATGCCTGTCCTCACTTTCTGGTGACATTATAAATAAGAAGAGGGCAGCATTATCTGCTGTAAATATAAACAAACTTGTTTGTCTTAGTGATTGGCTGAACAAGAAGTAGGACTGAGTGGACTTGCAGGCTCTGAAGTTTTACAGTGAGTTTTGTTTTTGAGCACAGTTATGTAACAAAAAAATCTACATTTGTAAGTTCCACCTTCATGACTACAGTACTTGTACAGTACTTGTATGTATGAGGTATTAGTATTAAAAATACATTTCTTTTGTTTATCATTTTACGGTGCAAATATTTGTAATGAAAAATAATACACTGATTTCAATTACAACACAGAATACAATATATATGAAAATGTTGAAAAACATCCAAATATTTAATAAATTTAAATTGGCATACTATAGTTTAACAGTGCAATTAAAACTGTGATTAATTAACATTAATTTTTTTAATTGTGATTAATTTTTTGTTAATCACATGATTTAACTGCAATTAACCGACAGTACTATTAATAAAAATAAACACCCTCATTTTCTACCCATATCAAAATAATAGGTCTCTTCTTAGCCCACAGGGTTCTTATGTTGGAACCCCAATAGCTTTCCATTTTATTGATTTGATCCCCCTTTTAAAATTGCAGCTTTTGTTTGCTCACAGACAGGCTCCTAAGGGAAACGGGTGGTTAACAAATTGCAAAACCAGGTAATTTGCTGTAATAAAGTGCTGGAAAATCCCACGTAAATGTGGTTCTATAAACTAGGACCTTAATTTCTTTGGCCTCTGCAACTTATCAGTACCTTTCAACAAGGCTAATGTCAGGTACTGTACAGTATTCCTAATTTTCAGAAAGCAGTTTCCTAAGGTCCAGATGATGTTATAAGTGGTATAACATGACTCAAAGTAGTTTTGCCAGATGTGATATCCCCTGTTGTAACCTCAAATAGACTGAGAATGAGGAATGCATGCTCCATTAATTTCCATTGGAGTGAAGAATATGTTACTACTTTGCCATCCCCATCAGTATTTTCTAAAAAAAATCTTCACATAGTCATGGCTTTATTTTCTTTATTCAGGAAGCTATGTATTACAGCCCTCTACAATGTTTGCTCTTTAAGGATATTCACTTATATTACTTTCTCACTTCTGCATCACACATGCACACACCCGTCTGCACACGCAGACACAAATTATGTCCTTAGGGGAGTATCTAAAATGACCTGTTACTGTGGGTATTTCATAGCTGTTTTTCTCCTTCCAGTGATTAAAACCACAATTTTAGTTAATGTACAGAGCAGGTTTCATGCATAAATCTCCTCCCCGCCCCCTGGCCCCCCATAATTGCTTTTAAAATGCTGGAACCAATCTTGGATGCTGTCATCCATTTCTTTTGTGTCTTCAGTAAATCAAAATTTACATGACTATTTCCCACCAGATATTTTTGCAAGATAGATCGGTTTTCTGTGTGGTCTTTTTTGGCAGATATTCTGGTGGATTATATATATATATATATATATAGAGAGAGAGAGAGAGAGAGAGAGAGAGAGAGAAAGAGAGAGAGAGAGTGACAGAGAGAGTGTATGCAGAATATAGGTTTGAAAGAAATTACCAAAATAATCTTAAAGTATAGTGACTGCTAAGTAGTCTCCCATATGTTAGCAAAGAGGCAAAACTGTCTCATGACCTATGTCTCAGGAATGGTATACTGGTCATTATAGATTGTTCATCTCACACTATCATTCTGAAGAGTTACAATATTATTAAAAGCATCAGTAACTTTGTCTTTTCTGAATCAACTGTTCCTCACCTCTAAATGTTGAGAAAAAGAGATATCTTTTTAGCTAGTCCCAGTGCCAAATTCCTAATCCACAAACTGTACAATTCACATACAGAGAATGACTGCTACTACCTTCTTCATAAAGATTTAAGGGCCAAGATGGTTCTGTAACAGGCCTCCCATGTTACTACAATTTCCTTATATTTATAAAATGTACTATAAAACATTTGCTTGTACACTTCATAATATTGGTATATATTAGTAAAGACAAATTTTACACACCAAATAACTGAATAATAAAGTACATTCTAGGAAGGATTATCCTCATTTTAAAAAAATGTTTGTTTGCTTATCAATTCACAAATATCAGTAACACTACTAATGGATGTTCTAATCACTGGTACAAATATAACAATGTTCTAACTGTATTTACACAGGATTTTACTGAAGACAAATGTTTTCTTTTAAGTACTTTATTTACATTCGCCACTCTGTGGCTGAACCTATTTGCTTAACTAGCTTAGATGTTTCTAAATCTCCTCACCACTAGAAAATAGAGGGTGGCCAGATGGCTTATCTCTAAATCCACCTCCATAGGCCTATTCCCACCACCTTCCACAAAAAGTGCTATCAGAAAGCTGGAAATTTGGGCCAGATCCTCCAAAGGATCTATCTAGCAGGGGATCTGTCATGATTCATCACTGCTTTAAAAATAATCTTTAGTCACAAATGCAATAATATTGCTCAGTCATTTTTCCTCCTGCAACAGGCCTCTTTGCAATGCATAATCCATGCTAAATCCAAAATGATAAAGCCAATATTAAACCATTAACTTCATTATTAAACTAACTTCATGGCACTGAGAGGGTGAGAATGAGCAAAACATTCTTGGAAGAGATGAACAAGAAAGATAAAATGGAGAAATCCTTAAAAAAAAAAGTTTGTTTTTAAAATAAATAATGTAGCTCTGCTGCTGATCTCAGTTACATGTGTGGAAAGCTGGTGATTTAAAAAGTCGCTGGAGTGCAACTGAATTCGCGCCAGTATTAGTGAGGTCAGAATCTGAGTGTGGATCATCTTCACTTCAGTCCTAAGAACATTCAAGAAGAACAAGCTGCTAGACAATACCTTTCAGCAGCCAAGTAATATTTCAAGTTGGGTGAGCCCAGATCACTTCTTGAATACCAGTCCCATCTTTACAAGGCAACAATGTATTGGGCCACAATTTGAGATTTCCTGCCCTACCCACCTCACTTAAAAAATAAGAAGCAGCACTTCTCAACCCAAAGCTGAAATGAAAAAGGCAGCCTTTGATGAGACAGTTGGGATATTTGTAACTCAGACCATGCACAGACAAGAGAGGGAAAACTCACCAGTCAAACTAAAATGATTTCTCCTTTTGAATGACTCATCCTCCTCTGCTCCCCTGAACCACAGACTCTCAGTGACAGGTTTCAGAGTGGTAGCCATGTTAGTCTGTATCAGCAAAAAGAACGAGGAGTACTTGTGGCACCTTAGAGACTCTTTCTGCTCTTGTTACTTGGATTGGTCTCTCCTTCTCTGACTTCCTTCTAACTAGGAACTCCATTATGTATGTGGATTGTGACAAAGCTCCACGCCTGTACTTGTGGGTCCTGCGTTTCTTGGCGGATTTCACTAGCCTCAGTGACTAATTGCGGAAGGCGGGGGGGGGGGGGGAGAGGCCGGGCCCGCCCTCTTCTCCGGGCTTCAGCCCAGGGACCCTTACAGTATCAGTTGAGAAGGCTGACCTTTTAACCACCAAGCACAATACAATTCCCTGGGCTTCTTCCTCACAACAGTTCCTGCTTCTTTACTCCCCACTTCACCCTTACCTCAGGGCCTCCTTCCAAACTGCTCTCTTCTTCAATGCCTCCAAACTCCTCTCTGCTCCAAACACCCACACTGTCTGCCTGAGGCAGGGGATTTGATTAAGGCCTTACTTGACAGCAGGTGCTCCTAATTGCCCTGCTGCCTGCTAGAACCTTCTTAATTGACCCCAGGTGTCTAGATTGGCCTGGAGTAGCCTTTGATTGGCTATAGGGGAAACAGAGACCTGCACATCCTGAGACTGATGTACCTGCCTTCCAGCACTCTCCTATACCCTTCAGGTCTGACTCTATCACAGGATGTAACCACTGAACTCCAACTTTTTAGCCATCCTTGACTTCCTTAGTATCTTAATTTATCCCCCTCAAGCCTGTGTCCATGTCTTTCCTCTTCAACCACATCAGCATCAACACTTCTTTCCTCTTTTCCTATTCCGTTCATGATCTCAACTAGTGATAGTCAAAAATTGCTCTCCTTTGTGGGTTTACCCATCTATCTGATGGTCATTCTTCCCTTTACTCCTTGTTCTGGTCTCCTCTCCCTCGTTTGCACAACATTGCCATTGTTTGCACAAGAGCCTTCTCTGCATGCAAAACAGCCTTCCTGTAGCAACATACCTCATTGACTAGCCATCTTATTTGAAAGCTTGGGGCATGAGGGATTGGGGTTTAGTTCCCTGCTCTGCCACCAACCCGTGTGTGGCCTCAGGAAAGTCACTTAGAACTTGTTTACATTTGTGGCAGCACGTAGGGTCCATCGAGCTACACGCCGCAGCGAAAGGTAGGCTGTGTCTACACTGTGGTGTGTAGCTACATGTGGCAATGAAAGGCTCCAATAGGGGGAAGGCTGCAGGGAGCTGCCAGAGACTTTCAGGGCAGTGGGAAAAGACTCAGGGCACTAAAAATAGCAGAGGCGGCAGCTCCTGGGTATGTAGAGAGCTGGGTAGGATACATACTCCAAGATTCAGGTATGTAGGGTACTATACTTGCCTCAGGAAATGCACTGATATTTATGCTCATGCTAGTTTGGGTGTGCAGTCTATGTACTATACACACCTGTAGATCTCCCTTTCATCTTTCCTACCTCCATTCCTCATCTGTAAAATAGGGATGCTAATAAACCCCACCTCCAGAGATGCTGTGCAGATAAATACATTAAAGATTGTGAGGTGCTGCTCAGATACGATAGTAATAGGCATTATATTAGTACTTAGTGACAAGACATCTGTCTAATCTCATAATTTTTAAGTCCATCTTCTATTATTTGCTATTTGACATTGCAGTCATATTAAATGCAGCAGAGATGAGTGAATAGACTGATATTACCTCTTTCTGCTCATAGAACAATTTCCTTCCATTTATTCACTACCTGAATTTATCAGACAAATATTCAAAAGTTTTTACTCTTGGCTTGATCATGAAGATGCAAAATTTGAGCAGAGCTATTTAGTTGATGCTGGTCATGTAAGTGACATAATATTATTTCTTTCCTCTGATTGGATGAATTCATAAGCACTTCCAGTGCATCTATTTACACGCACGATCTACTTTAATCTATTAAAATTCCAGTGCCCTTGCACATTTGACTTATGTTTTTTAAAATTATTTCAAAATATATATTTTTATAATAAATAACAGAGGTAGATAGAGTGCCATCAATTTGGGTCCTCAAAAATTACTGCAAGGTGTGAGGGTTTCTGCCTTCCCTATGAATGATTTCTAATGTGGTAGTATAATCCTTCCTTCTCCATTTATTATCCTATTTATAATCTTCTACTAACCTTTATGTTACCATTTGTTCCTAGTGCTTACTCAAATAGGGAACCTGAACTTAAAACCTTCCCTGGGGCTTGCCAAAGATTTAAGTGGCAGTGACTGCAGCTCTGCCCTTCCTCGCATGGCAGCCCAAAAAGTATGTGGATTTATTCTTGCCCACAAAGATCCTTTCCCATTCAAAGGTATTCAAAGTGCCACAGGCACATAAAAGGTATTCCTTTGGCTGTATGGCTCCATAAACACTTCACTGAGAGGAGAGCCTTGTTTCCTCAATGGACCTATGAGGATAAAATTGAATACGATGGAGGGAAGTAAAATCAGGTTATAAAAATGTACCCACCCATCATATCATGGTAGAGTATGTGCCAGATTCTAATCTAATTTTACACCACTGTGAATCTGCAGTAAAACCATTCAAGATATTAGACTTTGGATTTACCCCTGTATAGCTGACCACAGAATTTCACTGTATGCATCAAAGTCTTCTTATACCAAAACATATGTAATCCTAAGGCAGCATGGATCTGCTTTTCAGGTCCCAATTAGGTGCGCAATTTGCGAGCACACAAACATCTACTAACTTCATGCAAATGTGTAAATCCTAATATGATTAGCACATCTACGTTAACTCAATGTATTCACAAGTATTGATGCATGCACATTTTCCAGTGTCTCTTTCATAGTTGCACCATACTTCATGATATAGTCCGGTGGCCAAAGCCAAGTTATTGGCAACACCTTGCTTTAGCACTTTTTTTGTAGATTCTGACCCTGTAATTCAAAGAACCTGCCTGATGACACTTGGTCACTGTTAAACACTTTGAAATGAGCACTTATTCACATTTTAATTGTTTTTAATGAAATCGTCACACTAATATTTTGTAACAAAGCATAATTATCTAGGAGATCTATGTTATATCTGTATTAGTAATGCACCTTGCTAGTACACCCCCTCCTCCCTTCCAAATTAAGACATGATGATACATGTAAGAGCAGAGAGAGGAGAAGATTGGCTACTGCATCAAGAAACCATGAAACTGATGTTGCCTTACTTCTTTGCAGCTGGACATGCCATAGTAAGCATTGTATCACCTGCGAGCCATAGAATCCATGCCAGTAACATCTTAGAGCAGTTCATGAAAGATGTACACATGTCATGCATCATGTTCCAGGCATATGGAATAGCGTATAGAGTGACCTGTATATTGAAACCACCTTCATTATGTTTAGCCATGGCCACGGAATCATTCTGAAACCAAAGACACTCAGGATCTGGACCTTAGCCTCCACATATGCAGCTGGCTAGTGAAGATATTTTCAAACCAATGATGCACAAATACAAGAGGTCTGCAAAGAAGAAATGAAGTCGAGGATTGCTGCAGATGCAGCACACAGAGAAGCCATTAGTAAGAAGCCAGAGCCATGCATTGATTCCTTCAAACCCACTTGGCACCAAAAGGCAAAATTAAACAATGTCAGTGGTAGAGCGTCACCACCACCAGTCAATGTAGATGACACACTAGAATTCACCAAATGCAAGAATTTGAACCCAGCTGGCCTGGGGATCTGTGCACAAAGATGGAAGAGACACTGACAATGATAAATAGCATGCAGAAAAGTTTGGTCCTGCAAAGGTATTTGACATTAAATTTATCTATTCAACAGTGACTGGCCTACCAGCTAGTTCACAAGAGGTTGACATCAAGAATATTTTGTCATGACTGTGCCCTTGTACCAACATCAATGTTCACTGACTGGTGTTATGAGGATTGCTGAGGCGGGTAGTGATCGATCTACCGGGGACCAGTTTATCGTGTCTAGTGTAGAGGCAATAAATCGATCCCAGATCGCTCTGTCTTCGACTCCTGTAATTCACCAAGGCAAGAGGCAGAAGCGGAGTCAATGGGGAAGCAGCGACAGTCGACCCCGCACCGTGAGGACAAGAGGTAAGTTGACCTAAGATACGTCGACTTTAGCTACGCTATTCTCATAGCTGAAGTTGCATATCTTAGGTCGACCCCCCTCCCCAGTGTAGACGAGAGCTAACTCTACCTAAAGAAGCAGCTGCAGACACAAGTGCCAACTAGACATACTTCACAATAAGTCACCTGTGACTCATTTCAGAATCTCTATTTGTACAGGAGCTAACAGCGGGTTATGTATATCTCATCTTTGCAGGTACTGAAACTTCAGCACAAAGTGTCACAAGATCTAGCAAGGCTACAGAAGCAAGCACAGTGCATCAGCTGAGTACAACTACACAGCTCCCTCCACAGAAAGTTGTCTTGACAGCAACTTAAAAATAAGAAACAGGAGATAACCATCATTTGTACAAAATTCACTCAAGACAAGTCACTAATGACACACACTAACATACCACCTAGTCCGCACAGGCAGAGACAACACCATAGCTGAACTAAACCATGAAGGGGTGGTGATCAACAGAGAAGACATGGTCATCCTGCACGAGGAAGCCAACAACAACCTTGCACAACAAATGGTAATGGCTGCAAAAGAGAAACCAGCGGGAATATTAGTATTATCAGATGACACTGACATATTTGTCTTACTCTTACACCATTACCTTAAACAAGGCCAAGCATCTTTACTGATTATGGAACCCTGAGTCTGAGAGAGATGTAAGAGACATCTGTTCAACTGCAAAACAGTACCAGAACATTGTAACAGGATTGTTAGCTGCCTTTGCTCCCTCCACTTGTATCATAGTAGTTTCCTACATTGGCCTGTCTCTGCTGGGTGACAACATTGCAGCAATGCCTGATGTCATTTAACTGGCAACCAAATTCGTGGCTTCGTGTTACAGGCAATCAAGTTGTGCCACCGTGTTGGAAGAAAAAATCATGGGCAGGGAAAATTGGCAAAGGTAACACGTCGACACTAAAGTGCAGCTCCTCTTCACCAACAACTCGAGCAATATAGATAATGTAAGTCGATCATATCTTCAGGCAGGTGTGTGGAAAAGCACTTTGGATCCAGGCACCCAGCTCCACTTGGAGCACTGCAGTATGGATGGATACGAAATGACAATTCCAATCATCTGTTTTCAAAACCATACCAGACAATGTTACATTTCCTTCTCCAGGTTAATCAAGTGATCTTGTGAGAGTGATACACTTTGTAGATCGAGGAGATGTGTATGTAACACTGCCAAACTGCCACGTACCATACTCTGTGCGCGCCAAGGAGATATGGTGTGTTACAATCACCTGACAAAATCAGCATTAGCATTTGCAGATGAAAACAGTGATGACAACTAGTGACATGTATTACTCATATTAGTTCACTCAACTGTAGTTTGAATGACAGGGAACACTGGTAATCATTTATAATAATTCCAAAATGAAGTATTTAGTTAAAATTATCATCATCATTTTGTTACATATATTTAGAATTTGTTGAATATTTTACACTCTAAAAAGAGTGGTCACTAAATCAAATGAAAATTGAGATTTTCTGCTATGACCACAACTGTCAGCCTCATATACACCAATTATTAAAATTGGTATTGTTATTGATTTATATCGCAAATGTTAAATAAATATATTTAAGTGTATTAGAATACTTCACCCATGATTTTTTATGCCCCAAATCACTGCAAACTCTTAGCAATTATGGAGTCAGGGTGATGAAATGTCGATGTTTCAAAATGTTTAATAGTATCAGTGTGTCATCTGGCAGATTCTTAAAATGTGTGGTCTTGAAACATAGAATCCACAAAAAATCCTTGTATGGACTTTAGAGCAAGGTTAACCCGAGTGGCTGCCAGAGAAATAATACATTGTGCATTATTTCAACAGTGATCCACAACAGGCTGCAATGTACTTCATTCACCTATGATACGGTACAATGGAGTTACCTGAAACAGGTATTTAGACTGTATAAGTGGAGCTACGAAAACTTGAAAAAAAGATTAGTCTGGAGAAAAAAGTTCTTTCTCTCTCTATTGCTTTGAGAATACGTCCAAGTCAATGTAGAGCTTCAATTAAAGTTTCTGCTGCTCCCGTACTTTAAAATATGTCTGTGATATGATTGTAAAGTCTCTCACTGCACTGTGTCAAACCCAGATATATTATAAAGTGACAGGTCTACAAAATTATTGTTCTCCTTTTGTTCTCTTCCCCATGCTGCAGACTCCTATCTTGATCCCATCTTTGAGCCTCAATAAAGGCACACACTGAACATATAATATGGATTTCCCCTTGTCCCTCAGCTGCAGCTTCCCACCCCTTGTTCCCCCCTCTAGAGCCATAACTAACATGGCACTAATTCTTAAAACAAAAGCCTCCTCGCCCTCTGCCCTCACAGCTGCAGATTCCGCCCCTCTGCTGCTATTTCCAACCCTGCTTTGCACACATACATCACAAAAAAGTGAAAGTTGTGCCAGGGCTTCCCCACCCACCCACCGTATTTTTTTTTTGTACTGGAATTATTTTAAATAATTGTTTCCAAAGGGTGACTAGGCCAGAGTTCCTGATCAGGATTCCAAAAACCTTTTTAGGGCCTGTTTGTGCTAGAAAAACGATCCACTGATGATGTTGGGTGCTAGGTTAGTTGGAAACATAATGCTATATATAGTGGGCAAACTATATATAGCACTGCTTGATTAGCTGTGGTTCAACTGAAAGGGTGATGCACATAGTTTGTCCTTGTGTATACTTGCAACTAAATCTATGGCAAACAACCGATGTCAGCAGGACACGGTTTATTTTGAGGACCTAAGTCATTGTCTGTATCTAACTGGAACAATTAAATAAATGGCGTAAATCTATCAGGTGGTTGGTACAGCATTTGAGTATGCCCAGAGCCTCACTGAACAAGGTTTAGTGTCAGTAGCAAGAACTAACGGGTCTGACAGGTGTAAATGGAGCGGGGTAAGACAAGGAAGGATTTTTACTGGTAGGGTGAAGACCTAGAAGGCCATATACCCAGAATGTGAAGCTCTGGCAAACAGCTCTACAATTTATCATCATGCCCTACTTGTGACTGTAACCTAACAGTGTGTCATCTTTACTTTTCATATTATTTATTTACAAGTGCATTTTTAGTACCAACCCTTTCATTCATTAATCCTAATGTGGCCTTCTTCAATGTCTACTTACCATTTTAAATACTTACTATAATTTACAGGGCTTTCTTGAACACATCCAAGGTATATTATATGGGGCTAGCTTAATGGAAAGTCTTATATACACCAAAGCAGGGGGAAAACCCACATTTTAATTTATAGTGGCTTTGAATTTCAATCATAATTTATTCCTAGGGAACTATTCAAAGCCACACCAGTAAGAATTTTCAGTGGCAATATAGAGGGGGGGAGGAGGGGAAAAACAATAAATGCTGATCTTATTATTCATTTTTATTTTGAAAGCTTTTCCATATTGCATTCTGGGATTATGCAAATTAGTTATAACTGCTGAATACTTAGCAATGTAAATTTAGCAACTCGGTATGAAAGAAATCCTATACAATGGCATAGGGCCCTTAATAGAGTCTGTTTCAGGAGTGGTCCTAAGATCCATTTCCAAAAAATCCATAAAACAGAACAGTAAAAACTAAAAAATAAGAACTTGTCTAATACAGGAGAAATACATAAGACCCATTTCTGCTGTCATTGGTAAACTCTCAGGACTGAAAAAGGGATTGATGCTTTGAATGTTGAGTGTGATCACAAAACTAAGCAAGTTTCATGTGCTTTTTGTATTTTGCTGTGAACATTTCACACAACTCTAATCTGAATACTTTCCTCCTTTATAAAACTTTTGCAAAAGTTAAGTAATTATTGTTTGTAAGGTGCTCTGAAATTTTAATATGAAAGATTCTGTAGCACAGAAAATAATTATGATGGTTATTTTTTGTTAATTAAAATAATAACATGCATGAAAAGAATGGTCGGGCTTGGAGGGGTTCCCTCTCCCTTTAAATAGCCATCAGTTTGCAACCACAATTTTGTGTCTGCAATTAACTTTGGCTTCAGATTATAGCATTTTGAATCTGACACCTTGATTATTCCTGCAGAAATGGAGGCCCTTGTAAATATGCAGCCAGGTATCATTAAATGAAATTAAACAATTTAAAGAACGCAAAGGGATGCATTAAATAGACAAGACGATAAACATCATTTCCAGTGTTCATACTTCATAAAAACTAATCTCTGTGTGCTTAGCTGTGGCTTCGCCACAAGCCTTGACCAAGGGGTAGTGTGCAGGATGATGCCCCTGGAACAGACCTGCGATTCAGACAGTCATACTCTTGGCTCTGCTTCCCCTTCTGCTCCAAGAGGAAAATAATCCGTGCTAGCCCTTTAACAAATGCAGGTGACATCCCTGGTGTGCCTGCTCAGATGTGCTGGCCAGCATTCTGGGGAAGTGAAAGGGGGTACAGAACCAAGATTCTGTCTATTCCCCTCCCCTCCTCATCCATATGCGCATGAGCAGGGCTGCTTTCACACCTTAACCTCTGAACAGGTAACTCCTTTGCATGGCTCCACAAAGCAGCTCACAATTGAGTTCTTTGAAAAGTGAATTGTCAATCCTCTCTACCTGATGGAAAATTGTGAAATATCAGCATTAGGACACAGGACTTGTGCGGGGGGAACTCAGAAGATCTGGGGCTTTAGTCTGCCACATTAACCTGTCTGTGCCTCATTGCCTCCAATTGTAAAATGAGGCTAGTATTTCTGTGTTGTAAGGTTTCATCAATTCAAGTCCATGAACCACATTCAGAGCGTGATATTTAAGGTCAATGCATGAAATCTATCGTTAAACACAGGCAAAAAGGGCTTCATAGAGCGCGAGCAGAAGAAGATGAGCAGGACAAAAATCCAGCTAGAGCTGCCCTCTGCAGTTGCAGTAGATCTGTGATTTTACAGTCTGTTAGGGATGAGCACTGCTTGGTGGAACACAGGTTATAAGAAAACCAGCTGTGGCATCCAGAAATCATGAGACATGGTGTCAGATAGCTCAGTACATCATGACACTGTATACAAACTGTTAGTAAGTAATAATCAGGTATCAACTCACACAGTGTTGGATCTACACCAGGGAGCCAGATTCTGCCCTCATTAACACCAATGCCTCTGTTTTAAAGCACCTACATCCCTGCATATCTACACAACAAACATCTCAGAATTACTCCAGCTGCCTGCCTGAAGTTCCCTCCTATTTTGTCTATACCAAAGGTTCTCAAACTGTGGCCCGTGGACCATCAGTGGTCTGTAATCTCCATTCAGGTGGTCCGCAGTTAGTTCCCTCTAATGTGTGTGCCTGGGCAGCACACACATGAGAGAATGAAGGTCCACCCACTTAATTAGTGGAGCAGTGCAGGAATGGCTCCACTAATTAGGTGCCTGGACCCTGGAGAAGACACACATGTATGGTGAGGTGGTGGCCTTGGTGGAATAAGGGGTAGGTGGGAGGGGTCAATGGAATGAGAAGAGGGGATGGGAGGAATTTGGGACATGCAGGGCTGCAGTGTCCAGAGAAAGAGGCAACTTCCCCCAGCTCCAGGGCTGAGAGGAGAGATCTTTCTGGGGAGAGATGGCCCTCTTTCTCAGCTTCAACTCTGGCTGCTGTGGCAGAGGAGAGAGGGCATATCTATCGCATTCGAAAGGTAAGACTGCGGATATTAAAATATGAGTTGTGTGCTTTTATTTGTAGAACAAAAAAACAAATTATTATTTTTTTTAATATAGCACTTTCCAGTAGTTAGCTAGCAGTACAAACAACATTTGGAAAGATCATTAAGTGGTCCACTGAGACCCTCAGTAATTTTCAAGTAGTCAGCGAAAAAAAAGTTTGAGAACTACACGTTTATACCTTCCGGAAGTTCATGATGATACAGTGTTTGGGTTCAGCTACCTCTACATGCATAAATGACACTTTAGAATGAGAAATTTCATTCTGCTGTGATAAGATTTTTCTAGGGGTCTTGGATATGAAATCAATTCAGCCTGCAGACACGGATTGTCTCAATGCTGTTTTCTTGTTGGCTCTAGAACATAAAACCATCCTGCTGCTATGGAAAATTGTTGGGGACCTCTTGCTAGAAAACTAGGCAGACTTTTCTGGCAATTGCGTCACAACAGATTCTACTGAAACATACATCTTCAAAGAGAACCTGGAAGATTTCTGTGATAAATGAACCAAAACCTGACAACAATGCACTGGAAATACAAGGAAAGAAATATTAGACTCCAACTGCAATACTAGCTAGATTAAAGAGAACAGACTACAAAAACCTATGGGGAAAGGAACTCTACTTTTTGACTTAGGATGTGCATAAGAGATTCATAAAATTGTTTTCTTTAACTGGTATAATACAGTTTATATTGATTTAATGAAAAACCACCCAAAAATAAAGTTTACAAATGTTTAGCACCGCTCAGTTGTCAATCCAGAAATCTTATTAGACATGTATTTGTCTTCAAATTCAAGGGTGATATATTTTGATAACAGAAAGCTATAGGTCATGAAGTCATGCAATTAGGCATGGATATGACATCTTTTCCCTCAAAAATAGTTTAAGAATGTAAGGATTTGGCCATCCATACTATCAACTTTGTTTAAAAGTTGGGTTCTGCACACCTTTTCTTGTGGCAATGGAGCAGGGAATGCAACCTTGCGAATAATTTGTGCACATTCCTGCTTGGAATACACACACTTTTCATGTCAGTATTCCATATCCATGCAGAAGTTCTAAGAATGGCTCTTTGGGACTGATTGTGGTTTTATCAGCAATAATGGGGTGCACACACAGCCACCCAGGAGATTTACCTACTACAGCAAAAATAAGAACTCATGTAGTAATAATAATACGATGCATTTAATACCATGTAGGGATGAAATAGGGCTTAAGTGCTGCATACACCTTGTGTTGGTCAACTGCACACGCATGAATATCACACTCATATCAGAATACGAGGGTCTCAAATACACACACGTGTACCAGTTTCCCAAATCTAGTTCATATGCTTCTCTACGTCTGAGCCCTTGACTCCGCAGTGTTACACACTACAGCATCTGACACAATTGTTAGCATTTACTTACAAATGAGCTACAGCTAGCACTAACTAAAGTCATCTCATCCTTTAATACACAATATAAACACACACCTTATTTTCATTAGGTGAAAATGTGCCCTTGCATCGCTGGCAGGAGAGGGGCAGGGAAGAGCTGAGCTGCAAGGCATAGCTAAGTGGAATGCCTCAGTGGAAGAGAGGTGACTAGCACGTCTAGCGCCTTCTTGAGTGAGGAGCATAGCACATGCCCACTGTATATGCTGTCAGTCACTGGTAGGTGTGTAAAGAAAGACAGTGTGAGCATGCTCCCCACTAGCTGCACCCACCCACTTGGAGCTACAGAGGTTGCAGGCAGGAAGGTTCGCCCCTCCCCTTTTAGCACTCTAGAGAGCATTAGATCTCTACTGTGCTCTCATGTAGGGAAACATCTCTTTGGGGAACAGAAAGCACATCAGCTGGTGGCCCCCAACTTGTTCAGAGATTAGAAATTATAGCTGGAGAAGATTAAATCATCTTGCAGGCTACCATATTTATTAGTGCTTGGTTCAGTCTTCAATTACTATTGTGGTAGGGCTTCCACTACTTCCAGTGAAAGACTAGACTCATAGGCCGGAAGGGATAGCCACGCTCATCTACTCTGACCTCCTGAACACAAGCCACACAACCTATTTCAGTCCAAAAAATATATATCTCATGACTATGAAATGCTTCCTGATATCTTGCCTAATTGTCTGAAGTACCTCATCGTCCCATCGTACCCAGTGAGATCACCCTAAACTAGTCCATTCCTTCCTTGAGGTGTATATCCTTCAGTTATTTACAGGCAGTTAATATATAGCCCTAATTATCAATTGCCCAAGACACAATTAATCTAATTTTTCTTTATAAATCAGTCCCTCCAGACTCTCAATCATTTGCATTACTTTTTTTCTGGATTCCTTCCAGTTTCCTGACATGTTTTTGAGATTGATGTGCCCAGAACTGCATTTTTGATGTGGTCTAAACAATGCTGTACATAAAGAGACTATCACTGGACAGAGAAACTTCAGTAGAACCATACTCTGACGGAGTGTGCAGTTTCATCAAAATGGAAACACTTTGCAAAATCAGATCCTCAGGCCCATCACTCTGATTTGCTCAGCTCTAGTGGCACAAAAGACAGCAATCCCAAACCAGGTGGCCAGTTCAATGTTCTCTCCTGTGAGAATCCCCATATAAGGCCATTCTAGTGGCTCCAACTCCAGCCACCAGGGGGCATAGTCAGTGTCTGGCATGCCTTTGCCTACTGGCAGTCCCCTGACTGCGGGACTACAGGCATACGTTGAAATGCAAAACACCCCGAGGGTTGTGCCACTTTACGCCATGGGCTGGAGCCAGTACAGATTGGCCCCTTGCTAAAACAGCCACAATGGAGATTGAAAAATCACCTTTCCATCTCCCTTCTTCTCAGTTGTGTAAAGCATTCCTCCAACATGGCTGTGGAACTGGCACTGTTGTTGTCCAAAGATCTGACCTCCTGTTGGATAGCTGCATTTCAGATTATTTGGCCCCAGATATATTAGCTTTTATTGTCCCAGATTAAAATCACTGGGCTATACCGTGCAATCCTTGCTCATATTGGGGAACAGTAACCTATAGGAGCAGTCACGCTGCTTTCACTGTGGTCCCTCATTTGTAAGTGCTCACAGCCTGTGCATGTACTTCACAATCTACCACTTTCCCGCTCATATTTCTAACCTCTCATGGCCCCTTTGCATTATTCTGGTGTCTTCAATCATGCTCACACCATTTCTCAATCTATCGTTGCCTAGGAGTATAAATAGTTTGTTATTATCTCTATCTATAGGCTTTACTTGGGTGTTCCCCAGGTATAAATCCAATCACCTATTTCCTCACTCTTCCAGGTCATCATTAAAAACATGAAATTAAAAAAAAAAAAAAAGGCCTAACACAGATCACTGTATAGCACCACTGTGAGCAGCCCCCAGCAACTCATCACGCTACAACACATTTATCATCACCCTGGGTTTATGGTCCTTCAGTCAGTTTTTAGTTCATGTGGCAGTGCTGACATCCACATCAATTTCAATTACTATTTCAAGTAAGATTTGGTGAGGGCCCTGTGATGTGATGCTTTACTAGAGTCCAGATACATTATAACTCCTCTATTCCACTGCATGCATCCGACGAAGTGGGTATTAGCCCATGAAAGCTTATGCTTCAATACTTTTGTTAGTCTTTAAGGTGCCACAGGACTCTTTGTTGCTTCTGTAGATCCAGACTAACATGGCTACCTCTCTGATTCTCTCTTCCTTTTGTCCACTACTGTAAATTGATCTAAAAAGCTATTAGGTTTCTCTGGCATGATTTATTCTGAACAAATCCCTGCTGTTAATTGTGCTTATGATTCCATTTCTCTCTTAATATACATTCCATTACTTTACCAGGGCTTGGAGTTGGACCACTGAATGGTCATGGCCAGAGTTGTTGTTTTTTTCCCCTCCCTCCCTTTTTCCAGTGCAGTATTTCATTTGCTTTTTCCCCGAACTCTCTGGTACTTTCCCAGTGCTCTGTAACTTTTCATAAATAATTGCCAGCGTTTCTGTAACTTCATTAGTTAATTCCCTTAACACTCTAAAATGTATCCACACCTGCTGATCTGTATCTATGTTCAGTTGTTTCAAGTATTCTCCTATCTACTTTTCATCAATAGCTTTGACAAAAGTAATCATTGCTTCTTAAAATTATCCATTCCTCTTTCCCTCATTTTTTCTTAAATTTTATAGATTTTATAAAGCAGCTCAGTAGTTTACCCACTTGCAACTATAACTGATTTGATCTTCTTCCTCATTTATTAAGGGGTCTACTTTTACTCTAGTATTTTTTTGCTTAATCAATTTCTTAAGTTTTCTTAACCCCTTTGGCTAGCATTAACTCATTCTTGCTTCACTGAGAAACCTTAAACTGACTCTCAATTTTGATTTGTTTCTCTCTCTCTCTCTCCCCCTTGCCAATATAGGCTTTTTTCATCCTTCCAATCAATCATTGGCATGCTTACAAACTGCCCTTGTCTGACACTGGTGAGGCTGGTGACTACCTATAACTATTGACACCGCTGTGACTGCCAGCTGATGAAACCACATTTGTCTCTACAATTAGCTTGTCCTTCTAAAGCCTTCTGCCTCATTTGTCTATTTATTTAATCCTAGAGAGGAGAATGTTTTTGTCTGTTTATACAACATGTATTACAGTGGGTGTCAGATCCTTCCTTCAGATCTTTAGGCATAACAGCAATTGAAGTAATAAACAAAAATAATAAATATTTTGGGATGTTTGCATAGTCCCTCATGAAGTCATAGGGATCTCATCTTGTTCTTTGCATTTTTCTTTCGCATTGATATTGTAGGACAGTCAATGGGAGTTGTGTGTCTTCTTCCACATTGATGGGGCCCTATTCTGCCACTACAGCATACAAGCTGATCTACCTAAGGGAGTGGGAGTCATATCCCATGGTAAGAGAATGGAGCACATACATTTTATCTCTCCTATTGGAATATTAAAGACTTACTGGTGGGTGTCCCAACATTCCAGTGAGCAGAGATACTTACAGTTTGGTTCTAGCATTTGGTCTATATTTAATAAATACCACACACAAACAATGACATTAAACAAGTATTAAGGTTGCAAAGTCAAGCACTGAAAAGTTAGGAAATGCCAGAATTTAGGTTGCCTAGGCCCCCACTTGTGTGCATGCGTCATGAGACAGTCTTTAAATTACATGATCACATACAATATTTTTCACAGGACCCCTGGCAAAGTTGTCAGTATCTGAAAACACGGTGTTATAAAGGCAAGTGATGGGCAACCTGAATGCTAAGGAGTGCTACCAGCCCCACATATAAATTTAACAAAGCAAAAAAAACAAATTGGTTATACAATATATCTTGTCTCGCTAAAAATCATCTGTCCAACAACCAAAATTTACAGTAAGATTAGTCTTAACCGATACCTTATATATTCTCCTGGAGGGCCACATCAGTTCACAAAAATGCAGTACGGCAAACATTTCCAGCATCCTACTTATGAGCTAGATGTCCCATTGTAAAGCCTAGAGCTGCTAGCCACATAAAGAATGAGGTTCTGACATAGTTAACAATAGAGAAAGAGTTTAGTTTATACTGTACTGAATGATTACAGAAACCTAACCTGCTAACTATTCTGTGTTAGTTGCAAGCGAGCGTAGGGAGTTTATTTTACATCATCTGTATTCCCTTAATGAGTTGAAGGTGTTGGAATGTTGTCCTCAGCCAAGCCAATATCCTGTGGATTATAAATGGTATTTCATCCTTATATGCAAATTTTCTGGGCCTAAGTGAGTTATTTACAAGATACAGTTTGTGGGCTCCAACAATCAGCTGTCAGAGATTTACACCTACACTGAGTCCCTGCCTTCCTACAAGGAGAATGTGAAGTTTTCCACTGCCCCTGAAGACCTGAAGATTAACAGAGAATAGTTTGTCCTGAAGTTGGCACTGCCTTTCCTGGGATTGTAGCTGAGTAGGCCTTGCTGAGGGAGAGAGAATAATGGTGAGCTGAGAAACACCAAGAATAACTACTTCAGTATCTTAAAATAGTTTCTTTTTCTTCCTCTGCGTGCAGCTGCAAATCAAATCCATTACGGATCATTTAAATACTATACTTCCAGCTTTGCATGTGCAATACCAAAAGTAGTTCTGCCATTGCTTTTTTTAAAAAAATAAGAAAAATATTCACTGCTGCTGTTACCTAGAAAGTAAGGAGGAGGCAGATGAGAAAAATAGGGAAATGATAGTTTCCTCATTAATACCTCCCTTAAAGTCTTCAAGAATTAGCCTAGTACAATTGTGCCATATTTTAAGACAAATTATTTTAAGTGCATTGAGTGATATTTTGAAAGTTGGATTTGCACTCTGCATTCATAACACTATCTCAGGGAGCAGAGCATGAACGGTTGTTGTTACAAGAGCAATTATAACATGATTCAACATAGTTAGGAGCTAAGTTACGTTAGTGTGAGTGAGTGAGTGTAGGCACAAGGGTGGCTGTGGTTTCTTCCAAATATCAGAATGCAAACTTGTTTCTCTCTTTTGTTATCTTTGTATTTTTTTCCACCAGCTTTAACCCCATGGTAAAGTTTGTTAGACCAATGATTTTTAAACATGATGGCACTGCAGAAAAGACAACAACAGTGTGCTACAGAATAGTCTCCCAAGAGAATCAATAGAACTTCAATAACTTGGTACATCTAAAATAGACCAAACAAAAAAACACTACTAGGTATAAAGTTGGGAACCATCCCGCACTGAGAAGGAGAGGGACTAGATGACTTTATGGGTTCCCCCCCCTTCTAGTTTCTGTGATTCTGAAGGACTCCAGTCTGTACAGTTCTTCTTTTCCTTTCAGTTGAAAGCCCACTGAAAAAGGTGAGTTGCTAATTCTTTCAGTTTCCCCTTTTCTACTTTATTGTAATGTTTTAAATTGTGTAATTGTTGAATATTTAAATGCTCTTTAAATGACTGGCTAAGTGCATTATAGGGAAAGGTGTCTTCTTTTGGCCGAACTATCACGTTTCTGTTATTGGAACTAGACACACCTATGGTTGACACTACCTGATTGACAGAGATCTTGAATAAAGTGCTACAGCTTCATTGGGAACTGAAAATTCATATTTTTTTTTAGTATTGCATTTTCTATTCTTTATGGCTGCTGTGCTTTTGGGACCTGGTCCAGCAAACCATCCCAGTTGAGCAGAGCATTTATACACACGCTTAATTTTAGGCGCATACTTAAAATCTCATTGAACATAAAAGTTAAGCACGTGCTTAAGGATTTTGCTGAATTTGGGCCACCCTCTGTATTTGGTACCATCTGTTAATATTTGGCTGCATCCTCTTTTATCTCAATGAGCCCCTGAATTTGCTAACTTTCTTCACTCCTGGAACAAGATATGGAAAATGTAGCCCAGATTATTGTTTTGCAAGGTATGTTGCATTTTTTAAATCTTTTTGTCAAACTCAGAATGGCTATAAAGTACTTTAAGAGATAAATCTCTATGTAGAAGATTATTTCCTAGTGAGGTTAGCAGAACCTTCTCTTAAGAACAGATAAAGGGTGTGCATTTTTGCTCTGTCTCACTCATCCTGGGAGTAAATACCGGTGTTTTTTTTAACCTTTAAACCAGAGAACAGTAAAATGGTAATTAATGTGGACGACTTAAAATATACAACTAACTGGTAATAGAAAGAACATAAAAGTAGTATTTTGTAAAATCCATTTCATTACTACCCTGTACATAACATATAAGGTCTTTATTATACAATGCACAATGTTGTGCCTTAGCATTTTCACATTACAATGGTTTGCTTCTTTTTCCCCACAGACCACCAGCACACAGTCACATTACACTACAATAGGCGACTACATTAGCTGCTCAGACTTTCACTTCTTTATATTCTCAAAGTTATTATGCTCTATGCTCTTAGTAACTCCAAAGCCCAAAATACCTTGAGAATCTAAATAAAAAACGGTGTTTGGGATAAATGTGTAAAGTTTTGATGTGATTACATTTACTTCAAAAGACAGATTGAAATTTTTGAGTCTCTGAGTTTAGAAGTATCACAAATAAATTGAGAAAGTTACAAAATATTGATAATCATCTGTACTATTGCCCTGCTAATTTCCATCACATCATTTGGTCCAACACTTTCTTTTCAATCTGACAAGTACATACTTTTTTTTTTTTTTTGCACATACCACATTCCAAGATGCACACATTTTTACTATAAAGTGGTTACTTTGTGCAAAAAGAAAAATAGAACTGTATGAAATGTGAATGCTTGTTTGGCATAAGGTTTTCATCTGTTTCACTCCAACGTATCAGCATCATGATGTCTCCCAGTTCTGTGAATCTGCCCTGGTAGTGATCAAGAGCCTGAGCAGGAATAAAGAACTTCTTGATTAGGACATCAAAACTGTAGGAATATTTTCAATTGCTGGTATAACTTTTTCTTGCAAGTGCTTTCACTTATTTCAAGACCACCTAAGGCTCTATAAGGTACACAGCAACACAGTTTCAGACATCTCTGTGATGTTCTGTACATCATATAGTTGCTAACAACCTGTCAAAGTCATCCTGACACCAAACTGAGAAGCTGATGGCTTGGTAACATATTAGCAGAGATGAAAAAAGATGGTCCTCATTACTGTAATAAAACCAGCAGAGACACACTGAGAATCAATTACTGATTTGTGACCTCTTGAACTAACCCTCAGTCAAGTAGGGAACTGCACAGAGCTTCTTACATTATCGAATGATTTAGGATGGAACACTGTCTGAAGACTTGCAACAAGTCAAGGCAAATACGTTTCCTTAAATTGTAGCTTACTTAATTACCTTGTTCCTGAGCACAAAGATCAAATTGAGCAACTTAAGGTGCTAAAGCACTGTGCCAGCTGGACATGAAAAGGAAATAATTAACACACACACAAAGAGCTAAGTGTAAGGATGAGATACCTGCTGACAAAAGCAAGGAGATCCAAAGTTAAGGCAGACACTGTGTCCTTGACTAGATTCACGTATCTAAGAGTTTCAGCATATACGTGCTGGGTACGTAACGTCACACGCTGCAGCCATTTCAAATAACCAGATGAGATTTTAGGGAATTCCATTTAGGGAAGACAGAATTTCTCCAAGGCTGTGCAGCTGTCTGGAGTATTACCTCTGGCCTTATTGTTGGCACGAGGTGCCGTTAGTCAACCTCTTGCCCCCACATTGAATGATTATGGCTGGAGAAATTTCCATACATAGAGGGTGCTGTGCAAACACACAACAAGAGACAGGTCCTGCCCCAAAGTAGTGATCAGTGAAACAAGATGAGTAATAATATTATTTGGCATCTAAAAAACCATTTTAAATGGTACCTAACATTAACTAATTAATCCACACAACATGTCTTATGGGTAGGGAAGCTTAGAATCACCGGCTTTTGAAAATCCCAGTAGGTGCCTGTCTGCATCTTTAGGCACCTAAAGACTTTTGCAAATCTGGTTGTCAGGCACTATCTAGCATCTTTCATAGTCCAAACGTAGCACACAGTCACTGGGTAAGCAAATTCAGCTCAGCGCGATTGTTCACATTCACCCTCACACATGAGGAACTGGAATTTAATCCAGGACAACAACTTTAAACCCTTAAAGTAGGCTGACCAAACGTCCCGTTTTGAACAGGACAGTCCCGTTTTTTTACATATTTTCTGAGCGTCCCGTCTTTTTAATGTAAATTTCAAATTTGTCCCGTTTTTGGTAAAAAAACGGGATGCGGCTTATTTCAGGGACCCACGGCCGGGTCGCGCCTCCTCCCGCAGCCCTTAGTCCCTTCCCCTCACGGCCTCAGGCCCCCCTCCCCGGCCTGCTCCCCGCTCCCAGCTGAGCAGCGGCGCGATTGGCTGAGCCGCCCCCATGTGTCGCGTGCCCAACTGAGCAGGCAGTTCCAGTTTCTCCCGGCCACAGATACCATGACCAGGCCCGGCTGCCCGCTGCGGGGCCTCCTGCTCCTGGCTCTGATCGCTTGCCCCTCACTGTGCGCCCCAACCGCTGCTCCCGCCCAGCACCCCGCCGTCCCGCCTGTGCCCCCCTGAGCCCAGGACAGGCGCTGCCCGGCTCCCCCCCCACCCCCCCCCACCGCGCAGGGGCTCCCCGGGTCTCGTCTCTGCCCCCCCGCCGGGGCCCGGCCCCATCGCAGCTGCACCGGTCACCTGCCAGGCTGAGCCCCCGGGCAGGACCCTTCTCCCCCAGCCGGTCAGAGGAGCGGGTCCCCCAACCGCTCCTTCCAGTGGGCTGCAGAGTTGGGGGTGCAGGGGGAGAGGTAGCGGGGTGGGGGGCTGGGTGTTTGGGGAGGGCAGGGGAAGTGGTATGTGTTTGGGGAGGGGTAGCTGTGTGGAGAGGGCAGAGGAGGGCGGTTGTGTGAGGTGAGGGGCTGGGCGTGTGGGGGGAGGGAGGAGGTGTATGGGGGAGCTGGGTGTGTGGTAACTGTGTAGACTGGGGGTTGGGTGTGTGGGGAGGGCGGCTGTGGGTGGTAGGGGGCTGGGTTTGTGGGGTTCAGGAGAACCAGTATCTGTGTTGGGGGGGCTGGGTGTGTGGGGAGGGCAGTGGGAGGGGTAGCTGTGTGGGGGAGGGGCTGGGTTTGGGGGCTGATGGCTCAGCCTCTTCCCTCCATTAACTTTGGAGCTGGCTCTGGGTGGGGTTCGGGGCCCCTTGTTCGAGTGACCCCCCTTTTAATGGGGTGAAAGACGTGGAGAATGGAGAGGGGTCTGGGAGGGTGAAAGGGAATTTAGTGCGATCTCCCCCCCCTTGTGCCCCTTCAGCTGCCTGCCTCCCCTTCCCCCCCATGTTCCCTCCCACACTGCAAACCTTCCTCATCCCCTCCCCACCTGCCCTCTGTTTGAACAATATTACTTCTTATTTCTTATAGTCCCCTTCCCCGTCCCATTTTTACCCCAAAGAATTATGGAGTGTGAGAAGTTTTATGATAAGGTGTTGAAAGATCGAAATTTGCTGCGTAAGATTACTTCATCGGAGAAATATTCATGGTACGATTGTGGTAAAATACAGCCCCCCTCTATGTCTACCTAAATTTTTGTATGGGTTCTTTCACTGATGAATAATCAGAATAATGGTAACCTATGTATGCACATATGTGTAATATGCAATATGTTTATATAATTAATTTTGATTGTCTTTCTTTTCCAGAAATAAAAATATTACATAAGTTATAAATACAGAACATTATTAAATTATGTAACACAGCGATGCATAACCTTTTTTAGCAGGCAGGACAATTTATCCATTTCCAATTGTTTGCGGGCCGCAAGTTGACTGCCGAGACCGAGTTCTCTAAAAAACGGCAATCGCCAATCGAATTCTCTAAAAAAAAAAATGACAACCGCCAACCGTCGGCGGGCCGCGGGTTGTGGATCACTTGTAAAATAACCCCGTCCCATTTTTGCCATCCCACTGTCCTGTTTTTGTCACAAGGAAATATGGTCAGCCTACCTTAAAGACACTTGGCATCTGTTTTTAATAGGGCCTTCAATGCCTGCCTGATCAGACAGCCAAGGCGAGCAGAAGAGATACCTCATTTGAGCATCTCACCTTGAAGGGTGCATTCTCTGTGTATGGTCCACGACATACTTGTTATGAGCAGAGAGGTCAGAGGTCACTAGCTGAGCAGTTTGATGCAGCGCCACTGCTACGTGTTGCTGCTCTAGCTGCTCCCCTGCCATGATTCATTGGATGTAATATCATCCTAACTGCCACTCCAGGGAACCTTACAAAGCATGACTTTCTAACACAGCATGTGCCATTAAAAACACCGCCAACAGTCTTGAGCTTTATAAAAGGGCATCTTCATTAGCTCTCATTCTCGGGAGCAAGAAAGTTCCAATCTCTCCAGTAGTCACAAAATAATTCATAGTTATCAGAAACATTCCAGTTTACTTCTTTATTCCTGCCGACCAGCAGTCCACTGGTTACTAAAGACAAACTCCTTTTAAATCATAGGAATTAGATAGGAAAGAGGCCTATTAGATTATTTTGTCAATCCCCCTTTGCAGGCAAAATTGGAAAATACATGCCCTTTTCCACCAAGGAATTGAGTTCCACAAACACTCTGCCACTATGTTACAGTACACTTTTACTAGTGGCTACTAACATTTGGCCTTTCTCCTCTGACAATTATTTCTTGGACATGACACATTGCTCCTCTCTTGCCCTTGTCTAAGGCCTGGTCCAGCGCCCATTGAAGTCAATGGAAGGCTCCAATTGACTTCAGTGGGCTTGGGATCAGGTTTTAGGAGGGCTGTCTACTCTGGCATGCTCTCTTTGCTTTCCCAAACATAAGGGTATATTGGTGCAGGTCTTTCTTGCATTGACAGATGGATAGATTACACCAATGCATGATAGATGCTAAAGAAAGTAATCTCTCTCATCACTCTCTCATCATTTTCTAGGTATCAGATGGAAAACTCCTCCCTCTCCCCAAACTAAACAAAGTGTTCACGTCACTTAAGACAAAACACCATTTTGAATTAAAATCCTAGTTAGGGTAACAATCCCTTTGTCCAAACAAATAAATGTCATCCCTTTTTTAAAAAGTTATTTTCTATCTACCTAATGATGTCATACTGCTCACCATCATCAGAGTACATGAGCGCCTTCCATGTTAAACGAGCAATAACAGAGTCCCTAATGGACTTCAAGGTCCCTCTGGCTCTTTTCCCATTTTGGATGATAAAAACTCAGATTAAGGAGATATTTTTCAGAGGGTTGGGGAGGGAGGTGGTGGTTGTGAATGTCTCCTGGTGATGGTATAAAATCTTTATCATAGAAGGAAAGTGTTATTGGATTTCCAGAAGATGGTCAGACTGGATTTGTCTAATCTCCTCTGGAAATTTGTTCCATGGCTGAATCCTCTGAATCCATTTACACGTGGTGGCCTAAAGCACAGAGAAGGCAGCGTCTCTGCCCTTCAACAGAGCAAAGACTCCACTACCCAAACTTGCAGCTGTATACAGTAGCAGTTAATATCAACAAGCAACAACAAATACAATATCAAGTTCTCAAGTTCTCTGAGGTTCCACACTGAATTCCCCACCAGGCTGAAAGGACAGGCTCTGGGCTAGGTTGCAGCTTCTGAATGGTAGCCAAGAATGAGTTCCAATTCTGTGGTAAGTTTATCAAATAGGGAGCAATCCTTTTTATTCTGTATTACCTCCCCAGTCATTATGAAATCATTTGGTATTCATTGGGATAACACTAATCATTAATACACTCATTTGACTTTCATGACTGTCTTATGCACTTCCATAAGAATTCCTTTGTAATTAAGCATTAGTTAAGGTTAATAGTAATGGACATTTAAAGTAAAGTGTTACCAGATAGGGTCACTAGCAGCAGGCAATTAATGTATTCAAGTACTGGAGATAAGAAATAGCACCTGTTGTATCAGAAAGCTCCTAAAACAATACTGAAAGCTAAGTAGTAAATATAGCACTTATTTCAAGGTTCCATAATTGGGAGAGGACATTTTACAAGCATCTCACCTGAAAAATATAACCAGCATTTTTCCCACTCTTGCTGCCTCACCAGTGTGTAGATTCTATTTATGGGTCAAAAAAGCAAGTAATATCATTGCTAGTTTTCTCTTTACACCATGACAGACAGACAGAGACATTGCATCAAATGTGTCATCAGGACATCAAATAAAGACACTCATAATATTGTACAGTTGATGGATGAATTATTTTATATACTTTAAATAAAATAGAAGGCGCCAGTAATATGAACAAGCTTCAAGTTACACTAATTTTATTGTCTGCATCACATTAGAATCTGGGTACACTACAATGAACGGTGAGAGAACAGAATCTGGCAATACCTTGTTTCCTGCCAGATTAGTGCTCCTGAAGATGTTTTAGAGATGAAATTCCCTGACCTTTGTACAACTGCCACAGATCTAGCTTTCTGGTAAAAAGCCACAAATTACCATCAAGTGGAGCTGGGAGGACAATTTCTTACACAAAGCAAAAAGTAGCAAAACTTGATGTTTTGCCAGTTTTTCAAAAGGCCAACAATTTTCACTCTTCAGCCAGGGGAGTTTTGTGAATTATTGTCATCAGCAAGAATGGCCTTTTGCCAAGTATAATAGAAAGTGGTGCTTTTTTCACTGTCATAATGTATCCTGGCCAGAGCTCCTGTAAACAATAACAAGCCGGGATTTCACTCAACAAGAACCCAGTCAAAAGGTCCTAACAAACCTGAAATATCATTGGTCACCACCATATTAACATAATTCTGCCTAATTCAGGAGTCTTTAACCCCACTGCATAGCATCAAACTGGAAAACTTGCAAAAAGTCTCCAAAATGTGATAGAAAAATAAGCCAAATTGTATCTGCAGTTCTTCAACCGCTACGTCACTTTTCTTATTGTGTTCCAGTTTATAACTAACTAACAGAATGATTCTGCCTTCCCAAGAGCAAGAGAAAAAGGAAAGAACAACAATGAGGAAATTCTGGATGTGAGAGGAGCGAAAGGCTAGCTCTGTGCAAACCTTTCACAATAAAACCTGAAATCATGCAAAATTCAGCTGGTTTTGGATTAATGCATGAAACAAAAGCCAACTTAGTTTGTAAAGCTTTTTTAAAAAAATAAAAACCTCAAACTTGTTGGTATCCCTGTATAGTCCCAACTTTTCAAGACTAAGTTTTGTGACTTTATTTTAGTTTCTTAATGAGACCTGTAACAGTTCATCACAAGGTACTTCTTGGTTACATGAACTTTGGGATACCCCACACACCAAAAAAATGAAAACACCACACACAAATTTCTATTCATAGCTCTTAACAATACTTGCCAGCCTCACCTTTGTCTTTTTGTATTTAAATGGAACTCAACTAGTTCAAAACCATGTGAACAGAAATCAGTCCAGTGATTTGGCAAACCCCCTGTCAAGCAAAGCTAGCACGTTTGAATAGACTAGTGAAGAGAGGCTATACAAATTGGGAAAAACTTTCCAGGTTTAACTCTGATAAAGGAAAAGAGAATGAATGAAAGCTTTAGGGGATAGTATACAATTCTGCTGAACAGGTATCCGATAACAGAAAAAGGTCCCTTTGTCATTCTACCAAATTACAGTTATTTAAGTATACAGAGAATAGACTTCTACCTGGGCAATATCTCCTGTTATACCAGGAGTGGGCAAACTACAGCCCAGGGACTGCATCCAGCCCTCCATATGTTTTAATCCAGCCTTCGAGCTTCTGCTGGGGAGTGGGGTCTGGGGAGCAGGGGTGGGAGCTTGCCTCACTCTGTGTGGCTTCCAGAAACAGCAGCATGTCCCGTCTCCGGCTCCTAGGTATTGGGGCAGCAAGGGGGCTCCGCACACTGCCCCCACGCCAATGGGAGCTATAGGGGTGGCACCTGTAGATGGGGCACTGTGCAGAGTGCCTGACTGCGCCTCCACATAGGAGCCAGAGGGGGGACATACCGCTACTTCTGGGAGCAACTTGAAGCAAGAGCACCTCGGATCCAGTCCCCTGACGCCCTCCCGTGCCCCCACCCCTTGCCCTCCCCAACTCCCCCACCCCGACCTCTGAACCCTTTGGTCCGAACCCAGAGCACCATCCTGTACCCCCAACCCTTCATCCCCTCACCCCTCCCACACACACACCTCAACCCCAGCCTGGAGCTCCCTCCCACAGCCTGAACTCCTAATTTCTGGCCGCACCCGGAGACTTCCCTCCCACACCCCAACCCCCAATTTTGTGAGCATTCATGGCCCACCATACTATTTCCATACCTAGATGTGGCCCTCAGACCAAAAGATTGGCCCATCCTTGCATTATACACTATTTTGCAATTCTATAGGCGACGTAGGAATGGAAGGATGTGGTCCGGTATTATGGTAATGGATGCCAGTATAAGAAACTAGATGGATAGAAGTGACAATATAATTTGGTTTATACTATATTATAGGTTTTCTTCTTTGCCTGTTGCCCATTTCTTGGCCGAGGCATTTGTGTGAATGCCTGTGCCTCCCTACTCTCCCTGTAACATTAGACAGGGCTACTTCCAGATGCGTTCTCGGGGCTTTTTATCTGCAGGCCCTCCCCAATGACCCATATTCTCACAGGACTTGAGTATCTATCTACTGTACTGTAACCTTCTATATCACAAACATACAATTAGCATCAAATGTAATGGAGGCTGAGGAAATGTCCAGTTCGGCAACAACAACAACAACAACAACAAAAAACACATGAGGAAAAATTCCACCTTTCCCATATTTGCCATGAAAGATTATCTTCACTTCACTATCTTAGCTGATCTACAAAAGCCATACAGGAGAAATCTTTAATTACCCAGAAAGGTCAGGCTTCAAAACTGTATATTTAAGCTGGATTTAAATGAGCATTTTCTGCACAGATGTGGTGTGCAAACACCTGCTGCTCACTTTTTCCTGATATTAAGAGCATGCACATTTTCTTTTGCTTGCAATCCTTCCTGTCCAATATGTTAATGGAGGTCCTTCTCTTGATGGGCAGGGTTTTTAAAGTTTCAAATACTTATCTGGAATGGAATTCTTAAATTAAGCCTTGCGGATGATTAAGAGATTTTTGGGAGGTGTTTTGAGGCTTTTGGGGAAAGAGAATAGGTCACTGAGTACTGTTGTTATTTATGAAGATAATTAGGACTGTAGAACTGGGAGGAATATCCTGGATCTGCACATCCAGTCCCCCGCTAGTGCAGGCAACTATGTCACACAATCTTATTCATAAACTCATGCTCCATCCTGATACTACTTAGGTTGTATGCCCCCTATATTTCTACTGGATGACTAATTGCTCCTAAGTGTGGTGACACTGTTTGGCTGCATCCCATCAGTATCTTGATCTCAATTACATCCAGGTTAACTGGAAGCAACATCACCAACTTCAGTACAAGAATGCCAATGTAGCTGCAATCAGCACAGGACTTTTGTATATGCTGTGGCAAAATGGCCTATATTATTGTGGTGGTTGTCATGCTTTTCCTTGGTCTGGTGGGTCATGGCGCTATTCCTAGCCCTAGTCTTGGGCTCCACTAGTGCCCTGGAGAGGGAGAGAAAAGGGGTGGGAAGGGAAAGATTCAGGTTCACCCCTCCTCTGGTCCCAGCCCCTTCATGTTTCTTACCCTCTTTCCACATGGGCCATGTTTCTCTCAGACCTCTATGCTGGGGAAGTCCTTCTGCCCCACTTGGGCAGGGTCTCCCTATCCCTGATTCTCTAATCTTCAGTACTCCTCTAAACTACAGTCAGCTCTCCTTCCCCTCTCCTGTCTGACTGAAGCAGAGGTTTTTATTAGGTCTCAAGTGGGGCCTTAATTGACACCAGGTGCTCTAATTACCCTGTAGTAACCTTAGTCCACAGGGAATAAGGCTCTGATCATCCTAGAGTTTATATACCAATACAGTAGAACCACACAGAGGACCAGTATAAACTACCAAGCCACATTGTGTCAACCTAGTTGTGCATGTCTCTACATTTAAATGCCTCTCCAACTGCTGTAAGATCTCCATTAGGTCAACACAGTAACACCATCTCCTCAAGCAGCATTGAGCCATAGTTGATGGTCATTGAGCGGAGGTCAATGCAACACAAATGAATACACAGCATTACCAATATCGCCCATAACAGTCCTCCAAACAGCTCTCCCACATTGCCTGACACTGACCACTCTGATCACAATCGTTAACTCCACTGCCCAGGGGTCACAGAGACCAGAACCCACAACCCTGCTTTAAAATACTGGATTTTTGAAATGTTTTCCTGATTGTCCAACTTGGTGAGCACACCTAGCAGTTCTCCACTGTGGTCTGCAACTGCCCAGCTGCCACACGCTCCAGATCTCCTGGGCCTGTGGCAATAAGAGGGTGTGCAAGCACAGCTACGGACCAGCCCTCTAAACATGAACATCCACAATCAGATTGCCTGAGGGATGCAGGAGAAGGGATATGACAGAGATCAGCAGCAGTGCCACCCAGAAGTGATGGAACTGCAGCAAGCATATCAGAAGGCCAGGACAGCCAACGGTTAATCTGGTGATGGGCAACAGACCTGCTGCCTTTACAATGAGCTGCACATCATACTTGGGGGACAGCCCACCACCACCCAGCCCCACCACCCAGGATACTTCCAAGGAGCCCAAGACTCAGACTCCTGCCCTGAACAGTGAGGATGAGGGACTTGTGACCAGGGGTCCAGCTATGCCATGAGCCAGGACTTGTTTGAGACTCCACTGCAGCCCACTCAGTCCTTGCAGTCGAGCATAGGTGAGCCTGATGCAGGGGAAGGAACCTCAGCTATGGGTGTACATGTATTTCTCATTACAGTGATGGCACCTTTCACTTAGCAAGACACAGCTATCAACTTTTCACTGGTTTATTCATACTAGAAGAGGAAGCGGTACAACCACGAGGGGCAGAGTTGTAACCTGCTTTTCATTCCCCTGTAGAGTTACTCAGGTGGGAGGGGCTGTAGAGCAGTTTGTTTATGTACATTGGGATGTCCCTTGAATCCTCCTGAGAGATCTCTGTGAAGCTTCCATGAGGGTACTTTGCGATCCTCTCCTGGAGGTCGCTAGGGATGGCAGCCTTATTTCTTCCTCAGCAGCAGGATACTTTCCTACACCATTCAGTGATATCTTTGGCAGGCACCACTGCAATAAACAGCCTACCTGCTTACAGGCCCAGGTGGCCAGCAGCAGCTGCATTACCCAAAAAAGTGAGATACCAGCTAAAATCACCACTGCCATTATTCGATGCTATTGCCCTATCATCATAGTTTCATGCAACTGAACAATTCCTTCCTCGTATCCCTCACGTCTGGTGGGCCCTACTCCTCATAGCTGTTGCTGAGAGTGGGACTATGCACAAGCAGAAGTGTCAATAGGCATGTCTTGTTTAAAACTTTAGTGGGGCAAGGGAGGGCATTTTACATCGTAACTTTCGCTTTCCACTGTGAGTATACTGACAATGCTATCTATGTGTTTTATCTGTAGCTGCTGCCATTGCAGCCTTGGGGGGTTCCCCCTCCACATCCATGGACTGCCTGAGTCAGATAAGGAGGAGGAGAAGAAGGGGATTCGAGATGACATGTTTGCCAAGATCCCACAAGCCAGTGCTGCATCAGACTGAACAGAAGGCCTGGAGGATGGATACTGAAGACTGTTTGGAGAAGGAAAGCAAAAGGCCCAGGAATCCCAACAGGAAAAGGAGAGGGAGATGCACTAGAACATAGTGAGGCTTCTCCAGCAGCAAACACAGATGTTGGAGTCTCATGGACTTATGGGTTCAACAATGCTGGACTTGCCTCTTTCTGCAGTCCATGGAGAACTCTAGTATAGTACCTCCTTCCCATCCTCCTTCAACATTCCACACGGTGGTCTGGGGCTGCATCCATACCCCTTCCACTCCACACCAGGGGACATTAAAGACAACCACAGCTTCACATACACTGACCGGTGAGAGAGACAGCAACAAGTCCCAGGCAGGTTCGTGAGGTTTTAAAAATAGGCACTAAAATTATGGGATAGAGATGACATTATGGTGTGGAGAAATTGCATGATGGATACTTGACCCCATAGGCCCAGTCACCCCTGCACAACTCATTTCTGCCCCATCATACGTTGCAAAAACTTCACAAACGACAATGCGCAAACAATGGTGAAGTGCACGTTGGATCTCTACCCATGGTTCTTTGCACATCAGTACAATCACTCCTGGTGAGTCTGCTCAGTGCTGACAAAAGGACCCAACTATACACATGCACAATATATGCACAAGGGATATACTAACTGTGGTGGCTTTAGACAGATGTACCTTGCGGCAGCAAATGTGGGTAGTGTAGACACACTGTAAATCTCATTTCTCTAATTGGCAAAACTGGGATGAAGGAGGTAACTTTCCCCATTTTTCAACTAGGAGTTCATAGCAGATTGTTGAAGTGCAGTCTCCTGATACTAAGGCATCATTTCTTTTACAAAATACACTGTAATACTGTAGTGAGCGGAAGATTATTGTGAAGGCAATCGGTAGGGGGCGTAGTTACGCTTCTGAGTCGACTTCAGGGGATGGCATAATAAGGTTATCAGCCTGAGAATGGCCTTGTGTTTCTGTTATCTCGTGTGTGTCTGAGAACAGCTTCTCAGCTGGGAAGTTGTTTACCCAGTCTGTGTGAGAACGAGTGCGTGTGAAACTAAACAGGTAAACTGAGGCAAGACAGCATATAATCAACAAGGGCTGAACAGCATGTAATCAACCAATCTTGCTTGCTGCTTGCTATTTATGAGATATGTTTATGTATGAGATGTAAATGAGCATGAGTATTTCTGTGCTGACATACCCTTGTGTGTTGGGCTCCTTTCCTGGGCGTCACTTGGGTGTGCCAGGTCCCTCATCAGTGACAGCCTGCAGCCGGGGCCCCCAGGCATTGTGATGTCACTACCTTCCAATAAACTCACCACTTTCCATCTAGCCACTGTGTGTGAGCCTCGTTTCTACGGGATTCGAGAGGGCACCCTGCAACAAATACTATAATGAATTACCACAAATAACATCCAGCTGCAATGAAATTTGTAGTCTGGCTTCTAAGGGGAAGAGGGAGAGCTGGAGATCAGATAGCATCATCCCAAAAATTAGCTGGTGTACACACAAGTGCTCTGATTTTCCATATGAGAGTAACCCCCATTTTTGAAAAGGTGTGCCTCGGTTTTTCTGAGAACCATACACCCACAAAGTTAAAAAGGAAGTGCAAGTAATAGTTTGCCTGCAAATCTTGATGTGAGATGCAGCGAAAACAGTGCTTCTAACAATGACATTTCTACTTTTCTTTATTATGAATCATGAGTAAACATGACATTTCTTCAGAGATCTAGACATATGATCAAAGATTAAAATTGAGCCATTTAAATATTTTAATTATTCTGTTAGTGTCAGGCCCCAGACTCTCTTATACCAACACTCAGAGCAGAGCAAATAAATTTGTAACAAAGAATTTGATGAATTTTAGCTTCTATTTTTCCTCTATGAGAATTGTCTGAATGCAGTTCATTATTTTCTCAGCTTTGCTCATTATTCAAAAAGATCGATAATAAATTTCCGTTAATAATTCTTGTTTTGAAGCTGCTGCACAAGCAGTTTGGGTTACTTTTGACTGGACACATAAATCACATGCTATTGTTTCTACTCCTTGATTGGTTAAGCCTAGCTCTTAGTCTCAGGTTGCTGGTAACGATACTCACTTTTATGAGTTTAAAATTTGTTTTCTGAAAATATTGCCCAGTAGTTGCATAAAATATGCAGTTTCCATGACCATTCCTACAAGTCAACTCATTCACAAGACCATTCATGGGAAATTAAACAAAAAGGGAGCACAAACATAGAAAAAACAAATCCGTGCCACCGAAGTGCCGCTGAATAGAATGCTTCCGCTTTTGGCGGCTATGCCGTGCGCTTCTCAGTGGCCACCGAAGTGAATGTTTCCGGTTTTGTCAACTTTTCAGTGGGCACTATGAAATGCATGGCATGTTTGCTAAAATGCTGCAGAAACTGGAAGCGTTCTATTCGGCAGACATACGTGACTCGCAGCAGCCCACAGGGAACAGAAAAAGGGCCGCCACACAGCAAAGTTTGAGAACTGCTGGTCTACATTAATGTATCTCAATATCAAGTCATAGTGTCTTGATTTAAGGAGCCCCCAACCATTTTGCCTTCCTCCTCCTTTTTCTGTGTTTTCCTCCAATGGGAAAATTTCCCTGGGGGTTTCTTGGGCCTATTCCTATGCTGCTTCCCCTAAAAGAACAGAGTGGAAACAGCAAGAGAGAAATCTTCTGAAGTTCAGGACAGCAGCAGAGACACAAGCAACTTGTCCTTCGATCTCCTAGACATAAGACAGAATCACTTTTGTGGAGGAGAAGGGTTGCTCTCAGTGTCTTCCTAATCCCTGCTGGAGCAAAGTACCACTTAAGCACAGCTTAGAAATTGTGCAGCATGGAAAAGCAACAGTGATTGCACAGGTCCAAAAAGCCACAGGAATATGCAGCATGGGAGTTCACAAATTTAGCCACCTCCACTTGTAATCCTCCTTGTGACCTACTCATGCCTATCCCCAGCTGGCCATACAAACTAAAATGGCGCCTTTCTTGAACTGCACCTGAGACTCATGGGAGTGTTATTCCTCAGCGAGGATGCAAGTAAATATAATGCATTCACTGTAGATTTTCACTTTGTGATTTTATTTTTAAAATGGATTTCACCAAAATTGATGGTTCTTGGGTGATTTCGTAACCAATTAACATTGCTGCATAATTGCCATAGTAGCAATATTCTGTGCAGCTCTGGCCCTAAAATGGAAGCGGGGTGGTAGTGCAGAACTTGTCACTTCATTTGAGTCTTACATCCCACATAGTACAAGGGGCTTTGGCGATGAGACTATGCTGTTTAAGAGATCCCCTCCCCAGCTTACAGGAATAATGGTGAGTCATGCACATGGACACAGGATCAGAAAACCTTCCATTCTGCAAATGGTAAGTGATGACGACAGTTAAGCAAGAGAGTCCACTGTGACTCTCCTATTCCAAGGTATGTCATTATAAAGCTGATGGAACACCTGCAAAGAAAATACTGTGTTCCAGCTGGTTCGTTAGTTGTCCTCTCTTAGATGAAAGGAACATTCATATACATTTTAAGTTTCACCTTCACATTCTTTTATGCTTTCATCCTCATAGCGGAGGGTGGGGGGAGGTTTCTGGTAAATGAGTGTCATGCAGCTATATCTATCTCTCTATTTCTGTTTCATCCCTCCGAGAGCCAATAGCAGCTGCTTTACCACACTCTACAATGGTACCTCCAGGAACAAGAAAACAATATTTAATTTATTTAAAAGATATGCTTTCATTTGTCTCCCTCCATAAATAATCAGTTTTCTGATACTCGAAAATTCTTCCACATATTGTAACAAAAATAAAGCACATATGAGCTAATGTAAACACTACATACAATATGCCATGCTTCAAAACAGACAGGAAGGTCTTTCAATCCTACTCATTAGCACCTATTAAATGCTATATATGTATTACATAAAAATACATTAAAAGAACATTGAAGTTGCCAGTTGACAAATCAAGCACTCAAAGGTTAGGAAATGCCTTGCGCACACACATTATGATTAAGGCTACATTTTAGTCACAGATATTTTTAGTAAAAGTAATGGACAGGTTATGGGCAGTAAACAAAAATTCATGGTCCATGACCAGTCCATGACTTGTACGATATACCCCTGATTAAATATTGGGAACGGGGAAGGTCCTGGGGGCACCACAGGTGCTGGGAGTAGGAGGTTGGCGGGACTGGCAGGTTTCCTACCTGGCTTCTTGTCTCCACAGAAATGGTGACAACCCACTTCTTCAGCTTCTACACAGGGTGCTCTACGAATTGCCTCTGCCCTGAGCACCAGCTTCACAGCTCTCATTGGCCAGGAACCATGGCCAATGGGAGCTGTGAGGGTGGTGCCCGCAGGCAGAGGAAGCTGGCCTGGCCCACACCTCCACCTAGGAGCTGAGGGATGTCGCTGCTTCCAGTGAGCCCCACTGAGGTAAGTTCCACCCAGAACTCTCACCTCCTCCTGTGTCCCAACTCCTGCTTCTGGCGGGGGGGGGGAGGGTAAGAGAGAGGGAGAAGATGCGGTGGTCCGAGGCTGCCCCAGCAGCAGCCAGTGCAGCTTGCTTGGGGACCACCTGAGCTGCTCATGCAGCTCCTGGGCCAGTCACCCAGCCGCTGCAGCAGTCACAGAGTCCTGGAAAGTCACAGAATCCATGACCGCCGTGACAAACTCGCAGCTTTAGTTATGATATCTTTAATTATGTGATGGCATGTCATTTTTCCACATGACCTCAGTTTCACTCAGTACACCGGCTGACTAAATGGGTAGCTATTTAATATTTCTTTTCATCCTGACTTTTCAATGTCTAGCTCCATGCAATATTTACTGCACTCTGTCCAAACTCTGCACTGAATATCGATGTATTACTATATGCACTTTTCTGTGGTACTTTCCTGATAGTATTCAAGCTCTTTAAAAACAAATTCATTTATCTTCAAAATGCCACTGTGAGACACTATTTTTCACGTGGGGAACTAAAACAGAAATTAAAGTCAAAATTGTCAAATGTATTAACTAATGTTGGGTGCTCAGTTTGAGAAGACCAAGGTCTCATTATCCAGAGTATTTAGCATTTTTATAGTACTTTCTGTGTTCCGAGGAAAGCTCCCATTAACCTCAACTGCAGTTGCCAGTGCTGACCTCGGGAAAAGTCAGACCTCAGGTGTCACACATTGGGTAGTCAGAACATGAGAAACACTCCATGGCAACCATGTTAAAAGTTTGGCTTAAACAAGAACAGCCATATTGGGTCAGACCTAACATTCTAAGTGGTCAATGCCTGATGCTTCAGAGGGAAAGAACAAAATAGGTAGTAGTCAAGTGATTCATTCCATCACCCATTCCCAGCTTCTGGCAAACAGAGGCTAGGGTCACCATCCCTGTCCATCCTGGCTAATGGCCATTGATCTCTCTCTCCTCCATAAATTTATCTTGTTCTTTTTTTAACCCCGTTATAGTCTTGACCTTCGAAACATCCTCTGGCAAGGAGTACCACAGACTGACTGTGTGTTGTGTGAAGAAATACTTCCTTTTGTTTGTTTTAAACCTGCTGCCTATTAATGTCATTTGGTGACCCCTCGTTTCTGTTATGAGAAGATGTAAATAACACTTCCTTATTTACTTTCTACACACATGTCATGACTTTATAAACCTCAGTCAGATCCCACCTTAGTCATCTTTTTTCCCAGCTGGAATGTCCCAGTCTAATTAAACTCTCCTCATGTTCCATACCCCTAATCATTTTTGTTGCAGTTTTCTGTACCTTTTCCAATATATCCTTTTTTGAGATGGGGTGACCAGATCTGCATGCAGTATTCAAGATGTGGATATACCATGGATTTATAGAGGTAATCTATTCCTTTCCTATGACTCGCCCAGCATCACAGAGCAACTCTGTCACTGAGACAGGGATAGAATCCAGTTTTTTCTGGGTAACATTCAGCTACATTAACCTGTAGTGGGGCAGTTACCCTGCTCCAGCCCAGAAGGGGTTAAAACAGCCCAGAGAGAGGGCTGCCCTGGGGGAGCTCATAAACTAGGCTTATTAGGAGAAGTAGCCACAGGTGGGGCCATACCCCAATCAGGCGACACCTGGCCCTGTTATAAGGGCTCAGGGAGGAGCTGGGTAGAACAGGATCCCTCCAACATTAGAGGGAGATGGATCTCGCTGCCCGAAGGAGTGAAGGGTACTGAGGGTGGAGCAGTGCTGGGGAAGGGGCAGGCTTTGCTGGGGAGTTCAGGCCTGGTGACCTCCCAGGTCCTATCAGCCTGCTAGGAAGGCCTAAAAGGTACTGGACTATAGGGAAAGGCAGCAGGTCCAAACTCCCCTTACCTATGATGACTAGCTTTTTACACTGTAGTCTGCCCCAGGGAATGGGGGCTCATTGCTGACTAGAGTAGCCATAGACTGAGGCAAGGTGGGGATAGAGGGTTGGGGGGTTCCCCGGGGAGGGAAGACTCCGAGAGAATGTGGGGGTATTGCAGGGGGCAACACCCCAGGTAAAAAGCACCAAGGTCTGGGAAGGACACAGGGGGCTAGCGACAGGCGAGGCACCGGCCTGCAGAGGGTGCTCTGGCTGGAAAAGAGCTAATTCCCAGACAGCCAGCAGGAGGCACTGCAGGGAAGAGTCATAGCATCCTTACATAACCATAAAACCCTCCTTTTCTTCCTGTGGTTTCCTTCCTCTTTCACTACACACCTTCCAACTGCTGCAACAATTGAGACAGGTGGTCCTATAGACAGCTTCCTGCACTACACAACCCTGATTCACTCCCAGTCTGTGATCACATAATTAAAGACCCGTCTCATAATGCATACGAACAATGGGGTGAATTAAGGATAGATACAATGTGCTATTCATCTCTTAACTGGATAGTTCTGAGTTATGCAGATGGCCTTTATTCACAGATGGATTCTGTTCTCCCATTACTCACATTGTTTAATATCATACCTTACTCAGCAAGTATCCCCCTGGACCATGGGAGGAATACATCATTGATAGCAATGGAGCTACTCACGTAGTAAGGCACTAATTAGCATGCATGAGTTACAGAATCTGGCCTTTAAATAGTAAAGTCTGTCGTGCCAGTCATCACCCATGTATTGTCTGGAGTTTGCATTGATTAGTATACAGTTAAGCCATAGCATTTTCATTTATCCACCCATGTAGCTATTTGGCTCAATTCGTCCTAGTACCTGAGCACCTCATTTCTAGTGCTGCATTGGTAAACTTGTGCTTAGACAGACTTAGATAAATATTATGGATGAGATTTTCAAAGCTACCTAATTCATTTGGACACCGAGCTCCCCAAAATTTCACTTCCATTGTAAGCGCTTCGGGGCAGGGAGCATCTTTTTGTTCTATGTTTTAGAGCACCCAGCACAATGGGGTCCTGGTCCAGGACTAGGGTTCCTATGTGATAAGGTAATTAATACAAATCATTATGGGACTTCAGGGTTCCCTTAAATGACATTGAAAATCTCAGGCCTACCAGTGTCAGGAGCAAGGTGCATGAAGCACTATCTTTATTGAACCAATCTTCCTTGTCTCTCTAATAGTCTGGGACCAACCCAGCCACAGCATCGCACATGCGGTTGAGGCTTTCAGTCTGAAATGAGGACTGCTGGGATTGATGATCTAGGAAGAAAATGAGAGGGTGACCAGATATCTGGACTGTCCCTATAAAATTGGGACAGTCCAGATATTTGGGGCTTTGTTTTATATAAGGTCCTATTACCCCCCACCCTCCATCCCGACTTTTTACACTTGCTGTCTGGTCATCCTAGAAAATGATAAGACCCAGTGTTAGCTCACAGGCCTTTTAATACTGGAAACCTCTCATCCCTATCTTAGAGCAAAAATGAAAATGACTTGCAGGTTAACACCATGCCAAAAGTCAAGTGGGGAAGCCTGCCAGAGCTAAGATCAAGCTAGTGCTACTAATCTTTCACTCTTGGATGGACTAAATTCATCAACCAAATTAGTTTTTTATATTTAAAGTTCTCCTGGAAACTATTTAACATTATACAGCTACTGATACAAACAGGACAACAAGGTAAAGAACTGACACAAAGCATACACATATATGCCACAAATCCCATATTGTCTAAAGGGTTTTTGTGGAAATAATAAAATAACCAGGTGACTGAAGGTTTAGTTATACAGGGGAGGGGTACTGGGAAAGTGACTCACATTAGAGGGATCTGAATCAGATGGAGTTTCCAGAATAAAATGGGTTCTGTTGGTAAAAAGACTGAATGGCACAAATGCAATCCAAAAATAAACATGTAATTTTACTAGCTGCTCTGTATTTGATTGCTTTTGTCTAGAGAGGAGGCATTTGATGTCCTAAATTCTTGATCTAAATACCCCTGAACTTTGGGGTACTTAAAATTCAGATCAATATCCAGTTTGGATTCTGTGTCTGGACCCTATCTTTATGATCAACCAAAACAAAATCCATACCCATCCGCCCCTGCAAAACAAAATTTGGATGAAGGGGGTTAAAAATCCAGATGTGGAGCCTAACCTTTACTTATGTCCCATTGTATCATGTCACATATCACGAGAATACAACGGGGTTCTGTATAACAATGAGACATAACACAATGAAGTTCAACGCAACACATCACACACAAAGCATGGTAGCTACAGTTAAAAGTGAACATTCTTTTTCATTTGATCATCACTGCCGATTTGGTTGTGCTATGAAGGGTTTTGGAAACGCGGGACATAACATGCAGGATCACCTAGAAAACCCCGCATACCTCCATCCCTGCGCTCTGTCTCTTAGTTACAAGAAGGGTAATGTTATCAGCGCCAGGCAACCTAGATGAGAATTATCAATTGGTGACTGAGAAACCTAATGATTTCATCAATAATATTTTACCAGTTACAAAGGTCATTTGGAGAAGTAATGCCACACGAAACATGCCTCTGGAGTGGGTGATGTGTAGGCGGCTGCTAAGGGTCAACACTTAATTTCTCATTTCTTTAATTGATACTTCTGAATGAGTATTAATTGAGCTGCATTGAGAAGAGTGTGCCATTTGACAATGCAAGTGACAGGAGAGAAGTGCCATTTGCAGAGTGTATATAACCACCGCTAACACCCTCAAAGCGTTAATTCCATTTTATGTCTTTCACATTTAATAGCAAATTTGCCATTTAATCTTGAAGACAGAAGTTACTTATTCTCAATCTACCTCTCACTTGCACTGATATAATCTCATGCCACTCAGACCGGCCTGTGGCATGAAGCACATCACACTTTCAAATCAGGTCCATTTTTTCATTAGCTCATATCCTTCCTGAGATGCCCTCCTTTACAGATGGCTGATCAGCAATCAACACTAGTTTGTTTCAATCAGAAAAGCAGCCGTAACTTCTCATTTAAAGACTGTTCCTGGAGCAGCACATTAGTTGAAGGCATAAAGCTGGCAGTGGGGCAACAATGACTCTAACAACTGATATTTTTTTAAAGAGACATACCCCATTAGACAGGAGGTGTGGATTTATCTTAAATGAAGACTGAGTTCATACTATAGCACACTGTGAAGAACCCCCAAAGAGGTATGCAGGTGCCAATAGACTGTAAATCTGAAGAGTGAATAGAAAAAGGTACCAGGAGCTCAGGAGAAGGCCTCGGTATATTTCCCATATGCACATGCTGACACTTTCTCTCGCTCTCTGGACTTTGTCCAGCAATCCAGCATGCTGCCCTTTGATCCTACTTGACTGAGGTTAAGCATTTACACTTTTTGAAAAGCTAGCTTGCCCACTCTGGGAGATACAGACTTTTATAGCAGGGGTCTTCAAAATGGATTTTCTCTTTCTACTGATCTTTCTTGTATTTTGCTTGAGTAGTTTAAACACAGACAAATTCACAGAAACAAAGATCATGCATCGGGTACTAGCCAAAGATTTTGGAATACATTTTTAAATGGACCTCAACCCAGACCCTGATTGCATGGGCTTCCATTCTGCACCTAAGATTAATTCCAGCAACTTTAATTGTGGGAACAAATTATAGAAGTTAGCCTTCCAGGCACTAAGCAGCAGGTGCAACCAAGAAGCTATGTCACTAAATCATACCATTTGCAGGCACAAAACAAAACTGCAATTAATTGTGGCAACACAACTTCATTGGCAAAATAAGAGGCCTTCTTTCAAAAGTCAGATTTTTAGCTCAAGTGAGAAAACACAACTGGTTTTATGTGACTTTCAAGAAACAATGAAGCTGCTTATCATTACATTCACTGTGATTTACATTCCAAGCTCAGCGCATGCATCTTTACTTAGCTTTTTGCCTTCCATTTGCATTACTTGGAGTCGCACAGGTTTCACATTCCTTTTCACATCTTTCATCTCACATCCCACACCCCCTCCATTTGTATTCTAGCTCCAGACAATTTTAACTCTTTCTTGCTGTTTCCTTCCTCTCTTTGGGTACGTCTTCACTACAGCAGTAGGTCGATTTCCCTTAAGTAGATTTTCTAAAGTAGCCTTTAGAAAATTGACTTAGTGCATCCCCACAAAGGATAGCAACTGACAGTGTCTGTCAAACTTTTGCAGGGGTCGACATAGGGAGTGTTGCACTGTGGGTAAGTATCCCACAGTGCCGGGAGTCCCCAGCTGTCACCACCTTTCCGGACAGCCAGGCACCCTCCCCAGGGGACCAGCCCCAGTCCGAGCAGCCCCGCGCCGGACCCCCCCGCCCGCCCGAGCAGACCCCGGAACCCCCCCACCCGCCCGAAGAGCCCCACGCCGGACCCCCCCCCCGCCCGCCTGAACAGCCCCGCGCCGGACCCCCCCCCCCGCCCGCCCGAACAGCCCCGCGCCGGACCCCCCCGCCCGCCCGAACAGCCCCGCGCCGGACCCCCCCGCCCCGGACCCCCCCGCCCGCCCGAACAGCCCCGCGCCGGACCCCCCCGCCCCGGACCCCCCCGCCCGCCCGAACAGCCCCGCGCCGGACCCCCCCGCCCGCCCGAACAGCCCCACGCCGGACACCCCCCCCTGCCCGCCCGAACAGCCCCACGCCGGACCCCCCGCCCGCCCGCCCGAACAGCCCCGCGAACCCCCCTGCCCACCCGAGCAGCCCCGCGCCGGACCCCCCGCCCGCCCAAACAGCCCCGCGCCGGACCCCCCGCCCACCCGAACAGCCCCGCGCCGGACCCCCCGCCCACCGGAGCAGCCCCGCGCCGGCTCCCCCCCCCCTGCTCGGGGGGAGCCGGCGCGGGGCTGTTCAGGCGGGCGGGGGGGTCCGCGGGGCTGTTCGGGCGGGCGGGGGGGGGGGTGTCCGGCGTGGGGCTGTTCGGGCCTAGAGAGAGGTCGATTTCAGCTACTCCTCTCGTTAGGGAGGAGTTATAAAGTCGATTTTAAGGTCCGTTTAAATCGACTTTAAGGGCATGCAGGTGAGGACGGGTATGGGCTTAAATCGACTTTAGCTTGCTAAAGTCGACTTTAAGCCCTAGTGGGGACCAGGGGTTTTACTGCATTTTTGCTTCCATTTCTCTTTTTTCCTTATGTCTTCTCTCTCTCTTTCCTTCTAGCATCCAATTACCTCAACTAGATGCTTCTCCCCTCCCTTTTCCTTCTTCTCCATTCCTTCTGGTCTTCACTCACATTTCTGCCTTTTTTCCCTCTCTATACTCCTTCCCATTTTCTTCTGTCCCCCAAATTGATTCCTAATACTTTGATGCCTAATTACTGATTTAGGAGCCTAGCCGCATGCATGAAAGAATGAAAATTGGGTCTCTGAGCATATACCTTTCCCTGTCTTTTATGCAAGTGCATGAAAATTAACTTTTTCCAATATGATGTCTATGCATGCTGTGATGGGCTCGGTTACAGAGACCCTTTTGAGGTTGTCACCTGAGGTGCTGAAATTACCTCTGAGCCCATTTTCCACTGCCAGCTTAGGACTCCAGAACCCTGCCTTGTTGAGCCAGACATGCTAGTCTGCTGCAACACAGACCCAGGGTCTGAACCACATCCCTGAAGCTCCAGACACCCCACTCCCAATGAGATACAAAACCCAAATAAATCCATTTTACTCTGTATAAAGCTTATACAGGGTAAACACATACATTGTCGTCCCCCCCATAACACTGTTGAAGAGATATGCACAGCTGTTTGCTCCCCCCCAAGTATTAATCACTTACTCTGGGTTAATTAATAAACAAAAGTGATGTTATTAAGTATAAAAAGTAGGATTTAAGTGGTTTTAAGAAATAACAGACAGAACAAAGTAAGTTACCAAGCAAAATAAAACACAACATGCAAGTCTAAGCCTAATACATTTAAGAAACTGAATACAGGTAAATATCACTGTCACATGTTGCAATAAACTTCTTTCACAGAATAGACTCCTTCTTAGTCTGGGCTCAATCCTTTTCCCTTATTAGACCTTATTAGTTTTAGCTCAGGTGGTAACTAAGGGGATTTTTCATGACTGGCAGCCCCCTTTGTTCTGTTTCACCCCCTTTTATAACTTTGGCACAAGGCAAGAATCTTGTGTCTCTCTGGGTTCCCCCTCCCCCCCTCCTTCTAAATGGAAAAGCACAAAGGTTTAAGATGGATTCCAGTACCAGGTGACATGATCATATGTCACTGTAAGACCTTATTCTCCATTCTTCATGGGCTGGCCTGCATGTATCCAGAAAGGTTTGTGAGTAAACAGAGACATTCATAACCAAGTGTCCTAGTTAATGGGAACCATCAAGATTCCAAGCCACCATTAATGGCCCTCATTTTGCATAGTTACAGGAGGACTTCAGAGTCATACTTCATATTTCTAGCTTCAGATACAAGAATGATACATGCATACAAATAGGATGATCACACTCAGTAGATCATAAACTTTGTAATGACACCTTACAAGAGACTTTTTGCATAAAGCATATTCCAGTTACACATATGATTGTAAATACAATGGATTTCCATAAAATATATGGAGAGCAACGTCACACATGCATGCACCCATGTGTGAGCGGAGAAGGGGGAAGTGTTGTCTCTTGTCTTACATTGTAAGCTCTGTGAGATAGGGACTGTCTCTGTGTTGTGTTTGTACAGTGCCTAGTCATTGTTTGGGGCCTGTAGGCACCACAGGAATACAAACAGAATTTTTAAATAAAATGATAACAAAAACATTTGGAAATGTAATCTCTCACCCAGTGCAGGATCCTTAATTCCTAGGTCTGCAACCACTAAATATCAGTCTTGAAAATCAGGAAAATGCTAAGCTTCTGTTGAATTTGTAGCTAAACCAGGTATAAACTAGTTAGAAATATGTAGTGAAACTTAATTACTCACACAATCTAGTACAAAGCTGTTCCTCACATTCTGCTTGGTTGTGCCATTTTAAAAGGACAATTGGTGATTACACTCAACAGATTATGACAGGAATGGGTTAATTTTCCTAACCTTTTGCGTTCTTGTTCCACTCTCAGGGTTGTCAAAAGGATGGATAAATGTGAGGATATTTTCTGGTTTTGTTTCAGTGTCTATCACAAGAGTGGACCAATTTCATACCATTTGCTGCTTTCATTACTGTCTCAAGGTTGTCACAAGAATTGATAAATTTCAGACTGTTTTTCGTGTCCTCATTACAATCTTCAGGTTGTCATGAGAATGAATTGATTTTGTGCCATTTTCTGTTCTCATTATAGTCTTTGTCATGAGAATGGCTTCATTTGGGGCCATTTTTGTTCCTGTTACTTACAATCTTTTGTCACAAGAGCAGGGATTATTTGATGAGAATGAGAAGACAGCATCTCAAATATTGAGATTCAGGGACATCTTGTTCTTGTGACAGAGATCATAACGAGGACAGAAATGGTACAGGATGTATCCATTCTTTTGATAATTTTAAGGTTGTGATTTTGTGACCCCGATCATATTGGATGACTTCCCCAGGAGGAGGTGCTCATACTTTCACTGCTGCTACTGCCAGCTGAATCTCTCTGTAGGCAGATTTCTGCAACCTCTATGAAGAAGCATTTGTGTCTATGTTTAAGGAAGATGTTGGCTTCAAAGAGAAGGGAAAAATGTAGTGAACAATTTCAGGCTTTGATTTCTAACAAATTAGAATGATCCAAGAGACTCAGATCTTGAGAATTCATGTTTAGGATTCTATTCCCTTCATCCTGAAATCAGAGGGATTTGGATATATAATTTTCATCAGTGTCAAGTGGAGTCACTAATGGAAGACTAGGCACATTTATCTAAATTCATAAGTTTCTTCTGTGACAGCCTGCGGTAGCTGAGAAGGCAAGTGGTTGACTGTAAGGTGCAGCTGGTGATCTGTATGTGTGTTGTTGGTTTTAAGTTCTGGCAAAGAGATCTGTGCAAGAAGCCTTGTCTGGGAGCTCTGTAGGGGTGCAGTGAGATTCTGAGGCCAAATAAAGGAGTTAAGCTAAACCAGCAAGGAAAATATATGCAAACAAGTGGCCAGAACTGAACTAAGAATGACTGTAGTTATTGGTAAATGAAGAGACAGAAGAAAGATCAAAGAGTCTCCAACAACCAGGGCCCAGAAAACAGCAAGGTAATTGAGTTGTTGAAGGAGATCAAAGAGATGGAGCAGGAACCACAAAGAACTTGAAGATGATGTTCCTGAAGCCATTCAAATAGAAGGATAAGAAAGGGTTAAGATGGAGAGAGATCAAGTTTTGGATAAGGCAAATGAGGAAAACTCTACAGAGACTCTGAAAGAAAAAAGAACAGGGATGTGACAGTGAGATCGAATGGATCATAGGGAGAGTACTAGATAGCAAGACTCCAAAGAGTTGAAAGGGCTAGGTCTTATTGGTATAAGGCAAAAGGTTGACCATATGTACTGAACGTAAAGCAAGGATAGGAGGATGATATGCTACCTCCCCAAAGGGAGAACCTGTGAAGGCATACAGAGGATGAATGAGCTCTTAAAAAGGAAAGAAGTTGCTCTTTGTGATCCAAACTGGAACAGGCAGCTTATCTAGAAACAGGACAGAGATGTTTAAGATTGCAGAGCCAAAGTCTCTGCTGTTGTAAATTAGTGCAGCTCCATTGCCTTCAAGGAAGTTTTTATTTACATTCTTTGCACTTTGTTGACTTAAATGGAATGGCAACATTTTACAACAGCAAAGAATTTGTCCCTGGATTCAGAACTCTGTGTCCTTCTGAAACTGAAGAAGAGCAATGAATAGGTGATATTTTGGAGCACCTATACTAATACTGAAGTCCATAGGAGAGAAGGTTTGGGAAATGGTGTTGAAAAGAAGTATTTGGGTTATAAATGTATGGACTTGTGTTCTGTCACTTGAAGAGTTGGGGAACCAACCTCCTAGATGATCAGCTTTGAAAACTGGTTGGGACAGCTTCAAAAAAATACCTTTAACAGTAAATGCACTTGAACAATGAAACAGATTACCAAGGGAGGAGTTTGAAAGGGACATGCACAAATAGGCTAGGTACAATACAGTGGGAATGATATAGGAAGTAGGCCTACCAAGTACTTGGCCACCCAACTGGTATTCTCTTGGCCTAGTATCTCTAGGCCAAATCCTCAGTGGCACTGATCACAGGCACTTTCAGCATTTTGCTTTATGATTCCATATTCCTTTTTCATTCGCTCTACCATAGCATCTAATCGTTATGCCTGTGCCTAAATCTCACAGCTTTCTACCATGCATTCAGTAACACCCATCTGCCATTGTCTGATGTATATGGGAATACAAGATTAATCATAAAATTGGTAGCCTTGGCTGCATATATTACATGAACGTTCAACTTTCATGAGATGAAATGACCTCCAAGTGGCTTACTGCTCTTCATTAATTTCTCTGTATAATTGGACATTTTTAGGCATCTCATTTAACAAACTGTTAAGCTCCTTATTGCACTGAAGAACCATGTGATGTGCAACTACTCTAAAACTCTCCTACTCATTCACAATCCCCTTACTAATATCCTGGGCATTATTAGCAGTTCACAAAGCCAGCACATTTTCTTTGTGGTAATTGTCCCTTTCTAACCTCTTTTGTCCACCTTCTAATGCCGTCTGGTGCTAATAAAGAGTAAAACCATGCTTCCTCTGGCCTCCTTGCTCTGAACTGCTACGCATACGCCGTCTGCTCCCTGTAAGGGGATGTACTTATATCAATGATAGATAAATCCCAGCTAGAAATACAGGTCCCTGACAACCTAATCACTGAAATCCTGTCAAGTAACCCCTAATTTTGAAGCAAGTGGTTAATTCCCAGCAAATTGATTTATGCACTGTTTGAGGTTTGGCGAGTTGTGTTGTTCATCTGTTATTACCAGGAACTCAGCTCAGACTATTCATTTAGACCACTGACACAACACAGTGCATCTCCCAAGAAAATTTCCTTTGTCAGCACATCTAGAATTTGCTAATTAAATCAACGATGACATTATTCACTTTCTGGAGGAAAAAGAAATCACTTTCTCTCTCTCTCTCTCTCTCTCTCTCACACACACACACACACACACACACACACACACACACACAGTTCAATTCAGATTTTTGAAAATACATTAGATCTAAAACTTTTGGAATGACCTTTCCTACCAGGCTTATTTGGCTTTAATTCACCTGCTTAACACAATAAGCTAGTTGTTAGCGACCCAAATTGAATGCACTCTAAAGCAACACCACAATAAACTTTAGAGGGGAAAAAATATTATGCTTATAAGTCTCACTTTTTCACTACAACCCTAAAGTGTAGATTTCATTAAAATGATAGGGTTGGTCAGTAAGTACTTTTATTGTCTGTATTATTGCAGCTGAAGTGAATTCAGAATGCCAGATGAGACAGGTCCCCCAGACCCTATAATTATGGGTCCATAATATCACAGCATTGCTTTGTACTATTTAAGATGCAGAGAATAAAGCAGGTTTGAACTGAACCTTCTTGAGCATCCAGTAACTTCTCAGAGACAGTTTATTCCCTCAGAAGAGGTTAAACAAAAGAAAGCCAAATGTGACAAAAAAATACTGAATACTGTTTAATTGGTTTTAAGGGGAACTTGAAAGCCTGTATGTGTCAGAAGAGAAGTGTGCGCACATGAAGGGAGGAAGTGTTGCTCGTGTTTGGGATAGCAGTATAGAACTTTTTTCTTTTTCTTGACCGTCTCTCTCCAATGTTATGATTTCTTCCTAACTCCACCCAGCCATGCTGTCATAGGCTGTTCCCCCCAGTGATACAACCCCACATTTCCATGGTTGTCCTTATGACACAACCTCTGTGGTCTCGCTCCACATAGTGAGGGTTTGCCACCACCCACTTGCAATAAAAGTCTGGACAGTCACACTGTGCACAGTGGTGGTCTGTCACGCTCCACATGGGTGTGATCTATCCCTCACCGCTCTCTCCATTACCAGGATGGGGCACCTGCAAGTAGGCAGCTATAAAACAGGAGCTGAATGAGGAAATGGGTGCTAAAAATAAGGCCTGTTTCTTGAATTCCTATCTGTAGCAATCCCCAACCTCTAGCAGAACACAGGGAGTGGGAAAGCACAGCTTCACTACCAAAAAGTTCCACCTTTTCATGGTGTCGCTATGGATTCCCATAGAAAAGGGAAGTATGATTCTGCACTTCAGCTAACAGTCCTTTCTAACATGTTGGCTATTCTGATCCCAACTCTCATTTAATCACTGTCCCCTGGCTTAGAGAGCTGAACAGAACCTCCCTTTGGAGATAAGATACTGCTACTTATAGTATAAATAGATGTCACTACTGAAGTACCGGAGGTGCACCTTGCCATCCTTGTAGCAGAGCTCAGAGTAAGACCTTCTTAGTCAATTTCAACAGCCTTAATTCTTTTCATTCCCTTTAATTTTGTTTAAGGAAACTTAATTTTCTTGTGTAATCAAATACATTTCTGATACATGTTCCTGGCCCATTGTTAAAAGGTTACAGCATTTCTTGTCTCCATTCTTCACATCTGAAGCAGCAGTGGAGTTTTTCCCACCAACTCATTGCTTACTAATGAACTTAAAAAAAAAAAAAAGCAGCCTGTCATTTCATTTAATGTTGCAAAATAAGGCAGTCTTTAAGTGGGATCTGATTTTGCTAAGAGATGTCTAAACTTAAGTGAGATAATGGATGTAACAAAATACCACAGAATATGACAGCTTTGTTCTACCAATGTAATTTGCTGATTCTGGAAACCAAATGCAGAACAGTCTGTGCCAGTCTCAGAAAAAGAGGCTTGTTTGACAGATATAGACCTGCTTAAATACCAGCATACACTACATTAAATAGCAGACTCTTGCATTCATTTGTGGGTTTTAGTCACTTGTCATAACAGGCTCCTTTAAAATACTCATCGTTCCTATCGCTCTGATGCCCAAATATGCTTAGTCTCTTTTTAAAGGTGGAAGATGGTATGACTTGACACAGCTACGAAATTCTTTTAGTTTTAATAGTATTAAAAGTAAGAACTGCCTCTTCCTCAACTCTGGGAATACAGAAGTCTGGCTGGTATATAAATAGGATTCATAAAGGGGTGGCTCTCTCCCTGTTAGCACAGACTAAGGGAACTTAAAAGAGCTGAGCAAAGTTAAGAATCTTGGGGTTAGATTTAGTGACATCATTTCCAGGGAAAACCATGTGTGGTAGAAAAATTGCTGCTGTGCAATTTGTGCCCACTCGGTCCTTTTCCCTTGATGACCGCACACCATCAGTATGTGCTGTTGGGATCACAAGGCATGACTCTTGTAATTCCCCATTAGTCTTACTCCCAACTGGGCAGATCAGCTTGTGCAGCTTGTTCAGAATGTAGTAGCACGTTTACTCACTTATTTTAAAAGCCCTGCTCACATCATAGCCACCCCCTTTCCTTCCAATTGCTGCCTAAAAGGTGGCAGATTCATTCTAAGGTGCCACTGCTGACTTTAAAGCCCTTATGAGCATAGACCCGGACGGTCTTTCTGAACCTCATCCTGACATGCCCAGCATTCATCTGTTAGGGATGGCACCATCGAGTTTGTCAAGGACAGAGGATTCAACTTGTACTGCAGTAGGCTGCAGAGTGTAGAACTGGCCTGTTGTCAGCCCTCAGATCTCTCTCCGAATTATTTTTCCCCACAGGAGGGCTTTGTAATTTTAAGTGTAGATATGGATTTTTAAAATAGCTCTATCCAAGACCATTTCTGAGTTATTCCTCATAGCTGTGAGACTTGGAGAGGAAGGTAACCGATAAGGGACAGGAGAGAGTCCACCTTTCATTACAAAGAATAGCTTTCATTTTCAAGCGCACTTGTATATTTCCACCTGATTTACTTTGCAACCGTAGCATACATCAAATGCAAAATAAATAAATACATAAATAAAAGCAGCCGATCAAAGTCTTCTTGTAAGTTACCACCACCACTCCCTTCCACATCCACTTACAGACGTCATGGGGAGCCGGCGACTTGCTCATCCTCTTCCTTTCGTTCACTTATCAGTGGGAATCAAGACGTGTTTCTTTCGTTTACCGGTACCATTTAACTGCCCTCTCTCTCACTATGGAGTTGAGAATCCCCCAAATGCGCCAGAGAATGCAACAAGGAATCATAACTTTTGCCAGTGTGATCTCTGAGGACCCTGTTTTCTTCCCTATCAATCTCTAGAGGGGGGTTCCCCCACCCCCCTGCATCTTTGCCTCTAAGGCAATTTCAATTGACATTTTCAGGTTTGTGCAATCTGAACAGCTACAATTGATTTGAAGTCAGCAGTTAGGAGACAGTGTTGTCTAGTAGTTAGAGCATGGAAGAGGGAATCAGGAGCCCTGGGTTCACTCTGTCATTGACTGCACGACCCTGGGCATGTGTCACTTCATCTCCCTTTCCCCATCTTTAAACTACAGATACCAGTGGACTGAACACAAAGATTTTCTATTGCTAAAACCATAAGGCCTGAAACCAATGGGGTTTGCACACCCATAGCATTAAATGTTTGTTTCCATGTTGAGGGATAACTTAAAGTGGAAGTCACTGTGGTGTTGTACACTCTCTTCCAAGAACAGACACTCAAGTCTGCTCTTCATATATATAACTACTGCTGCTTCACAACGTGAGTTAGAGACACTTTTCTAATAAATAGAAATCTTTGCCCTTTTAGGTAGCTATCCACACACGTTTTAGCTAAATTGCAATTTGCTCATAAGGCAGCAAGAAGATTTCTTACCGCAACTCAAACTGGTAAACCTCTCACCCATTCTGCTTTCAGATTTCCTCTGCCTCTAATGCATAAGATGTAGAGTGTATTTATTACTATTTGAGTCAGCAATGTGAGCAGTACTTATTCTTATAAAATCCCAGTCCTTCTGAAAAGCTTTTCTAGCAATCATGACCTATAGTCCTGGTGGAAAAAATCAAATTTGATACAGCTCAGAACATCTGAAATCCGGGTTGTTTATTGTGGCTGGAAGTCTGTGTGTTTACGCTGAGGACACGTGTATCTTTACATATCAGTTTGGCACTGACAAAACCTTGCACTTGTGTACACGCATTCCAGTGAGAGGGTTTAACTGACTAAATAGTAACATAGGCCTCTTGCACAGATCAATCAGCCATTTGCAATGTACAATGCTGTGATTCTGACTCCGTTTGTAGGAAATGGGTTAAATGCTCTTTAAAAAGATGTCCCTAAGAGATTTTGGAGTGGGGCAGAATTTGATCAGGGAGCGACAGAGGGACAAAGCTCTGGATGTTTTTTTTTACTTTGGCCAATTCTGATTCACCCTTAAAACTATTGAAGAAAAGCATTAGGTAACTCCTGTCAATTTACAATTGATGGAGAAATCCCAAAGGAGCATACAAAGGTGACCAACAAGATCTTCTTTACCTACATTTCCCAACTAGCTCCAGGAGCCTGCTGGGAATTCACTCCACAAAATCCTAGAAAAATTCATTCTGTCACTGATAGAATGCAAAGCACTGTCTTCTTTGAAGGTCAAAACTCAGGAAAGTTATTTGAAAGTGAATTCATCCACAGAAGATGGAAAGCCAATGGGAGTGGTTAGAAACCAAACAACATGTAATTATGTGCCAGAGTCAGAGCAGTCTGCTCCCCAAAGAGACCAGTAAAAGAGACACAATCACCAAATTAAATACATTGCGAAGCAGACAGTATCCAGAACTTTGATGATCCTACTTCATCACAAAAACAAGAGAATTTATTTCCCTCTATGGGGAAATTAATTCACGCAATCCTGCAATAAAGGCTATTGTGACCATTTAGGTTGAATAGCCATACAAGATCTTTACCTGGAATGCAAACAAAACACTGAGGACCAGCTTGATACCATACGCACACTAAATAGTACTCTCAATGAACTCAGTGCATGAGCAGCAAGGTGCTATTCACAATACATAAAGGTATCAAAATCTGGCTCTTAAGGTGGCAGTACAGTTTTCTTTGATTACTGGGATCAGAACAGGATCTGTTGGGTCACTCAGACACTGTAATATATTTAATATAAAGGATAAGCTCTTCTGTTTGCCCCTTGTAGGTTCTGACTCGGTGGGTGCTCCAGGGCTGGTGCACCCACGGAAAAAAAAATCGAGTGCTCAGCACCCACCAGCCACCCACTGATCAGATGTTCAATGGGTCCCACCAATCAGCTCTCCCCTTCCCAGCACTCCCGCCTGCCACTGATCAGCTGTTTGGCAATGGGTGGGAGGTGCTGGAGAGGGAGGAGCGGGGCGTGCTCAGAAGAGGGGGCAGAGGTAGGAAAAAGTGGGGTGGGATCAGAAAGAGTAGGGAAAGCTGAAAGTAGGCGCCTGTGCTCCTCCCCTGAATGACACCATTTAGCTCCATGTGAAATTTGACCATTTAGAGCTTTGCTGAACCTGGTTTTTCAATTATTTGAAGATCTAAACTGCGATTATAACCTCCGCAAGTGGGTGATATTTAAGTTTCATTAGTTTATTGACTCGATTTCATCACTGACATCGCGATAAGACTTTGGGCCTGATCCCATTCTGGAAAATTTGGGGGGAATTTTGTTACTCACTTCAAGCAGAAATTAGGCCATTTGTTTCCCACTGCTATTTACCAAGGCGGAAGAAAAATGTTTGACTCAATTCGTGCTTTCAGATGTGCAGGTGCAACTCCAGCTGAAGACAAAGAGAATTTCATCAGTCATAAAAATGTACAAGAATCTAAGGGCAGAACTTGGCTCTACATGATTCAAATCCATTAGTTTGAGCTCTTAAACTTGCTGTTCTTCCTTTTCGCACTCTCCAACATCAGCTGTGGAGACTGCTGTTATAAAACATTGTAATTTGATCCCATATCTTTGTACTGAAATATTGGCACCTGCTAAGTTTGATCTGTCATGGACACAGACATTCAGCATGCTCATGTGTAGAAACATGCAAGGACCTAGGAGGGAGAAGCACCATTTGCAAGAAGTGTTTGGGAGCATTACAATGAAATCAGTTGGTGTGCACATGGCTAGAATGCTAGCAGAAGCATCTCATTAAATAATTCTCTTAATAAAGAGCCAGTTTAGTTTTTACAAGCATGGAGTCCTTTCATGCACCCAGCATTCAATACTCATGTAATTGTTCATTGAAACCCTGATTCAGCAAAGCACTTAAGCATATGCTTAACTTTATGCATATGAGTAGTTCCACTTAAGACAATAAGACTATTCACATACTTTAAATTAATCATGTGCTTAAGAACCTTGATGAACTGGGGTCTAAGTGTATTGTTGAATTGAGACAGGCTCAAATGTTATATATTTGCTTAAGTACTTTGGGAAATTAGGACCTAAAACTTGCTTAGGGAAACCTGGGTTTTGTTAGACTGTTTTCAGTGGGAGTTCATCGGAGTAAGACCTGCAGCTTTAGGACTAATAAAAAGTCATTTTAGTGTTTACAGAAAACATAACCTTTCCTGTTAATTAATATACCTAAGAATCCACAGTTCATTTTTGTTTGATGTGTAATTCTACACTTTTGTTTAGATTCATGCATTTTTCCCTACAATGCACTTGCAGACATTTTTATGACTGCAAAGCACTGTGTAAATACAAGTTTGCTGTTGTCAACCTTTTTATTTCACAGTTTCAGCAATGAATCCTGCAGCACTAATTAAGCGATAGCCCCTACCATTGCAAGTCCTACAATGCTGCTGCTGCTACTAGTATCCTGTGAGATAATTGATTGCTATGTATCCTAAGCTGAAGACAGGGGTGCCTAAAGGAAGTGAAGGCCAATTAGCTTGCACTAGTGCCTGTGAAGAAGGGGACAATTGCAATTGTACTTTGGAAGCCATACTAATCTTTTCCCTTAAACATTCAAGCATGCCCATGAATACCTGTGATGTGTTGGAGTCTCTTCTTGCTTTTGTGCCTCTGCCTTGTGCTAGGACGGTCTACAGTGTGGCCCCAATTTTCTGACGAGTTTCTGAGACTTTGGAAAAGCAGGCATTGGTTTTACACGGATCATGGTATGTTGTCACTGACTTGTCTTCTAGTCACCTTAACATCTTCATTACACTTGCCATCCTGACAGGGTGACCAGATGTCCCGATTTTATAGGGACAGTCCCGATTTTTGGGTCTTTTTCTTATATAGGCTCCTATTACCCCCCAACCCTGTCCCGATTTTTCACACTTGCTGTCTGGTCACCCTACCTGACCCTGCCAGAAAATGGTAATGGATAGCCAAGGTTACTTCACAGTAGTGTTAACGCTCTGGTTTGTCACAAACATAAACTGAGATGACCCCCTTACACTAGGGCTCCAGTTCAAACAAATACTCTGTTGTTTGTGCCACCTACTGAGGAATAAAACCAATCTGTCTGAAGGGGGAGATTTTTGGTGACCTTCTTTCAGGAGGCACCCAGAGTGAATGTCTTTAAACCATTTTATGAAAGAGGCTCATAAACATACTTTGTTAGTCTGTGTCAGAGGCCAAACACAATCGCAAGGACTGCAAAATAAAAGTGAATTATCCAGAAAATGTTTTACTGCAAACTTAATTAAAGATTTTGGTTATGTTGCAGAAAACTTGGTTACTAAAGCAGAGGCAAAGATACTACTTACCAAACCAGTTATAGTCCATTATCTCGGAGAGTTTATCTAGACTTCAGCCTAGCCATGGCACTGAAAGCTGGGAGGAAGACTATCATGAGCACTAACTTGCCATCTTTAAAGCTGAATTTCTTCCCCTCTTCCACATCACACATTTTCTTTCTCTGGCAAAGTCTAATCAAGTCAGATGTCACTGGTAGCTTTGGCTTCATTTAAAATTACCTGGCTTTGGGATCCAGCCCTTTGATGGCAGATAAATCTTAATTAGATTCACCAGCACTTTCTTTCTTCCCTAGAAGAAGTCAGCCAAGCTCCTTTGAGAACTGCAAGGCTAACAAAAACATGAATGGCTGATACCCAGCTGCCTCAGCTGATGAGTGAGAGCATGTAACAGGAAGTGAAATCATACCCTAGATCACCAGCAGCTTTGCCCTGTCCTCTACATCTAAGATACAGAATTGGGAGGTTGTTGGGGGGTTTTAATACATGCAGTCCTGAAGCTGCAGTACAGCTCTGAGTCACTCTGCTGAGCTAATGCTCCTTCCACCTGACTCCAATTTTTGAAAAAGCAGAGGATCCAGGGTTTGGCCCATCAACATTAATAATAATGTGAACAATTTTCAGGTAGGTGGGAATTGCAGTGAGTCAGATGCTCAGGTTAATTTTGTGTTCCATGCACATCCATTCAGACCTCTTTTTAAAGGATCCCCAAATTGCTCTCACATGCTGAGCAATAAGGGCTAGATTTTTCAAAAGAATCCAGCATATGACTATTAAGCATTTTTGAAAAATTTGGTCCCAGATCCAGCCATTAGAGCTGGCTTGGCACAGGTTATGGACCATTTCTATACCTGGCTGTAATCTTCAATGGATGAACAAAGCAGATGCCCTTTTAGTGAATGAAACATTTTTGTTTTATTAGAGCAGCTCAGGTGAAAATTAGGAGTGGAGGAAGGAAGTAATAATTCACATATGATTGAAAAGAGGATATTTACTGACTTGTAGGCCTTCAGTGGGGGGAGGGGGGAGAACAGCACCACAGCTTCTGTATACATCCCTAGGGAAAAGCTCAAGAAATAAGAAAATGCATATAACCATTGTTTGTGTGCATTATGCGTGCTTTAAAAAAATATTCTGAAACTCAGTACTATCAGGAAAAGGAAAAGTCTTTGGACTGCATTTAAGTGAGAAGGATTAGCTTGCGTGATGTTGATTTATAAATGGCAACAACCAATCCCTTATATTCTCTACTGCAGTCATCTCTCCTCCACAGTAATTCCCAATGTTCCCTTTTGAAAGCCCTTGATACTCAGTTAGCCCCGAGGTATAATGTTTGATAATATAACTACTGCTTCTGTCACTGCGTTTTGTACAAACGCATTATATGTGGCCCAGAATGGTAAAGATTTATGTATGGGTATGGAAAATAAAAATCAGCATTGATTAAAAGCCCCAGATAGACCATCCAATACCGCCCAAAGAACATCAGTTATTTTGCATTTTGACATGGCGATTGATAACTCATAAATGCAAGCAGGAATGACAAATGCGGATGGAAACTGGCTTTGACAAAAACGATAACAGTATCAGTCTCGAGGGGCGATGGAGGTATAAGCAGGAGCTGTTTAAAATATTTAATCATTTTATGAAGGCTGCAAGATGTTGTTTGACCCTGAAGGAGTGTGAATGTCACATGGATCAGAAATTGCCAAGTCTTTGAAGTGAAATAAAAAAATGGTGTTATTATAGATCCTTCTTGACATCCTATCATTTTTGTATAGGATTAAAAATATGTATACAAAGCTCTAGATAAAGGACTCCAGCAAAAGATGTCTTGGTTGAAGGGGGAAAAAAATAAAGACATACTGTTGTGAATTTTTACTTCAGAATCCCAAAGCGTCTCTTTTATATTCTTCTCAAATGGCATGAATAGATCCAGCAGACCCTAGTAAAAAGATTCCTTTGGTTTTTAACTACAGGGTAAATTACGCTTTACTTTTGTTACCTCGGGTCTGACTTTTGGTCTTCAAAGAAAATCTTTGCTTTCCCCTGTACTTAACTAAGCAGTGGGTATTGTATGTGAATGTATATAAGTATATCCATATGATCCCTAGCTGTAAGAATGTATTCAAAAATATGTATTTTATTATACACATGCACAAAGGTATGCAATTTGCAAGGTGTGGAAGTTTTAGGGGGAGAGTGTGGGGATTCTGCAGTGAATTCTTATTTACATTTCTGCTTTTAAATTTCCCAGGTCTTCCAGAAGACCTGGAATCTAACTAGTCAAGAGAATCAAAGCCACAAGTAAATTCTCAGAGGATATTCCCATATGAATGAGGATTAGTTTATGTTTCACGGTGGTATATTGACAAATGAAATATTACACTGTATGTTTTCTCTTTATCGTGTGTATTTCTTTCCTTGTTTCTTCCTCCTTGCCCCAACTCTTTATTTCTGTTTTATAGTATTACTAGCATAAGTGCCCGGCGTTGCTCGGGTCAGTCGGAGGTGGGGAGGGGTCAGACAGCTGACACCCCCTGACCAACCCCAACACCCCTCACCCCTCACCCACCCCGACACCTTCCCACCCCCCCAGACCAAACCCGGCTCACTTACCCCCCCGACCAAACCCGACACCCCCGCCTCACCCCCCGACCGACGACACCCCCACCTCACTTACCGTCCCACCAAACCCAACTCGGATCCGTCGCAGGCGGGGAGGGGGCACAGAGCTGAGGGATTCCGGGGACCTTCGCAGGTGGGGGGGGCACAGAGCTGATGGATTCCGGGGTTCCATTGGGAGGGGGGAGGGGCAGAGAACTGAGGGATTTCTGGGGTTCCGTTGGAGGAGGGAGGGGCAGTGAGCTGAGCGAGTGCGGTGTCTGTTGGAGGGGGTATTATGACATCATCACCACCTAGCTGCCCAGCTGATGTGATTGGCCTTTAAAGACTTTCACCCCTGGGGGGCGTCAGAGGTGAGATTCAAAATATTTTTGACCCTTACGACCATCCGGACCCCAAGACCTCTAACTGTACCAAATTTCAAGTCTCTAGCTCAAACAGTGCGGGAGGAGTTCGTGGACATACATACATCCACCATTTGACTTTTATATATATAGATAGATTCTAATTTTGTTTTGTCTGGGGCAAGTGAGTGTTTAGGTGGCCATTTACTTCAAGGGGATATTTTCAATAATCTGTTTCCTTTCAGGGTCTGGTTCTGTACCGTTGAAATATGGTTTTTCTTTTTCCACTCCTGTTTGGTCTATTCCATATATTTCTTCAGGGCAATTAATCATTTAGCCTTGGCAAATAATTTGTTTATTCAGTGGCTGTCTTTTATATAGGCAACACTTCTTTTCCTCTCCCATTAAAGATTTTGATTTCTAATTACTGATGTTTCTCTCCTGCGTTTTGTGACCTTAACTAATATTCCCCACTAGAAACTGGCTAAGGTCTTGTGTGCTTGTTGTACTGAGTTACCTTTATATTGCTAAAACCCCATAGGAAGTTACACATATTCAACTTCACAACAGTCCCCTCATAGTTACAATGTGGTCACAGTTCTTTGTGTATCCTGCAGGAGGTGATCCTTTTATTTGCTGAGGATACCACAGATGCTTTGTTCATAGCGGTAGAGGGATTCTGCCTATACTCATTTACATGTCCCATTGATTTCAGCTAAGTACATAGAGTACATGGTATGCAGCAAAGGCCATTGGAAGTATCTCTGTCAGAGCAGCATGCTGCGCACTCTGCAGCAAATCTGCAACACAATAAACCCTCTTCCTGCAGTATCTAGAGATATTGAAACAGCCGCAATGAGAAAGAGTCCGATGGGCTCCTACATGATATTTTCCATTCAATTGTCATTGTGGCCTGCACGTTGAAGCCTTCAGCCCTGGTTTCTATTAGAGAAATTTCATAGCCACCGCTTTTGCAGGGTGTTTGGTGAATTCAAAACCCCTTTCCTTCATCTGCTCACAAATATTCTTTCCTCTGAAGTCTGAATATGAAGCTGAACTTAGTGAGCTAAGCTTGCATCTTTCCAACATGTCAGTATTTGGATAGTACCACATGGTTATTTGATGCTTAAAGAAAATTCAGGCAAGGAAGTACACTTTCAGTTTTCATTTTACATACAATATGGTTTAACTATATATATAAAAGTGAAATGGTGTATGCGTGTGTGTGTGTATGCGTGCGTGCGTGTATGTATGCTGCCTTACTCCTTCCACACCGTTTGAGCTAGAGACTTGAAATTTGGTACAGTTATAGGCCTTAGGGTCCTAATCAGGGTAAAGATCGAAAAAAAATTCAAATTTCACTTCTGACGCCCCCCAGGGGTGAAATTATTTAAAGCCCATTCACATCGGCTGGGCAGCAGGTTAACACCTGCTGTTCTCTGTGACATAGTTATGATGTAATAATACCCCCCTCCAACGGACCCTGCACTCGCTCAGCTCTCTGCCCCCTCCCTCTGCCCCCTCCCACGCCCCCCCCCACTCGCTCAGCTCTCTTCCCCCTCCCCCCCACTCCAACGGCCCCCCCACTTGCTCAGCTCTCTCCCCCCTCAGGTAAGAATCGAAAAATTTTAAAATCTGCCCCCTCCCCCCACTCCAATGGCCCCCCCCACTCGCTCAGCTCTCTCCCCCCTCCCACGGCCCCCCCACTTGCTCAGCGCCCTCCCCCCTCCCACGGCCCCCCCACTTGCTCAGCTCCCTCCCCCCTCCCACAGCCCCCCACTTGCTCAGCTCCCTCCCCCCTCCAACAGCCCCCACACTTGCTCAGCTCTCTCCCCCCTCCCCCCTCCAATGGCCCCCACACTTGCTCAGCTCTCTCCCCCCTCCCATGGCCCCCCACTTGCTCAGCTCTCTCCCCCCTCCCCCCTCCAACAGCCCCCCCACTCACTCAGCTCTCTCCCCCCTTCCACGGCCCCCCCACTCACTCAGCTCTCTCCCCCCTCAGGTAAGAATCAAAAAATTTTAAAATCTCTCCCCCCTCCCCCTTCCAATGGCCCCTGCACTCGCTCAGCTCTCTCCCCCCTCCCCACTCCTCCAATGGCCCCCGCACTCTCTCAGCTCCCTCTCCCCCTCCAACGCCCCCCCACTCACTCAGCTCTCTCCCCCTCCAAGCCCCCCCCCACTCACTCAGCTCTCTCCCCCCTTCCCCCCTCCAATGCCCCCCCACTTACTCAGCTCTCTCCCCCTTCCAACGGACCCCGCACTCGCTCAGCTCTCTCTCCCTCCACCCCTCTGACGGACCCAAGCAACCCAAGCTGGGTATTTTTGCTAGTTAGCTATATACCAATCATTTGAGGGACCACATACTACCCTGTAACACCCACTAGAGCTAATAAGAGATTCATTAACGTCTGAAGTAGGTGTATTTGGCCCATGATATTTGCCAATATACTAAATATAATGCAATTTCTTCACTGTGATTTTTTAAAAAAAAATTGTTGAAAGTGGGACTGTCTCTATTCTTGAGTTAGATCTAGTAGCTTCCTGGGGCAGAAAAATGTTTGGTGACAGTTTATCATTGGAATGGCTGCAGGACTAGAAGGGGCAAGTGGCCTAGGGTAGCCAAAATGCTAAAACTGGTCCTAGCTGGAGAGACAGTATTTGAAATTTTGAATAGATACACCACATAGTGTTGTATAGGCATTAGCATGACCTCTAATTTTGCACCCACACATAATTGTGGGTGCAGTGTTGCATGCACCATTAATGTAGGCACAAATGCATGACTTTTGAAATCAAGCTATTTGCCGTCTTGGTCTTGTCATTAGACGTCTAAGTACTAATATTTGAACCTGTGATTCATTCCACATGAAAAATATATTCAGGCACAAAATAGGAGGTCTGTTTTATAAACCAGAGCCATGAAACGGGAGGAGTGTGCTTCAGTTATTTGTGTACTATATTCTCTACAGCTGAGGAATTTTGTACCAAGATGCAATACTGTGATTTGTAATCTGCAAAATGTGTACTAATGATGCAATTGGCTACACTGCGAAGGGAGATAAAAAAATTAGTTATCCCCATTGTGTGATAAGCTAGAACTATATGTGTATTGCTCCTAAATACAACACTTTACCAATTAAAATGTATTTGTCTTTAATAATGCGTAGGGCTTATGCGTAGAACTTTCCAACTGTAAATCTCCAGACAAAGGTAGTTAAGTATCAGGACTGACTGGAATTTTTCAATTCTGATTACCTATTTAATCAAAATTATGAATTTTAACCAAAAAGAGGGAAGGGGAAATTGCATCCCATTTTTGAAGCAGCTCTCCTAAGTATTGTCACTATGGAAATTGAGTCTCAGCTAACTGAATAAACTTGACATAGGTCAATGGCAGGTCAGTGGCACAGCTGAAAATAGTCCTAAATCACCTGAACCCTCACCCCCATCCGAGTGCCCTCGTTGCAGGGCCTTCAGAAAAGCTCTCTTTCAGGGTTCATCAGTCCACAGAAAGGGAGCAGCATGATGCTGAAATATATTTGTACCCAGTATTATTCTCCATACTTACATATGTGACACCTGTGGGATGTTCGTGTGTATCCACAACTAAAGTTTTGTGGAATCTCTGACTAAAGGGCATCTGGCTCTAACAGGCAGGAATAATTTGGAAGAAGAGAAAACTGAGCCCGGGGTCTTAAACCAGATCACGGAGTCTTCCTTAAGCACAACAGAGCTTCAAGCTTCTTATCCTCACCTCAACTCTGCCCTGCCTTAGGGTGACCAGATATCCCGATTTTGTAGGGACAATCCTGATTTGGGAGGCTTTTTCTTATATAGGCTCCTATTACCCCCATTGCCTGTCCTGATTTTTTTACACTTGCTGTCTGGTCACCCTACCCTGCCTACAATTCTGCTTTCATTTCCTGCTAGTCGCCCACCCAGGCCCTGTCCTCCACCCACGCTGTTTTTCTTAATACTCCTCAAGCCTCTCCCGTTTGCAACTTCTTCCATGCCACCCCTAAACTTGGACCTACCTTCCTCTGCTTGTGCACCAGTTTGGCTCCTCCTCTTCTTTCAAAACCCTCCGTCATAGTTCTTCTATCACAATGCTGAATATTAATCCAACAAAAGAATAGTAAAATCTGTACAAATTTGGGACTAGACCATTTCCTGGCAATCTGATGCATTGTTTGCACAAATGCGTGTAATTTAGAATGTTAACTCTTCGTGCCAGGGAATGCACCTGCCTCTATGTTGTGTCTACAGCACTACCCAACTGACAGTGCTTAACAGATGGATACATTTTGGTCACTGCATTTCATTTATGTAAATTCTTTGATTTTTGCATGGTAAACACGCACAGGGCCGGCGACAGGAATTTTGGGGCCCCGTACGGCAGACCGTACGGGGCCCCCCCCGGTCTCCCGCCGCCCGCGGGGGCCCCCCCCCGCCAGTCTCCCGCCGCCCACGGGGGCCCCCCCCCCCGCCAGTCTCCCGCCGCCCGCGGCCCCCCCCCCCGCCAGTCTCCCGCCGCCCACGGGGGGGCCCCCCGCCAGTCTCCCGCCGCCCACGGGGCCCCCCCCCCGCCAGTCTCCCGCCGCCCACGGGCCCCCCCCCGCCAGTCTCCCGCCGCCCACGGGGGCCCCCCCCCCCGCCAGTCTCCCGCCGCCCGCGGCCCCCCCCCGCCAGTCTCCCGCCGCCCACGGGGGGGCCCCCCGCCAGTCTCCCGCCGCCCATGGGGCCCCCCCCCGCCAGTCTCCCGCCGCCCACGGGCCCCCCCCCGCCAGTCTCCCGCCGCCCACGGGGCCCCCCCCCCGCCAGTCTCCCGCCGCCCACGCCCCCCCCCCCGCCAGTCTCCCGCCGCCCACGCCCCCCCCCCCCGCCAGTCTCCCGCCGCCCGCGGGGCCCCCCCCGCCAGTCTCCCGCCGCCCGCGGGGGCCCCCCCGCCAGTCTCCCGCCGCCCGCGGCTCCCCCCTGCCGATCTCCCGCCGCCCATGTCCCCCCCCCGCCCCCAGTCAGTCTCCCGCCGCCTGCGCTCCCCCCCCCGTCTCCTGCCTCCCGCGCCCCCCCGGCCGATCTCCCGCCGCCCGAGGGCCCCCCCTCCGCCGGTCTCCTACCTCCCGCGGGCCCCCCCCCGGCCGATCTCCTGCCTCCCGCGGGCCCCCCCGCCGATCTCCTGCCTCCCCCCCCGGCGATCTCCCGCAGCCCTCCCCCCCACACGATCTCCTGCCTCCCGCGCCCCCCCCCGGCAATCTCCCGCGGCCCTCCCCCCCCCGCAATCTCCCGCGGCCCCCCCTGCGATCTCCAGCGGGCCCCCCCCTGCGATCTCCCCCCCTGGCCCTCCCCGGCGATCTCCCGCGGCCCTCCCCCCCCCGGCGATCTCCCGCGGCCCTCCCCCTCCCCCCCGGCGATCTCCCGCGCCCCCCCCCCCCCCGGCGATCTCCTGCGGCCCTCCCGGCGATCTCCCACGGCCCTCCCCCCTCCCGGCGATCTCCCGCGGCCCTCCCCCCCCCCCCCCCGCGATCTCCCGCGGCCCTCCTGGCGATCTCCCACAGCCCTCCTCCCCCCCCGGCGATCTCCCGCGGCCTGTCTCCTATCTCCTGCGGGCCCCAACCCCCGCATGTGCTGCGGCCGCTGGCTGCTTGGTGCCGGGGGAGGGGGCTGGTGAGCACGGCAGCGGCTGCCCGAGCCGCGCCTCGCTCACAGCCCCGGCGACAACGGGTACAGCTGTACCGGCCCCGGACTTCAGGGGGCCCCCCCTGAAGTCCGGGGCCCGGTACAGCTGTAACCGTTGTACCACCCTGTCGCCGGCCCTGAACACGTACCAGTCAATCTAGACCTTAATCAAAATGAAATAACATTTTAAGAATTCCCACCAGCTAAGGTGACAAAGAGTGTTGTAGCCCCTTATAGACTAACAGATCTTAAGGTGCTACAACACTCTTTGTGGTTTTTGCAGATCCAGACTAACACGGCTACCCCTCTGATACTAGACACCAGTTAAAAGATCTCAGCATTTTGTTAGATCTGTTCCAAGATGAAGAGGTTAATCATTTGCAGACAGACAGTAAGGAAACAACCTCTTGTCTCCTCCTTCATCCTTTATGCAGTTCCTCCATCCAACATCCTTGTTCCTAAATCTGAAACAATGTGTAATTATACAGGAGGAAATCTCTCAGGGGTAGAGCTGAAGTTGCTTAAATTGATCTGATTTACAAAGATGAGGGATTTTTATACTTTTCACCCCAACTAGAAAAAAATTACTTTTTTTTTCATAATGGCAAACAACCTCCTGCAAAGTCAACTCCTTTTCTGAAAGTCATTGCTAGTTTTATAATTTCTGAGTCATTAGATAACAGATAGAACTCCACACTTAGTGGTTTCAAATGTTTATGGTCTGCAATTCATTCTTAATGAGCTCTCTCCATGTCTTTATTCTTCTTCACACCCTCCTGCTGGGAAATGTCTTACTCTGCCTTGGCTTTTGTTAATGATTCCACAATCATTTCAGAGCCATTTCTTCTGCCTTATGTAATTCTGACACTGCATAAGAGCCTGGCTCTGCAGCCTCACAGTTGGAAATGTAACCTTTAATGTATTAATTTCTCTTGCTCAAAACAATTTAACCTCTGTCTTGGTTTTGTGATTGCTAAGTGTTCCAATTAAATGCCTCTTTCATTTTTTGTCCTGGAGGGCTTGATCTTCCCACTATTATGTTTAACATACCCTACCTAGCAAATGATGAGCACTCCTGGGTCCCCTCAAGTGTTGTTTATCAATCCATTATCTATCTCATGAGTGTCTGTCACACTTGCAAAAACAAAAAATTAATTAAGCTCGTTTTAAACACTAAATAACAAAAAAAACTAGTACAAGTTGAAGCTAATAATTATGAAACAGGAGAAATAGAATCCGGGAGCAATAAATGCCCCTTTTCTCCCTGATCAATAGTAATCAGTGAATAGCTGTCTAAAATGTTGAATCTGCCACATCAGGATGCAGCCACTGTCAGGAGTTGTAAGAATGTGAAAATTAATCTCAGTAACAAAAAGTCTTTGTGTGCTTGTCTTTTTTATTTCTCCCTCCTCCTGGCACCGAGCAGAAAATCTGCCCACCACATTGTGGGGATTTTTGGAGCAGTTCTCCACTAATGTCCTACAAAAAGAAATGATTCTTGGATGGTGAGGGGAATTTTAAAGAGAAACGTGAGCTGTGGTATCGCTGGTATTTGGGCTCCTGATAAGAATGACCAGTCAGCTGCAGACCTCATCGGTGGTAAAGTTCCCTCTACTGTCTCAAAACCTCTCTAAAGTCTGCTTGACCAAAGATCAAACTCCTTTTCACACACACCCTACCATGTCCCCTGTTGTACCTTCCCATGTCTGACTTTGATTTAAACTTCTTAAAGAATTTCAGAACTAAGGTGTCAATCCAAGCAAGAATTTAAGTACATGCTTGACTTTAAGCACATGAGTAGTCCTCAACCTCGCTTATTCACAACTGATATTCACCAAAATATGCCTGGAGTGGCAAACACCGTACGATGGCTTCAAGACCAAAAGGGCAAGTGAAAGAGAGACTCTTCTGTATTAGAAGTACTGGGTCACTATAGTTGTTAGATAACATTTATGCTAATACAGTCTCAGTTGAATGAGATTTTATTGGCACAAGCTATACAAGTATTGCCAAAGTATAAGGAAGAGAGGGAACCTTCTGGTATCTATCAAAGGAAGGCAAGATCCACCCACAGTAGTTTTGCATGGTCTGCCCAAGTTTTATCCCCAACATCCATTTGTCATTACTCTACATTTCTGACCTAGAGTGACCAAGCATATGTACAGAATCATTTCTTTCTCTTTTTCCTTTCTACCAGGGTCAAGCACCGTTTTTCCTCATTACTCTTTGATAAGAAGTATTTTATAATTCCTAATAATTTGGGAAAATCTTTCTTGCATTTCCTGGTATTACAGATATTGGAGCAGAAAGCTCGTCTCTGTCTCAATCTCTCCCCTCGCACATTGGCTGCACTGTCTCCGGTGTCTCAGTATAGACTGTGGTTTGTACCTCCAATTCCATGCCTATTTTATGGTCTCTGATTCTGCATTTGTGGAGGGTCTGCCTTAGTTCTGCAGCTTTCACAGTAGCCTGATACTGTTCAAGGATCTATAGGGCTCTGTTTTGGATTTACTCTTCCCATTGACTACAAATACAGGCTGGGACTTTTGAAAGTGTAGGATCGCCACTTTGTTCTTCCATTAAGGATGGCAGCCTAAGGCTTGTAACTATTTAATCCCCTGAACTTCCAGTGCTGATCACCATGCAGGATTTTTTAAGTATGAAAATATAGGACCTAGCTTTCTCTTAGATTATTTATGTCTCTGCTTTTTCAGGACCACCAGTTATTTCTGTTCATCTGCAAAGGTCCAAATTCCCCTCTGCAGGATAAAAGTAACTTCCGTTGAAGTTAAAGGGAGTCACTTGTATCTTGGGATGGGAGGCTCAGTCTACCAAATAGTATTTTATCTACAGCACAGAATTTATTATTTTTCCTGGGATTTTGGAAAGTATTGGGTTTATTTCAACTACCATAGTTCTATGCTGAGCATTACAGAGCCCTCTCTGTTTTCAGTCTATCTAAGGAGACCTTTTTCAAGGATCCATATGCTGAAGAATTATTCCACCTCTTCTGCCTCTCTGCTCAGTTTCTCATCCCCAACTAAGGGACCATTGTCTTTGGATCAAACCATTGTATTTTGTAAAGTACGTAGGTACTAATTGGAGAAGTTGAAAGTGCATGACACCTTTCAGGATCAGGGCTACTGTGGGCATTCCTGCATGCTTGAAACCATTCCCAGGCTCTGGGCACCACTGCAGTACTTCAGTTCTGGGGATGCAGTGACTATATATGTTCAGCATGCACTATGCTCCCCAAAGTCTGCAGGAAAGGGCAAAACCCTTCCAAAATTTGTCACACCAGCCATGCTGTCCACCCCCAAGTACAAGTTGTCCAGGCACTCCTGAAGGGTGGTGAAGTTTCACAATCACAGTATGACCAATAAATACCTGAAGAGTCATAATCTGACCCAATAATTGGGGGCACTTACCTCTTGAGCAACTCCTTGTGGCTGGGTACGTTACTGCAGTGATTTTCCCTGGTGGTCCCTGCAGGTTGTTGGCCAACCTTGGCAGGATCTTCTGTAGTTTCTCCCTCTGGTCAAGTCACAAAGTCCAAATGAACCCCTTCCCAGGTATTAAAGAGTCCAATAAATAGACAGTCTTTTTGCGCCGGGCCTGGGCCCTTTAAACTCATCCTTTTGTCCAGGCTCCCAACTAAGCTCTGTCACCTTCTTGGGGTTTATGGCACTTTACCTATGGCCAGTAGGGGAACCCAGGCACAACCACTACTCTGGATTCTAACTCAGGGGAGCCTGTATAGAGAAGCTATGTATTGACTACTCCAATCTGTTGCTGCTATTTCACTAGACATCTTCCTCCCAGGCCCCTTTTATCTCCAGCCCTATCTCAGGACCAGCATCCTCAAGTTCTTCTCCTTCTCCAAGCCAAAGAGGAGTACCCTTCTTCACTTCTCTGGTCTGAGACAAGAACCAAATAGCTAATGCTCTGCAGCCCCTTTTATCTGAGCTTGCTGGGCTCTGATTGGCTGCTGTCATAAGGCCTTTCTAGAGAGTCTTATAGGACTCACCTTTGCTGCTCATTTCCTGCCACTTCACTGCTTCCGCCTGGACATAATAGGAATGCTGGGCCTCCTGTAGGGCACCACAAAGGCCAGGTACACCGCATCACAGACCCTAATACAGCAAAATACTGAAGGACAAAACCATGCCCGGTATACTTCATAGATATCAATGTTCAGATGAGACTGACAGATGGGTGTCTCAAATCTTCCTTAGTCTCAACCTTGGGAAGTCTAACTGAAGGACACAGGACAGTATTTTCAGAAGTCTCCCCTACTCCTTTGTGTCTGTGTTCCCACATATTGAGGGGATTGTTTAGCAGTAACAAGATCATAACATCCCTTTCAACCCTGCCATGTCCATAGAAAGCCATTGAATAAAGTGTTTTTATTTTCAGCTGCACATTTTGCACCTGTATTTATCACATGACAGCTTCACAACAACTCCTGCACTTATGGCCATGAAATTTGATTTTTGTAATTACTTCCTATCAAGGCTTCTCAAATACTTGTGGCTTGTTTAGCTGTTCACTGATTTGAGCAACACTGATCATATTACCTCAGCCCATCTTCTTTATATGTACTGCCTGTAAAGCAGAAGATTGATTTTAGGTTGGCTTTGTTGGTCTTTAAAGCATTTAATGGTGTAAACTCTGGCTACATTTGACATGTCCTTCAGCCTTATCCTGATGAACATCTTTACTTATGTAACTTTTAAGGATTCTTTCATTACATATTAGCAGGCAGGCAATGAAGGAGGTAATTTGTATGCTATGTGTCTGGTAAAGAATTTGAGTGATATATTCATTTCAGCAGGTGGGTGTGTTTATGTTTGCTCTGTGGTTTATTTTTTCCCCCAAATTCTGTAAGTAACCAAAATAATATTAAAAAGTGGCAATGAAAAGTTTGGGATAAGTAGATGTTGAGTGTGAGGGATGAAATAAGGCCTTTTATGTGGTTATGTATTTTATATTTTATAAATCAGTGGCATGAACAAAGCAGGAACCAAAACAGAAATACCCATTTCATAAGTGTTAAGACAGTTAACCTTTAAACAGATGGATAATTCCAGACAGCAGTGTAAAATTAATAGAGCCTAAACTCTAGGTCTCAAAGCTGCAGAATACATCTTTGGAGACCATGTTTTTGAGATCATCATAAATCAATTTTTTTCTTATCAGTCCCTTATGCATACATCGACTACAAGGCCTGCTAGGTTATGAATATGTATGTCATGACATGCCAACTGATCCAATTCTACAATATCAAAGGTTCTGTGATGTTACTCATACTGTACCATCAGCGAGTTCACATTTCATATAAATAGTCATAACACCAGTATTATTGCTAGACAGGGAAAAGGTAAGACTTGGAAAATTTCTTCTGGGAGCATTATAGCAAATTCAAGCAGGATTTCTCTTGGGAAGGCCATTTCCATCTTTATTTTATTTGCAAATCTTTTATTCATTAAATCACTGTTAGAGACATTTTACTCTCCATGGCCAAAATGTTTCAACTTTGGGGAGAAACAGCCTAACTCAGAGGCAAACTGTGAGCCAGGAGAAACCTGAAGGTATTTCTCCTGTAGAGAAGATGTGTCTTAACTTTACAAAAATTGAAGTCGGGCCAACCTGTGCAAAAGTACATCTGCGCACACACACACACACACTACAAACATGTACACATGATTACCAACAACAAAAATAATTAATCAACATTATTATTTTGAGCTGCCTTCAGAGGCACTGTTGAAAATATACTTACTAACTGGATACAATTATAAATATGTGATGTGATCAAAACTAAAACCAGCATGTGGGCTGGGATGGAGTTGTAGCTCAACGTGTGATATTACAGAGCTGCCAGCCTCAGATGTGCCAGTCCCTAGGAGACTTTCATTAGCAATAGGGAAGACGTTGGCTGTGGAATAAACATGAAACTTGATCTGATGGTCTCTTGCCTTGATACCATATAGACTGCTGGCAATTATGAAGCTGTTTGACAAGCAAGCAGTGTTCTGATTTATAATAAAACAACAGACACAATCAGCCAATTTCTCATTTTAATGCCCTAAGTAAATTTGGATTTCTCATAAAAGCCGAAGCAATGAAGTGGGGATGAGTTTCAAGTTTAGAAACCAGGGGAAAATATTTCCATATAGTCTAATACGTCTTTATATTTCCCCCACCATCCTACACTATTCCCTTCCTTTAGTCCCCACAAACAATATTTTTTTAGTCTCTGTCAATTAGATGGACGTAGAAGAGAGAAGGTCACGTGGAACTGCAAGTTAGTAGTTCTACATACCAGGTCCAATCCTGTGATCCTTACATAAGTCATCATGCTAATTTCACTCACACTATGGAAAATCAGGAGCATTTACAGTGGTACAAAACTGAAGTAAATTCCCACTGCCTTCAGTGACTGAAAACAGAGTGAGAACGGGGGGCATTTCACCTGCAATTAGAAAATTAAATGAAGGAGCATTACACAACAATAGCTGGAAATTTTTAAACCCTCAAGTTTTCAGTCAAAGAGGATACAATCTCAATGAAACAGAGACAGCATGGACAGAGGTGATGCATTACTAGGGGTGACTTGCTTACTTCATGCAGAAAAAATTATTTGAACAGACACATGCTGAATGGAATACCCAATATAAAGCTCCTAAGCTATATGTGACCCACTTTGGCTGATATCTACGGCCGATGAGTGTTCAGCATCATATTAGCATACATGCTATTAAGTTTTGGCCCTGTATCTTCTTTATTATTTTTTTTAATAGATACATAATTATTGAGAGAAGGTTGTTAACTTTTTATAGACTTTAAATAAAGTCTATCAGTTCTTGCTATCTCATTTTGTTTAAGGCTGCTCCCAGCAGAGTGATTGTGTTTTTGCCCCATTACACTATTTAAAAAAAAAAAATTGTGCTGCTGCTTCATGGAGTGAGAAGAGACACATCCACTGTAAACTCGCTGGTGCACATATACGAGGAACTCACACATTAGCCCAGATTCATCACAGGCAAAACACAGACGAATGTAGCACTCTTACTTTAGAAAACTTGGCACCCATTTTTAAGGCATGTTATAACTTCTGAACTTCTGCAACATCATAAAAATCGTAAAGAGCAATGTCCCATATGAAGAAATGGAAATGATTTCTATTGGAATTTATGTATTCAGTGTAATTAATCCAGATTTTTAGTTTTGTATTTATTTTCTAAACAAGAAGCAGTCACTCAGGTCTGCCTCAAGCACACACAAAAAAGATGCCCTTTACTGAATAAAATGAAGCAGTAGATTCTTCTGATAAGGGGCTAAGCCAAACTTTTCATAGCGTTTCAGCCTGTTTTGCTCCAATTGTTTTGTTTTTGAGCTTCTTAAAGAGACAGCCAGTAGAGGCAATGCTGTCCTTCGTAATCCAAAAGATTAAACAAAGTCTCAACTAATTGGCTTTCAGTGTGTCAGTGTTTTTCCCAAGAAGGGGAACGCTTCAACCATCTACATTTTGCACATCTGTCTGACTAAAGATATTGTGTAAGGGGAAGTTTAACAGGGATTTCAGTCTTGATATATTCAGGAAATGTCTTTAATACAGCTTTCCCCCAAAATACGTATCATAACTAGCTATGTTGGGTACAGTTTTGAACAGATACTACATTTGAATTGCCACCATGTCCCAAAACTATTATTTTTCCTGCTGGTTTAGTAGCTAAAATACCTAAATGTTTTCACTAAGCATTAGCATGTTTACAATAAAAAAGAAGGCCCTACGGGAGGCTCATTTGATTTCACTGCACAGTTTATAAATTAACAAGAAATGGAGACTGTTCTGAATGGCAGAAACAAAGAGAAAATACATTCTCACTGGGAATTTAGTACTGGTAAAAACAAAATAATCTCTGATGATAGAACAAGTCCCCGACCAGTAAATGTTGATTCAGCAAAGGCCTTTCTAACTGTGACATAAAAAGAGGTCATTATGTGGTCTTTAATACCACAACACTACTCGTGATGATGATCAAGGTTACATCTTGTTGATGAAATCTCAATTAATTGATTGTACTTTTTTATTACTCTCTGTTGTAGTGACTGGAAGCTGCAGTGAACTGAATCTTTACAGTACTGAATTCTCCTTGGTTTTCTAATACAGTATTTTAACTGTTTCATCAATGTTGATACAGCAATATTGACTTGAATTATTAAAAATACCATTGATTATCCAATGATTCTGGTCTTACAGATTCAGATACAGTACAGATAAGTATATAAACAACCGGAGGAAAGATATGTGTTTTGGGAAAGTGGGGGAATACTTTATTGTAGGTTTCTAGGATTACATAACACAATCACATTCCTTTTGACTATATTTTGCATATGGCCATCAAATGAAAACAATTATTCAAGGGAACATGCAAGATATTCTAACCTTTGTGAACATGTCTTCTGTCAGCTGAAAACTTTCAGAAGTTTGCAGTTCAAGAATCAAACAATTCACCCTTATATATTGAATTTTTCCATTCACATTCCTGCCACTAGTTCATAAAATTTGAAGTCATCTTTAAGCAAGGAACAAATATCTTCGTTTGGTATTTACCTGGACATCAAATACCAATTATAGTTCTTCACTGAGGCCACTCTCAGGAAAGCAGTTAAATATGTGTGTACAAACAAGCATGTCCCGGCACATGCTAAAGTGCTTTCCTGAATCACGTTCTGAATACTGACTATAGTAAAAAGTAATCTCACAAGACCTGGCAGTGAGATTTTCCATATGGATAGGTTGCTACCTCCACCAGTAAATGAGGAAATCTGATCATAGACTGGAAGTTTTAGAAAGTCTATGGGACTTTGAGTGACTGAAACTTGAAAATGTGGATTCCATTGAAATGTAATTACTGGCAACTTCACAGACCTGAAACGTTCCTATATCGTTACTTGATGGATTGCAAAAAATTCCTCTTTTGGTTTTAATCTGCATAGAACTTCATAGACTTTAGGGCCAGACAAAACTATCATAATCATCTAGTCTGACCTCCTGTAGGCCACAGAACCTCATCCACCCACTCCTGTAATAGTCCTATAACCTCTGGCTGAGTTACCAAAATCCTCAAATCTTTATTTAAAGACTTTAATGTAGAGAGAATCCAAAACTCACTCTATTATTTCAAACTAGCAGATGACCTGTGCCCCATGCTGCCACTGAAAGCAAGAACCTCTCAAGGTCTTGTCCTAACTGACCTGTTCTGCAGACTGCAGAAATAGATGAAGGGAACTTAAATGCTTGGTACAAAATAGAACAGAGAAATTCATAGTGAATTATTTGACTAATTTAGCCCTCTCCTTTCTGTTTATGAAGTATTTGCAAAGAAATCCAATGTTTATAATAATTCTATTATTCAGAACTAGTGTAAAAGCCTGTGGACACGGGCCAATGGAAACGGCTTGCAGCCCCCACACACACTCGCTAAGCTCTCTCCCCCCTCCCCCCCACTCCAACGCCCCCCCCGCTTGCCCAGCTCCCACCCCAACGCCTCCCCCTCACCCAGCTCCCCCCTCCCCAACCCACACCCAGCTCCCTCCCTCCCCCCCAACGACCCCCCCTGCTCAGCTCCCTCCCTCCCCCCCAACGACCCCCCTCGCTCAGCCCCCCCTCCCCCAATGACCCCCCTCGCTCAGCCCCCCCTCCCCCCAATGACCCCCCTCGCTCAGCCCCCCTCCCCCCAATGACCCCCCTCGCTCAGCCCCCTTCCCCCCAATGACCCCCCTCGCTCAGCCCCCCCTCCCCCCAATGACCCCCCTCGCTCAGCCCCCCCTCCCCCCAATGACCCCCCTCGCTCAGCCCCCCCTCCCCCCAATGACCCCCCTCGCTCAGCCCCCCCTCCCCCCAATGACCCCCCTCGCTCAGCCCCCCCTCCCCCCAATGACCCCCCTCGCTCAGCCCCCCCTCCCCCCCAATGACCCCCCTCACTCAGCCCAGTGATGGGGGAGTCCAAAGCCTCCCTTGGAAGCCTATTAAAGTGTTTAACCATCCTAATAGTTAGAAAGATTCCTAGCCTAAATCTCTCTTGCTGAAGATTAAGCCAATTGGTTCTCATCCTATCTTAAACAGATATAGAGGACAATTGATGGCCCTCCTCTTTATAACAACTCTTAACACATTTGAAGACTGTTATCAAGTTTCCCCTTCAGTCTTCTTTTCTCAAAACTAAACATGCCCAGTTTTTTAACCTTTCCTCATAGGTCAGGTTTTCTAAACCTTTTATAATTTCCGTTGCTCTCCTCTGGAGTCACTCCAATTTATCCACATCTTTCTTAAAGAGTGGCTCCCAGAACTGGACAAAGTCCTCCAGCTGAGGCCTCCCGAATGCTGACTAGAGGGATACAATTACCTCTCAAATCTTAGATATGAAACACCAGTTAGTACACCGCACAATGATTTAGCCTTTTGTGTAACTGCATCACACTGTTGACTCACATTCAGTTTCTGATATACCATAGCCCATTATAATCCTTCTTGGTGATACTACAGTGAAACCTCCATTTAACGGACTAATTCGGGCGTGGGGGTGTCCGTTAAATGAAAAAGTCCGTTATTTAATAATAAAAAAAAACCCGAGCTGTCGGAGCAGCAGCCCGACCGCTGCCGGGACCTGGGTGGCAGCCAGGAGCTGGCAGCCAGCCCGCCCGCTGCCGTGACCTGGGCGGCAGCCAGGAGCCGGCAGCCAGCCCACGAGAAATGGATTTGGGATGCATCAGACTTGCTCAGAAATTTTGTCCGTTGCATCCGAAGTCCGTTAAATCAAGGTCCGTTAAATCGAGGTTTTACTGTACTGCCTAGCCAGTTATTCCCCTTTTTGAAGCTGTGAATTTGATTATTTTTTTTATTCCTAAATGTAGTGTTTGGCATGTGTCTTTATAGAATTTCATCTTGTTGATTTCAGACAAACTCTCCAAATTTGTAAAGGTCAATCTAATTTTAATCCTTTCCTCCAAAGTACTAGCAACCCCTCCAGGACCCACTAGATAGTTTTCCTCATATTGACAGTGAACCATTGATAACTATTCCTTGAGTATGGTCTTTCAACAAGTCTTGGACCCACCTTACAGTAATTTCATCTAGACAATATTTCCCTAATTTGCTTATGAGAATGTTACATAGGTCTGTTCCAAAAACCTTCCTAAAATCAAGATATATCAAGTCTACAACTTCCCTCCACCACTGCATCCACTAGGCCAGTAACCTTGTCAAAGAAGGAAATTAGGTTGGTTTGGTTTGATTTCTTCTTTACAAATCCATGCTGGCTATTCCTTATAAACCTATTGTCCTCTAGGTGCTTACACACTGATTGTTTAATACAGTGGTTCTCAAACTTTTTCTATTGGTGACCCTTTTCGGATACCAGGCCTCTAAGCACAACCCCCCTTAGGGGGAGGGGAGGGGGAGGGAAGGGGCCAGCCTGGGGGGGTGCCAGCAGCCCCCCCGGGTTCGGGGGATGGTGCCAGCAACCCCCTAGGACGGGGCCAGGGCCCGGGGTGCCGCCGCTAGCCCGCCGCAGCAGGGCCTGGGGCCAGGGCTCCGGGTGTCACCGGCAGCCCGCCGCACCATGGGCCGGGTCTGGGGTTCGGGGTGTTGCCAGCAGCCTGCTGCCAGCCCGCCGCAGCAGGGGCCAAGGCCTAGAGCACCGCCAGCAGACCGCCGCAGCAGGGTCTGGATCCGGGACACCGCCACCAGGGGTCAGGGCTGGCTGCCGGCAGCCGGGGCTCACGACCCCCACATAATCGGGTCCCGACCCCTCAAGGGGTCCCGACCCCCACTTTGAGAACCAGAAGAAAGAAAGAAAGAAAGAAAGAAAGAAAGAAAGAAAGAAAGAAAGAAAGAAAGAAAGAAAGAAAGAAAGAAAGAAAGAAAGAAAGAAAGAAATGTACAGTACTGTGTTAAACATAAACTACTAAAAAAAAGGAAAGAAGATTTTTTTCTTCTGCAAGGTAAAGTTTCAAAGCTGTATTAAGTCAATGTTCAGTTTAAAACTGAGAGTACAACCATAACGTTTCATTCAGTGTTACGAACATTTCAGAGTTACAACCTCCATTCCCGAGGGGTTCATAACTCTAAGGTTCAATGTATTGTCCACAGTGAATACAAAAAAAAAAGTCTTCTCTTCAAATATTTGCATGTCTATTCACACACATATAAACTAGCGCACTTGCACTGACATTTCCCCCACCTCCCTGCAAGCATTTGCTTTTGTTAGCAGTCCTTGCAGCAGCCTACAGGGAGGCAACAGGGTGCTTTCCTTCATCTAGGGGTAGGATAGATTAAACAGGACTTACATTTCCCCCTGGAAAAAAAGCCCTTTCTCTAGTTCACAGGGGACAGGAAATGAAGCCCCATCTCATCCAGCTTTCCAGTAGAGCTAGTCCTATATATAGGACTATGTTTTTTACATTGTGTTTGAAATTTTTCATTATTTCTTCCAAAGAAAATTTTAAAACATTTTTTCTTCATTTTTGGTGAAAAAAAAGTCTACCGTTCCTTGATTTTTCTATCTTTTTTCAGCAGGAAAAAGTGACAAGGTGGTTTTCCTTCTGCTTTCCCTTATTTCTCCACTTTTCCCCCCTTCCTATTTCTAGTGCAAAGAAGGGTAGGAAGCTCTAAAAGTGAGATAAAGGGGGATTTTTCCTATCAAAACAAAAAAACTGAAATTTACTGAAAATTGTGCAGTTTTTTTATTTCAGTTTTTCACCAAAAACAACATTTAGAAGAAACTGTTTTTGACAATATGTTTGTCATTTGAAAAATGACAATCTACTCTTCTTTCCCATGTTTTCTCTGGATCTATTTCCCCAGCCAGTCTCTACTGACCTGTTGCTAATTGATCTACTCTTCTGTTACTCACGGTAGTGGCAAGAAAAGACCATGACACCTTCTGTCTGCCAAGTCAACTATTCAGCAGTATTGGGACAGGAAAAGACCCCAATCTTGCTACTGCAGTCTTTCATTAAGAGCAGACTGTGGGCTAACACTGAGACCAGGTTGCACTGTGCAGTAACTGTGGAAATGTCTTTTTCTGCTGATTTTTTTAATTTGCCTTTTGTGTCTGGGATTGTTGTTCCACCCATTATTATTTCTTCCTTGAACTATAAAATTGGATATAGCAGTGTTCTACAAATAAAATGTGTTCTACAAATAAAATGATCAACAATTGGCAGTGATGGACTAGATCAGTGGTCGCCAACCTTTCGGACCTCACAGACCACTAAACTCACAATTTTGAATCCCGCGGACCACTAACATGAATTTTTTTAAAAGGTACAAACATCTATAAAATAATGATCATAAAAGTTCCATTTCATTAATATGAAATGCACTTGTTTAATTATAACAAAATTATTAAAGCTTGTTTAATTATAACAAAATTATTAGTGTGATATTTGTTGCTGCTTGTTTGAAATAAGTTTATGGATTCTTGGCTCCAATGACGTCACTACAACATGGAGAGCCGTTTGTATTTCAAGCCAACAGCGGTACTTGTTTTTGATTGCCGTAACAGATGAGAATGTCTTTTCACACAGATAGGTTGTCGCAAATGGAATCAAAATTTTGATGGCTTTTTCACTCAGCACTGGGTACTCACTTTTTACGGAGGGCCAAAAATGATGTGTTGATGAGGACAAGTGGAATTTAGCTTTGAGACTGTCGTCGGATGATAGATCGATTAGGCTTTCTTTTTCTTTCATGCTCAAATTGCTATCTTCAATTTTTGCCGAAAATGGATCCATTACCCACATATTGCCATGTCTGGGGTCCTCTTCCTTTGGGTAATAACGGCCAAAAGATTCTGTGAGCGACCATAAGTGCTGTCGAACAATGGTTATTACCTGTCGGTTGACATCCTCCTCTTTCATATACTCATCAAGATTCGGGAACATTTGCAGATCTTCTTCAGCCAACCACATTTGCCATAGCAATATTTTCTTTTGAAATGCATCCATTTTACCTCGCAGTGTGAACATGTCCGTAAGCTGTCCTTGCAAGGACGTGTTCAGCTTGTTTAACAGTGAAAAAATATCTGCCAGGTATGCAAGCTTGGCTAGCCAATCATCGTTGAACAAGAGATCTTGGAATTTTGAATTATTTTGCTGCTGGAAGAATAACTTGACTTCTTGGCACAGGTCGAACAATCGAGTTACTATTTTGCCCCTCGACAGCCATCTCACCTCTGCGTGAAGAAGAAGACGAGTATATTGAGAGCCCATTTCTTCACAAAGTGCCTCAAATATTCGAGAATTGAGCGCTTTGTGCCGAATTTCATTTACAATTTTAATTACATCAGAGAGTACTTCGTGCAGTTCTGGAGACATTCTTTTCGCCACAAGTTGCTCGTGATGTATAATACAATGAGTAAACAAGATGTCTGGGTGTCCAACATCTTTCACTTCTGTAACAACTCCTAAACGATGCCCGGTCATGCTTGCGGCACTGTCTGTGCATATCCCAACACATTTCTTCCATTCAATACCTCAGAGCCGGTTGTTCTACCCAGAAAGTTGAGCAAACAGAGGAGTTCTTCCTTGAGCTCTCCTTGACACTCAAACCTCACAAAACAAAGGAGAACTGCCTTGTTAGTTATGTCTGTTGATTCGTCGAGTTGAATTGAATAAAAAGTTCTATTTTTTCACCATTTCAATCACTTGATTTTCAATATCTTCGGCCATGTCTTCAATTCTGCGCTTCACAGTGTTAGCGGACATAGAAATTACTTTCAGTTTCTGGACAGCCTGTTTCCCCAAAACCTCTTCACAGGCTTGTAACAAGCAAGGCTTAATTAATTCTTCTCCAATTGTATATGGCTTTCTACTTTTCGTGATTTGAAGTGCTATCAAATAAGAAGCCTTTACTAGGGACTTATCTTCCTAAAAATTGCAAATAATGTCCAAATTTCTCCAGGGACCACCAAAATTTTCTCGCAGACCACCAGTGGTCCACGGACCACTGGTTGGCGACCGCTGGACTAGATTACTTAATAGGTCTCCCATCTCTAATATCTATGATATGATGATAAGCACACCAGGACTGCAGGAAACCATTCACAAAAGCAATCAGATAATGAGGAACATTCTTCTCAGAAGGTCCCTCCTGTATTTGAACAGGGGAAGCAAATTAAAACTTCAGGTTGTGTCGCTTGGAAATTGTGCACGTGGTGACTAAGACTCTGATAAGAGACAGCACTGAAATAACATTTTCTGCTAAAGAGCTTGAAGAAATACGTTACAAAATTATTAATAATGCATTAAAATTTGAAGAAGCATGAAGGCAGAGATATCTGAGCTGTGTACTTCCAGAGTTTGAAGTGGAAAAGCAGAAGTGCTTGTAAAGCATAGACATGGATGTGGATCCTAGTTACAGTCTCTCATAGCATTACATGATAATGATACAGCTTTGTTATAGCTGCTGATGCCGTTACATGAGAAAATGTGCAAGGGGCAAAACAGAATAGAAAAATGCTCTGGGTAACAAACTGATTTGTATCTCTCCCTCTTTAGAGCAAATGATATCCTGTTATGATCACAGGGTCAGAGTATTCAGAAAGCAGAAAGTCCTACTACATAAGTGGTACTCAGCTTTGGAGATCTCATGTAAACCAAGGGACCATGACAGTGAGGATCTATCCCCAAGTCTTTGAGTGGAGTTTCAGTCACATTCACGAAATACATGCGTGGTGGGACACCAGGACATTGCATTGCAATGACGGCTCTGTAGGACTGCAAAACTGTGTCAAAGCATTGACACATAATGGCAGGGTATCCTGAGGAAAATACTACAACACATCAGGACATCCGCTTGAGATTCTCTCTCAGATTACAGTGCTAATATTTTGTGCATCTCTCTCTGCCACTCCATTCAATCCAATATCCGCTTTCCTTGGCCAGTTTCAACAAAGCTTTTCCCCATAAGCATGCACATAACTTTAAGCACTTGAGTAGTTCCAGTAAAGTCAATGGGACAGCTCAAATGCTTAAATTTTGGCATGTGTTTAAGTACCTTGCTATGGTAACAAATACTATTGTTAAATATGTAACTGGGCTTCACTGTACCTGGCTTTGGGCAGTGGAGGAACAGTTCCTTAGTCGTCATCATATGCCTTAAAAGCATATCATTATCCTCTATTAATGACCGTACATCCACTAAAGGTGGTTGAAAGTGGTTCTTTTTAGGCTTTTTGCTTTTCATGGTGTTATTATCTGAAAAGCCTGCCAAGTTTTCCAAAGATTTCTTTGTTGCTGCCATAATATTTCCAAGCTATACTGCACTATAGCTAACCTGCACCAAGACTGAATCCTGGCCCATTTCCTTTGAATCAGACAATCAGACTGCTTCACAATCTACACTCTACAAAAGAGTGTTTCCCATGTACAATATAGCTCTGTAGCATACAGCAAGGAGAGCTGGTCAGTATAAATCTTTATTTTGTGTTTCGGAAGGTTTGCGATAGAAAACCCATTCTAACAATAAATGCTAGTCACCTGAGGTCTATAGCTTGTTTTGTAGCTAAGAAAAAAAGCTCTCTGTTCACCCTTCATGAACTGAGTTACATTTTCTGCCATTATTAATGCATTGCCAGGCTTTTTTTCATATCAATTTGAAATTATACATCTGGGAAATCCCACTACAACAGCAGTCAATGCTTTGTTTCTCTGTGTGGCCCTTTGCAATTACTAGAATGTGCAAATATAATTTAGCTCAGGTAAAATTCAATCAGTCACCCCAAGCACAAAGAAATCTCCATCTCCCAGAAAAAAAAAACAGAGTGTTTCCCTGCAAAAGGCACAAGGGAGCTGTAAGAGTTTCTAAAACAAATTTATTAGAATATTTAAATTCAAGTTCTAATGGGAAATTTAGCTGGATAGGTGAGATGGTGGAACGCTGAAATCGAGGCAAAGCAAGGAGATAGCTTCCTAGGCATTAGAGCTCCCTCAGATTACAGTGCTGTTCCTGTTTGCACAAGAAGGATTTCAGGGGAAAAATGCACACAGAGGATTTAAAACCGCAAAACCCATCGATGCCAATGGGAGTCACACATTATCGGTGGGAGAATAGACTCCTTAGTAGTAAATGCTGAGGTGACAACTCCTTAGCCAAGGAACACATGTCAAGACATAAAGGTGAAGGGGAAATTGTTCAAGATCCTTCAACAATTAATAGAATATTTATACTTGAACAATGATGGGTTTAATTCTCTACTGCCTTGCACCTCGTGTCATCATTTTAACAATAGACAGAGCTTCACACCAGTGCGTAATGAGTGCAAAATGAGTGTGAAGCTCTACTGAATCAAAATGTGCAGGAATAAAGGACTACACAAGGCCAGAGCAGGATTAAGGCATAGATGATATAGGGCTATGCCTAAAGCCAGGCTCCTGGAGTCATTTGATTACATCGCAATATCTGTTTTCATTTTAAAATTGAAGTAAGTTTCTAGCCCTCATGGTTGAAAAATAAAGCTTGAAAATGTGACCACTCCATCACAGGCCACCAGGCCCATCTATCATGAATAGTCAAGGATCAAGTAATTGCCAAAATTATGTTATCCCATCACACCATCTCCTCCATAAATTTATCGAGCTTAATCTTGAAACCCGATAGGTTTTTTGCCCCCACTACTTCCCTTGGAAGGCTGTTCCAGAACTTCACTCCTCTTATGGTTAGAAACCTTTGTCTAATTTCAAGTCTAATCTTCCTGATGTCCAGTTTAAATCCATTTGTTCAGATGTAGAGTGGGGTTTAAAGATGTACAGTTATTATGAAGTTCGATAATAAAGACACAGTGATACCCCAAAGCAAATTAGGGGTAAGAAAACAAAAACTTAGACTGGATCTACACAGTGTTATTTGTAGTTTTCCAGTAATCTCAGCACCACGATGTTTAGTTGTTTATCAAGTAACAAAGGCCCCTCATCCACCTTCCTCTGATACATTCAATGAGAGTTTTGTCATCTCCTTCAAAGGGGTCAGGATCAGACCTCTAATGCATTAATCAGCAACAAGACTTACAGTAAGAACTGCATTCAACACAAACTCGGGTTGGCTGAGGTTATTACACCGTACAGCCTGTCACAGATTGCTTTGTGCTGGAAACCTACACCAAGGATTAATCAGTGGATAAGACAATTAAAAGACATTGCTGTTTTGCAGAAATTGACTGCTACTATCAAGGGGAAAAAAAGACAACAGCCAGATCAGCAACAGATATTCTGGAACTATCTGAAACTCAGGAGAGGGATGGTTCTTCATGACAACATGTTTGAGTATCTGAGGAGTCCTCCAGTTGCTTCTGTGTGCCAGAGAAGCATTTCCGTGTTCAGTATGTAAGAGACAAGGGACTTCATTTTCACTGTAAAACAGTGTAGAATATTTTGATTTTGTTCTGAACCCACCAAGCATTGCCTTTAATAAGGCGCAATTTAAAAATATTTCAAAACAAACTATTTGAAAAAAATCACATATTGCTTTTGCTGAATCCAGAGTTCCTGCCTGTCAACTTTGTAGCAGGGTGTTTTGCAGAGTGCTAAAGGAGGTAAGGTCCCCAGGAAAAACTTTTTTTTTTGGATGGGCTTGCTCACTCTTCCCTTGCCAGATTATCAATCCTTGAAACCATTTGTTAGCTCTTTTATAAAATTTGGTTTTCAGCCATGTCAAAAATGGTCATCACCATTTAAAACAACAAACTAATACAAGAAATTTAACAAATCCCAACTACAACTTTAAAAAATCCAAACCTTTTCTTTAAAAAGTGCAAATGCCTTCTGCCTAATTGCTGTTTGCCCATAAAGATCATCTTTGGAAGGGCATACAGACAAAGAGATCTTACATGTAGGCCTAAAGTGGGCAATGCCATCAGCAGATGGATTTTCACTCTCTGGTTGGCATTTTCTGGTTGCTACATTGTCCTGTGTTTCCATACACCTGCCTTAGGGTAAGGAAGGCCCCTGTGGCTTCATCTACATGGCAGCTGGGAGCAAACCTCATAGCCCAGGTTTGCATGCTAAAAAAACAACAACATCAGTGAGGAGGTTGTAGCTCAGGTTCTCACGCCTGGGGGTCTGGTGAGCTTGAGAACCAGAGCTGCAACATTCACACTGCTTTTTTTAGCACGTTTGCTCAACCCAAGCTAGTGCAAATTTGTCCACTTTGGCCTGGAGACGTGCTCCCAGCTGCAGTGTAGACATGACTTACTAGGGTCCCACACCTCTGGGTTTCTTTTTTCAGCCTCTGTTAAGGGGGGGATTTTATCCCAGAACATGGGGCTCCAGTAAAAACAGGGATGATATAGACACTGGTGGTATCCAGACACTTCTGCCTGTCTTCCAGGGGAAAGCTGAAAGCCTGGAGTGAACCCTCACAGAAGTATTACTGCACTCATTTTACAGCTGAGGAAATAAAGTTACAGGAATATGGAGTCATTTGCCCAAAGTCACATATAAGTACGTGGCAGAGCTGAGAAAAAATGCCCCACAGGTCAACTGGCTCCAAAACCTGTGCCTAAACTACAAGGCCATCCTTGTTCTTGTGCTCAAATAATTCTAACAGGAAGCAGACTACATTTCCCCGAGCTTCCACCACATGTGCCCACCGCTCACCCCCTCCCATTTGCTGCTTGGCTTCAACTGAGCATGCCCCCACCACTGAGCATGAGCAGTAACATCTGCAGAAGTCACTGCCCACACTCTACCCATCACTCCACGATTGGCAAGAACGGGTCGTTTCTGCTCGTTCCCACTCCTCTGGTCTCAGAGCCACCAGTCGTCTTACCCCACTGACTAGTTCACAGCTCTGGACTTTGCCTTGTGGCTGAACCTGCTCCACAACTCCTCACACTTAGCAGTGGCTTTTATAGCAGTGCTGTCCCCGTTCTAGGAGCTCCCTCTCCTCCTCCTTCCAAGTCACTCAGTCACATCCTGTTTTTATATCTTGCCTTAAATCCTTCGTTTTGATCATAACTTACAACCAAAGCTATAAAACAACATTAATGTTGTAACAGCTCCTTCTGAGACGATGTGATGGCATTTTCTAAACAGGCATATTAAAAACTCTTAGGAAATTTCGGTGTGGGCCGGGTAGGGGAATTGGAGCACATGGACAGGTGCTGGATTAATTAAATACTTACGTTATTTTTATGTTTGTCTTAAGGCAGTTAGAATAGGTTCTGATGCCCTAAAGCAATATATACAAAACAAAAATAGAATGGTCTATAAAAGAATGAAAAAATGTACCCACAACTCATTTTGGGGGGTTGCCAGGGCTTCCCCTCCACACACACTTCTTAATTTAATAAGCAGCTCAGATGATTTTCTTTAATTTTTAGGAAAGGTGTATTCTTCTTGGCCTAGCCTAAGACTTCATACCCCAAATTTAAAACTGAAAGCAATGTTTCATGTGAAATTTTAAAATTCCTAGGGGCATGGGGGGAGCGAGGGAATTTATCAGAGAAACACTGGCACATCATAAGATGCAGCATTGTTAACAGGCACCATCCTAATATGCTTGCTTTTCTACAATGCTCAAAAATTTGTGACCACAAAAACAACCCACACATATGTGCCAGAGTGTGACTAGGAAGAGACAGCTCTCAGCATGTTAGTTTCAATTTGCTCCAGAGACAAACAAGATATCACAACTGAAACTGCCTGCAGTGCATTGATGTGAGCAGTAACGTAGTTTTTGTCAGTGACTCTATGCAGCTACCAAACCTGGCTCTTTCTTTTCATGGCTTTAGGTCTGTAAAGCCTGCTACCTAAAAGCCAATCAAATAAAGCATTGAGTCACTCAGTTGCCACCTAGAGACAGATAGCAAAAGCAGTCACTGTATGAAAGGTTGATGCAAACATTTTGTTCACAGTTAATTCAGTATGAATAACACAGAGTCATATGGTTATATTTATACTTAGGTACAATGAAATCTACAGTGCATAAAATTGATGTTAACTGCATAAAATCTGCTGTTTTAAGTACAGAAATGTAACCTTGAATGCTGATGTTAAATCTGAAACGTATTCCTTGTAAAACATGTACTGCAGCTATACATTAACCGCTTTCCACTGCAACTGTTACTCTGCTGTAATTGGGTAGACATTCTGCAGTTGGGGATTTCTTCAGAGACCTACTTTTCAATTAAACTTTAATTTTCAGGCAAAAGGGTTTATACAGAATGAAAGTATATACTAACTTCATTGTTGCAGAATGTTACATTTGTTTTGCTTATTATTCTGGAGAGAGAGAGAGAGAAAGAGAGAGAGAGAGAGAGAGAGATATTTTCCAAAACTCTATTCCATATAGGTAGAGCTTACTTCCAGCAGATTCTAGGTGGTTCAGATAGTGTTTGCAAATGCTGTTTGGATTATTTACAGAACATGTACTGGATTCATAAAAATTAATATGGAAGACATGAATTCCCTTTTGAGAAAGAAAAACTAGAACAAAAGCCACTAGGAATACAAGAAAGGTGTTAGGTAGAGTGAAAGTCGTGGTTCTAGTAGGAAAGCGCATATCTATATACAACTTATAGGGCACGGCTACAGAACCTCCTGAGTGTTTTACACACACACACACACACACACACACACACACTTCTGCTAAAATGCACCCTTTCAAATGAAAAAAATAGCCAAATGGGGCAAACAAGTATTAACAGCAGTGGTCAAATTTGAAAAGAAAAAAATGGTACTCTTCCTAGCTCCTCCCACAAACAAAGCTCCACCCACTTGAGATGCTACTCACAGTTAATGTTGCTGGAAATATACCTCAGGTTGTACAGAAGTTCATACGCCAGCCTTTTCCTTCATGAAGTTCATGTTCATCCTTGGGTTCAGATCTTTCTCTGTGATTCAGGTGCTTGCTCCCAGGCACAGTGGCATGCTACTAAATACTTTAACCTGCTGGATGCTGGGATCTAGAAACCAAAGAGAATGAAATGACTACATTTGTGAGAACATTTATTTTGAATCCAAACCATTTCCTCTTGTGTATTAATAAGAATTACCAGGAGATCACCTGAGAAGTTATATGGATAGTATTTTTCCAAAGGGAAAAAAAGAAGCCTGAGCAGGAATCATCCGTTTTCAATTAAGATGAATTACTCCAAGTTTTCTTTTAAATATATGCGTGTTCATTGTTTATGACTGTAGAGTTCAAAATGCTCAGCATGTCTGTTTATAAGCTATATGCCTCCCGTGCATAACGTTTTGCTCTAGTTATTTGAGAGACATCCCGATAACACTGCAAAAAAGGAATAAAAGCAATATTATTGCCAATAGCTAACGTATGAGGCAGTTAGGCATAAACTAGAAATTTAATTTTGTGTGTACTAGAATACAATCCCCCTTCATTTACATAATTAAATAAAGGTAAGATTCAGTAGCATGACTACTCGACCTGCCAGTAAAGCTATTTGTTTCTTTGTGAGAAAAAGAGAGAAATTTCTTCTGGAAGTTAGTTCCTTTCTCATACAGTGCATATTATATGTTGTACAGACAGCAGATACAGAATTTTCTACAATATATTAGTTTGATAACATTATAAAGGCTTTCTCATCAAAATACAGAGATGGGGAATTACAGTTCCAAGGCCTAAATTCAATATCAAAGTATGCATTCATTAAAGCCATTTTTTTGCCTCAGATATTTCCTGCATTCTATAGGCAGTGTGTGCATCGTACGTGGCGTATAGGAAGAAAAATTGAAGAATTATGCGGACAAATACTAGTATGTGGCTAGGGCTTAGGAAAACGTGTAGCTGCCTCTCAGTGTCCTTATTGCCCATAAAAGAACATTTCACATGGTCAACAGCTCAAATTTATGTGGACCCTTAGGGGTAAATTTTCAGTACAGTGAATGGGAACTCACACACGCCATTCACATTATTGTTAATGGGAGTTGTGTGTCTACTTCTTCTCACTCAGTGCACTGTGCTAAAAATGTGCCCTTAGTTGTAAAAAGCTAAATATCTGTAGACAACTCCAGCTCCCACTCTTCTGTTTTGGTAAACACTCCCCATGCAGCAATAAATAGTGGCACAGAAAAGCACTGCCATGCAAACTCCCCCTGTGCTCAGCTGTCACAGTGCTAGGGAAGGAGTCTTTCCAATGATTAGAGCAGGGAGTCAGAGTTCCTGGGTTCTATCCCATGCTACCGCCTGGGCCAGCCCATTAACCGCTCTGTGCCTCCATTTACCTTTCAGGAAAATGGGGAATAAAAACTCAGGGAGATGTTAGGTTTATCTCTGACCTGGAAAATGCTTTGGGATTCTCTGAAAGGTGTTATGTATAAATCCATTCCCTCCCTCTCCCCCCCCCCCCTTCAAACATAATTGTCACAAGTAGGAACCATCATCTCCACATTTTTCTGATATCAAATAAATTTTTCCTCGGTATCTGTTGTCTGAATAGATCTTTCTACTGTAGAACATGTTCCTCCAGCACTGCCAGCTTGAACATAACTGTCTAACAACACATCCAGGCACGACTCAAACACAACTGAGGATTATAACAGGATCTTTTGAAAGTGGGTTATTAGGGAGAATTGCCTAATGTTTAAAATACATATGGACAAAATAATAATGGTGTGCCTTGTTGTTGAGTGTAATCCCTTTAGCTAAACTACCTAGAGTCTAGAAACCCATGTCCTCTACTTTATACCTACCAGACTGAGAGTAAAGAGTCTTTTTATTTTCTGACCTCTGTGTGGGAGTGTCATTCTTGGCTGAAGCCAGCCGCAAGTATTCAACAAGGTATAACACAAGCCAGTGACTGGAAGTTGAAGCTTGACAAATTCAGGTTGGAAATAAGGTGTACATTTTTGACATTGAGGTTAGTTAACAATTGGAACAGATTATCAAGGGTCATAGTGGATTCTCCATCATGGATCATTTTTAGATCAAGACTGGATGTTTTTCTAAAAGACCTGCTCCAGGAATTATTTTGGGGATGTTCAAAGGCCTGTGTTCTAGAGGAGGTCAGACTACATGATCAGAATGGTCCCTTCAGTTCTTAGGATCTATGAATAATCATGTCAGGTCTCAACAATCCATGAAATTGGCTTAAAAATTATGAGATTTTTAAAAATAATTACATTCATTTGTAATGATATTTTTGAGGTTCTTTTACTTTGTCTTCTGCTGTTTGAGCCTTTAGTGTACACTAAGGATACATTTCCAAGCTTTTCTCCTCAGCCTTTAGGGCTAGAAACTTACTAGGTGTTTTTTTTTTAATGAAAGCTGAGATTCTCACATAATCACTTTCCTCCAAACACAGGGGCTTTAAGCAAAACACCTAATATCACGAGATTTGAATAGAATTGTCAGCATCGTAATATTGGGAGCCACTAAGTGTTAGATGCCCAGATGGCTCTGTTAGTTTGACTACACCCAGTAGGTCTGTGGTGTATTTGTCATGGGCAGCCAGAACTACTAAATTTCTGGATGTACTATCCCGATAAGCATGGATGCATTTTCCTTATCGAGGACTAGGAGGAGATCATCCAACAGTTCAACAAGTACCTGGAGTGTTACTGAGAAGGATCCACTATACTGACAGGTGTGACTGGAGATTGTTTTTGCTAGCTCCTCTGTTAGTGCGAGTATAAAATGGAAGTTCATTGTTTCGCAGTAGCTTATGAGATCTCTGAGATGGAGCAATGATTACTTTAACGCCGGTCAAACCACTGCATGACTTCTGTCAAAGTGGGTGTCAACAATATCTATCACAACAGGTGTTCTCTACTTTCCTTTTAGCCTCCAGCATGAGCAAAGGCCACAGTTACAGTTGGTGTTCCTGTTGATTGTTAGTACTCCCCAGGTTTCATTTGTAAATGGGCCAAATTCATGGCAGAATGGTGTTGTCCTGCAGTCGGCTTCTTGTTGAAATGAAACCATCTTGAAAGCAGGTGATCTTCTCTGTAAAATAAGATGATAATTTCTCACAGTAGATGTGGTATTCTGGGGTTGGGGTTTATGAAGTGACTTATGGACTAGAGAAGTTCTATGGAACATGACTTTACAGCCTGTACACCAGACTCTCCCAGCCTGAGGGGAGATTGGTACTCAACAATAGAACTCCTACCTTTTCACAACACTTTCTAGAGACAAGAGGGACCTGTTCTTTCCTTTCCCTTTCCCTCTCCCACCATCACGCCTTGCTTGTTACACAGAATGTTGGCTGGGGCTAGGTTCCAGACCCCAGGATAGTTCCAGACAAAAATGGGATGACAGGCACTATTTAAAAGCAGGACTGGTAAGAACTATCATGGGCACAAGGAGAACTAAACAACTGGAAAGTCACCAGCCATGCCTCCATTTATTTTTTTACCCTTTTAATACCAATTTAGATCATTTTGAGAAACATGCACCAAACATTCATATCCCATGATAAACACAGTTCAGGACATCTCAGTATCCCCTCTGGTGCAATCTACCAGTGCACAAGAGAAAGAGAGAAGATGGATGGGGGGAGAAAAATTAGGAACATGCCTTTACATATCCCACACTGTCCAGATGCAGAACGTGAGAACAAACTAAGCAGAAATGTGCTGAGTCATTTTCCGAGGAAGGCCCTGAAGGTGTCAAGCAAACTGCACTCCTCCTCCAGAATGACCTTGGCAGGGAACATATACTGCTGAGTGACCTGAAATTCTCCAAAATGAGGATCAAAATATTTGGAGAAACGGGACCCTGTAGTTAAAAATGTGAATCGATGGGTTTTTATTTATTTAATTAGGTGGTCTGCATCTGAGTGCGAGGCCTGACGATTTTGTATTTTGTTCTTTGAAGTAGTCATTTTTCCCCCTTCCTCAATCTGCAGCCCTAATTTAGCTGAATATATAAACTGGAATCGCCTGCAGGTTCTGATGTAATAGCAGTGCCATATGTTCTCTTCACACAACGGGAAGGGGAAAAAAACAAAACCGTTCTCAAAACTTTATTTAGTAGCTCAGCAGAACTACAGCTGCGGCTACAAACAGAGACAACAACTGGAATATTATACATGATGCATAGGGCTGCAGCAGTACATATCCTCCCTAGAAGACTGCTGAGCTTTATGTACCATTTAACTGGGAAACCTCCCTGCATAATGTAAAGCTCCATTAAAGCACACAGGCAGGTGTAGCAACCCCAGTGCTTTCTGTGTTAGATCATTCAGCACCTCGCTCTCCAAAGCACCCTCCATTGTCTGCCCTTCTCCAGGTGTTTGCAACAATATCTAATGATACTGATTGGGACCTGCTGATCAGCTTTCATTATGGGCTGTTCTAGAGCAGACAGATTAATCAAAACAATGCTATATACTGTGCATGTGCTTTACAGCTACATCCAGTTGTGCTTTCAGAACTACAAGATGACACCTGTTCTCCCTGCCCTGTCTTGCTGACTAGTCCCTTTAAAAGCATACCCATGTTACCAAATAGATGATATGCCATCAGAGCTGTAAACCATCATATGAAACACAACTAGCCTTTTCAAATTGGTGTTTTTTTCTACCAGCAGAACCTAATGAAAATAAATTCAGTCCAAAGGTCAATTATGGGCTTATTTTCATATTTATGGACTTAATACTTCCACACACAAAAAAGATTCTAATTATAGCCTAAGGCACAGAGTAATCAAAACAACAGCTATTGAAAGGGAAGGAAATAAAGACAAATACGGCTTTGAAATTCTACCCCCATCTCATTGTGGTGTTTGTCAGCATGTACAAAAAATGCTGTTTCCTCAAACAAATATGACTTTTACCTACTTATTGTCAGCTTGCTGTGAAAAAGAAACTAAAGGCAAAAGTTGTTAGATGAGCAACCATTTCTAAATTGGAGTTAGGAAGAGTAAGGTAAGAACCATCATATCCCATGCTTTGGGACAAACTGGCACAGAGAGTCTAGAAGGAATTTGTCCCTCTCCACCAGTGTACGGTATTTATGGCTTTTTCCCTCTCTTTCTGCTTCCTCTGTGTCATCAAGTATTAGTCACTACTGGAGGAAGGATGCCTGGCTTTATGAATCATCAGTTGATCTTGTATGGCCTAGACTGATTAAGACAATTTTACCTGTGCCTAGGTATCGTCCCAGTCACTTTCTTGTATTTTATACATCAGGTAAGATTGCATGGGGGAAAGGAGCATGCATCTTTAAGCTTCCAGTGCTAATTAGAACAATATAGTCTGCTCGAGCAATCACAATTCATGTGGTGCAACTTCATCATGTGGTTTCATGAATTAGTTATTTATTAACAAATACTAAATTTAACCATCTTGTATTTGCTTAGATAAATGATATGTTGTTACTTGGAGCATTTTGTGAGCCAGTAGTAATCTGTATTGATAATGCATATATTACTTTGGAGCAATGTTTTTAGCCATCAAGGAGATTTTTATAGTTCAGAATTCAATGTAAAGTGCCCTAAACCTCAGGCCTTAGTTCTCTGGAAATGTGATCTGAGGAATAGCAAAAGAAAATGACATACTCTGCTCATTTGCTGACTATTTTCAGTGCTCCTGAATGCCTACAACTAAACCCTGCCATACCACCTGACACAAGCCATTCAGGAAGCTTAACATTTTCTGTAACCCCAGTTTCCTGGAGCTGGAGTTCTCTTTTAAATAATTTATAGCTCTAAAAGTGAGATAAGACTATCTACAGCCTTGGCTGTGTTGTCTATACTGGGTTATTCCAAACCACTTTTTGCAAGGGGCATTCATCATGATAGACCCAGTTTTACCCTCCTCCCACAAAGGCATCTGAGAGACATAGACTGGAAAGAATACCAGAACTGGAGCTAGTCTGATGGCATTTTAATTACTATAAGTTATTCAAAGAAGTCCTGAAGAATCCAGCAACTGGGGTTATAAAAATTTTAACATATTTATTCAAATGTCTAAAATGTACCTCTAAGCACACATACATACAATGAAAACAAGAGTTTTACAATTGTCCCCCATTTCCATTAACCTGCACCACTCTTGCCACTCCAAGAAAAGCCTAGGAAAAGAAATAGGCCTTGAAGGTGATCAGATCTGGATTCTGGCAGATCACAGGGGAAAATAAATTCAGAATTAGTTGACCCTCCCTGAAATTGGCCTTCTCATCAAAACAAGGAATGCCTAGACTGACTGCAATTGGCGTGGAATTACATCAGCCAGTACCGTACAGAGCACAAGTATAATGCATTGTCCACCTGAAACGTTGCTTAGTAAGAAGCCACATTCTGCACTGGTTTCATTTTCTGAAAGGTGCAGTCCATGGAACCCTAATTCCAGAGGGAGAAGGCAGGAATGGTGGTGGCGAGCTTCATATCCAATAGAAATGACCACAAACTTCTTCCCAAGCACAAATTATGAAAATTGCCTTGACAACCAGTACTACGTCGTTATCAAGTAATCCCTGGGGATCCAGTATGACCCCCCTACCCCCAATTTGGGAGCCTACCCATAAAGTGCTAGACCAGACTCTCAAAATTGACAGTGCTGATATAATAATTCCCATTTCTTCCTGTGCCCCCCTGAACCCTTACATCACCTTTAACATCACTAAGGTCTTATCTAGCTTGATCCTAACCTGCAATCCCTCAGCCACACTGCAGTTTGGTTAAACATTGGGTAAGTCATTCAAACTACACCAACCAAGGTAGAAGAGATGCACAGGTAAACTTTGGGGTCATACACATATTGGAGGAATCACAGCACACAATCACCCTGCTGATGACCATATGTACACATTAAACTGCAGTAGTCACAGAACAGACCTTTGTGGGACCTAAAATGATAGGGTGCTAATTTTCAGGGCAGGAGAGCTGTTGCCCAGTATTACCCTCTGGGATTTCTCAGAGAAGAAAGGAGTGGAGCTATTCAAGAACAACCCCATCTACTTTTTCTAGGTTCCCGGGATGGGTTAACACCAGCACATGGTCAGTGGTATCAGAGGCAGCGGATAGAGCTAAAAGAACCAGCTGACATCGATTTTTGATCCATTCCTTGGGGAAGGAGACAAAACAACACAGGCAATGTCCTTTACATACTATATCCAGGCCTAGAACTTGACTCACTGGATATGTGGAGACACAAAGACCCCCCAAGAGCTTTCACCACAACCTTCTTAATCACCTTCCCCAAGAAGGATATTTCAACACAGAGCAATAACCGAGAGACAGGTAATGTTAAGAGGTGGTGTCTAAAAATGTGGTACTGGGACAGAATCTTTCACAATGGTCTCAAAGTGTTTCCTTTTGTGCTAGGCAGACATCAGATGGGTAAATTCAGACACCAGGAAGTTAAGCCCAATATCGTAAATAGAGCTGGGAACAGAACCAGTCAAATTTTCAGCATGATTTCCCATTGACTTCAGTGAAAAGTCCTGCATAAAATCTGATGACATAATATTACTCAAAGGATATTACTGCACTCCTAATCATGAGCCAAACCACTACACATTCCTTCCGAGTCCTAGAGTTGTGGAAAATGGTCCTGCACTGCTGTTTCTCATGTGTCCCTCATTTGGGGCCATTGTTCCACACTGTGTCCTTTGTTTTTCAAGGCAGTAGAAAAGAGAATATTAAGGAATGAAGAATGGAATTGAACACAATGTAAGAGAGACATCTCATGCTCTTTTTGTGTTCTGTATATCTAGAGTTTTAATCTGTGTGCAAAGGAAGTAAATTTAGCTCTAAAATGCTATGCATCCCTGATGACAGGAAACTGAGAGATACTGGATAGGCCAAAGCAGTAAACAAAGCCAGTCATACCTTAGTTTATGCCCACTTCTGAGCCAAAAATACCAAGCATAGTCTTAACTGTTTAGGGGAAAACACAGGCACAAGATTTACTGTTGCAGAATGGAAATGCTAAGATTTTTAACAGTGAGAACAAGAAAATTTCTTCAACAGTTTAGACATCATGTATCAACTTCACACTTGTATTTGATAGAAGGTGACAAACAACAGCATACAAATTGTTGTTAGGAGGCCTTGGCACTTGAAAACTAACAATTTTTGTTTCCTTGGCTTCACCTGAAGCTTTCCTCAAGCATTATCTGCCAGACTCCAGTGCTGAAAGATTTTGTGCCATAGCTGATAACACTTAACACACACACACAAAATGTGCTTACAACACAGATATGCAAGGAATTCAAGTAGGTAACTGTAGAAAGCACTGAAATAATTTGCAAATTTGTCCTTTTTATTCTTTTGTTTTTTTTTTAAAAAGAACTGAGTTCATTTTAAATTGACCTTCCTAGCCTGGGATTTCCTACCATACCAGTGTCTTGGTATAAATTTAAGGAACACAAATAGAAATAAATCACAGTAAACGTAACCAGGAATTTGACACCCAGCTGTATAATTTCCCCAATTTTAGGCCCTCTGCTGGCTGAGCTTTTTCAGAAATACGTATGTGAAGTTAGGCTCGTAAGTCCACATGTAGGCACTTTTAAAAGTGGCCTGGTTTTCAAAAGCACTGAGCAGTCAGTATTCAGCAGCCTCCACCAACTTCAAAGGCTGCTCAGCACTTTTGAAAATCATGCCATTTTTTTAAAGTGCCTAAATTTGGTTTCAGGACAGGGAGCCTAATTTTATGAACCCATTTCTGAAAATCCTGGCCTGGGCATTCCTGTTGTTACTGTTTCAAGGCTCTTGAGGACAGAAGAACGAAAAAGGCTTTTATTTCTTCTTCCCCATACAACTAACAACAAGTAACTTTTTCCTGCCCTGTACTGGCCATTCACTGAGCTGTTAGCCATTAAAAATCCTGACGTTTAGGGATTTAAATTAAGTTCACTGGTCTCATATATGATACATACACACGCACATATGCACATGTCTATATCTAAATATTGCTGTTGTTCAGAGAAAATGGCCTTGCTCTGGCTTGGCATGTATTGTGCGTCATTAGTGGAAGTTTTCACTGTGTTCATGGAAAGGTGTCTGTGCATGTGTGTGTGTGTGTCAGTGAGAGAGTGAGAGAGAGCGCACACCAGGAATTATCTATGCATAAAGAAATTAAAAGAGAATATTTTTCCAGAGCAATTGAAGCCCATCTCCTGAACAATGACGACAGCTCCTCATTTTCGACAACAATAGAGGGCACGTAGGAGTCAGCTCATTAGAATATCTGTGGCTCTTTTCTGTTCTCTCTGCATTAAGCCCCCATAATGTCAGTTGTCACTTATTAATGACAATTAACTAGTAATCAGCAGTGAGACTCTTCGAGGTGGTCCTTGCCTGACAGGTGAAGAAAGAGAACATTGCGTAGTGCCATGCAGTGACATGGAACCTTCAAAGGGAGCACGGCATTTCCATAAATTATTTCAGAAAGAAAATTTCTTTTATACATTCTCTTTAAAGCTTTAGGATCTTTAACCCTAGAAGGACTACACTGTTGTAGCTGTCCTCCTCTGCCCCCACATCTTTATTAATAAATAAAATCTGAAGACCAAACCGTCATGTAATCAGACTCCCGTCTGGAATAGCAATAACCCCACCCTGCTGTAAATAATAATCCCCCACCAAAATATTCAATTTTAGATGCTGATTTACAATATCTGGGCATCATTTTTAAGGAAATTGCCAACTGATAACAGCTAGGTGATGGCCAGCACAGATTCCTGCAAATCTCTCTCTATATATTTTAAATTAAATGACTCAAAAGCATCTGAGTATGGACCAAGCCAATCTATAAACAACATATTCTCGTCAATGTTCTAATTGCTTTTTGCACCCACTTGTTTTGTCTTTTCTTAAATTAGATAGTAAACACTTTGGAGCAGAGACTGTCTCTTACTATATGTTTGTACAGCACTTAGCACAATGGGCTTTGAACATGATCTGGGGGTTACTATAGTATATAAATTTAACTAACAACAAACAACTTTTTCCTGCTATTGTTGAACTATTCTAATGAGGCACAACATCAGAACACTTTATCCATCCCTTTCTGACTTGTGGTCATGTTTCTCTGATTTACTGTGGATCAGGGAGCCTTTGGAGTGAACGCTCTTTGGGGCTTTTTAATTACAGGTGTGTACAGCAGATAACACACAAGGGCTCTAAACCCTGACTGGAGTATCAAAATGCCATCACAATACAAATAAATAATTATGCTGCTTTTACAAAGACTTAAGTGATACATGAGAACAAGACTGTTTTCCTCACTCCTTACAGTTGCTCCTTCTCTCTTACATAACAGTACTCAAACAGCATTCAGTCCTCACTCTAGGCTCTTTACTAGGTCTTCACTTCTTAAGCTTCCCTGGCCTGGAGCCCCCAACTTCTTAATGAACAGTTATCAGTTCTCACGCCTCCTCCCTAGTGAGCTTCCCAGGCTTCATTAAGCAACTCCCTTCTCCAGTACAAATCCTAAAATCCTCATTTTCCCTCACTACAAAGTACCCCTGAAACAGAATCTCCCTCCTCCTTACTCCAAGACTCCTGCAACAGCTGTCACCCAAAGAACCTACCAAACATCGCTCACAGGCACCAGTGCTCACGTTTCTCAATGAAAAGTTCCACTGAGCATAAGTCACTGTATCCTTATTTCTAAAGGCCTCCAAACCTCCCCATTCTCACACCACTCAGTTCTAGCTTTTTAAGATCACCATCCCTTCTTCCCTTGCTGATTGCCAAGCAGTTTATTCTCCTAACACAGATCCTCCAGTCCTTGCTTCTTGGCACTGTGCATTTCCAAACCACATTTCTTCCTAAAGCAGATTTGCAGAGCCACCTGCCAGCTGTTATCACTGCTGATCTTCACTCCTCATTTCTAGTCACTCCTTGGTCCTTTCTACTACTTCTTGCTTGTGCTGTTCCAAATTCCCAGGCATCTTTGCAGCTGAAAGTTCATGCCTCATTCAATTGATTCAAATCTTTACTCAGCAGAGATCCTCACACAGCGTTTGCCATACATTTTTTAGCTTGGCTTAAACTGCTTCCAATGTCACATCAACTATATCCAGAAAAAGTCCTCTTATACCAGAACCAAAGTTTCCTCACAGGGACTTAGACCCATATAACTACAGCAGTTTAACTTCTGACCCTACCTTATATTGCTAGAACATTCCCATGTACACAAGCACTTTTATATAGTGAAAACAATTAATCTACAAGGCTACACCTCCACTTTTATAAACAGTAAGAAATGAGACACTAAAAGACTGCCCTGATGATGGGTTCAGAGCATTCTCCTGTGACCCTTGGGGTGAGTTTGTTGTCTGTTTGTTGTTGTGGGCTAGTTTGCTTGCTCATGCCTGCTTTATTGAAGTTTATATTTTGGTCTGTTTTGGTGACTATGTACTGAGCCTAGTGGTCAGCTAGGCAAAGCTGAGAGCTTTAGCCCACCATCCCTGTGATTCCTAGTCCCTTTAGGGTCCCTTGGTGAAAGGATGGAGCTAACTCAGGGGTTTAAAGAGACCGCTCCTAAACAATTAGAGGAGTTAATGAACAGGGGAGTTTTAGAGCGGAAGAGTAAGAACCAGATACACTTAATAAAACTTAAACCAATATCCCTCCCAAAGGAAAAAAGAAACAAAGAATCAAACACAAAGAAAAAAACAAAACAAAAAATCCTGCAAGATTAATAAGAATGTAGGCAGAGGTTCAGCAATAGAGTGGGCACTATCCAGTTTATTGCCCTGAATGCAGCATGTATAATTGTGGGCAGATGGTGTGTGTGGGCAATTAGTGCAAGCAACTGATGGCCCTCAAAGACACGTATGGACTCTAAAGACCAGAATGGCTAAACTGGAGGAGTTAAGGGAGACAGAGAGATACATAGAAGAGACTTTCCAGGACACAGTAGAGCAGACCCACCCTCAGTTTGACAGCCTCTGCACAGGGGAGGAAGATGAAAGTCTCAGAGAAGGAGGATATCAAGCTGGAGTGGAGAAAAACAGTCCTTAGTTGGGACTTTCTTTCCAGATGATGTCATGGTATCCTCTCGCACTGAAGGGCCATCTTTGGGGGAGGGAACTTTAGTCATTAGGAAGAGACAGATAATAATATTTGGGGAGTCAATTATTAGAAATATAGACAGCTGGGTTTGTGATGACCAGGAGAACTGCATGGTGAATTGCCTGCTGGGTACAAAGGTTGCAGACCTTTTGAGACATCTATATAGGTGTATGTGTACTGCTGTGGGGGAACTGTAGTGGTCATGGTACACGTAGATACCAATGACAGAGAACAAGAGAGATCCTGGAGGCCAAATTTCAGCTGCTAGGTAAAAGATGAAAGTCCAGGACCTGCATGGTAGCATTCTCTGAAATGCTTCCAGTTCCACATGCAGGACCAGTTAGACAGGAAGAACTGCAGGGTCTCAATGTGTAAATGAGATGATCATGTTCAGAGGAAGAAATTAGGTTTATTAGGAACTGGGGGACCTTTTGTGAAATGATGGGCTCCACCTAAGCAAAACAGAACCAAATTGCTGGCATTTAAAATTAAAAAGGTTGCAGAGGAGTTTTTTAAACCAAAGGCTGGGGGAAAGTAGACAGCAGTGGAGGAGCGCACAGTTCAGACAGACACATCCCTTAGGGGAGGATTTATTAAAGGAGCTACATAAAGAGGAATGGATAGAGGACAGGTAGGAACTGAACTGAAACAGTCAAAAGAAAAAGAGTCCCAATCAATTACATCACATGAAGGCAGACAACTAAATATTGACAAGTTTTATAAGTGCTTGTATACAAATGTAAAAATGCCTAAATACTAAGATGGGTGAACTTGAGTGCCTGGTATTAAATGAGGATATTCATATAATAAGCACCACAAAAATTTGGTGGAACGATGATAATCAACGGGACACAGTAATGTCAGAGTACAAAATATATAAGAATGACGAAGTAGGTCATGCTGATGGGGGAGTAGCACTATATGTGAAAGAAAGCAGAGTGTCAAATATAGTAAAAATCTTAAATTAATCAAACAGTACCATAGAATCTGTATGGACAGAAATGTCATGTTTGAATAATAAGGGTATAGCAGTAGAAATATACTACTGACCACATGACTGGGAAATGATCATGGAGATTAGAGAGGCACAAAAACAGAAAATCCAATAATAATGGGGGATTTCGACTATCACCATATTGATTGGGAATAGGTCACCTCAGGACAAGATGCAGAAAATTTCTTGGCACCATTAATGACTGCTTCTTTGAGAGCTAGTCCTGAAAACCACAAGGGGGGAGGCGATTCCTGATTTAGGACTAAGTGAAATCTGGTCCAAAAGGTGAATCTAGTAGAATTGCTCAGTAATAGCCACCATGATGTAAGTCAATTTTACATCCTTGTAGGGTGGAAAATACTAAAGAAACCACCACAGTAGCATTTAACTTCAAAAGGGGGAGCTATGCAAACAGGAGGAGACTCAAAATAGTGAAATGCCTGCAAGCTGCATGGAAACTTTAACAACACCATAATAGAGGCTCAATCTATATGTATATCCCAGATTAAAAATAAAAACAACAGTAAGAGAACCCAAAAAATGTCACTATGGCTAAACAGAATAAAAGTGGTTAGAGACAAAAAGACATCTTTTAAAAATTGGAAGTCAAATTCTAGTGAGGAAAATAGAAAGAAGTATAAATTCGGGCAAGTCAGGTGTAAAAGTATAATTAGGGGAGCCACTGGATGATCACGGTGTTAAAAGAGCACTCGAAGAAGATAAGGCCATTGTGAAGAAACTAAATGAATTCTTTGCATTGGTCTTTGCTGTAGAGTGAAAAAAAAAAGTGGTCCACGAAAATGTTTTGATTGGCCTGGTGGTCCATGGACTGAAACAAGTTGAGAACCACTGCTGTAAAGGATGTGAGGGAGATTCCCACACCTGAGCCATATACATTTTAGGTGACAATTCTGAGGAACTGCCCCAGATACAAGAGTCAATAGAAGAGGCTGGATAACAAATTGATAAATTTAAAAGTACTAAGTCACCAAGACCAAAGTTCTGAAGGAACTCAAATATGAAATTGCAGAACTACTAACTATGGTATGTAACCTATTGCTTAACTCAACCTCTGTACCAGATGGCTGGCAGGTAGCTAATGTGATGCTGATTTTTTAAAAAAGCTAAAGAGGTGATCCTGGCAACTACAGGCAGATAAGCCTAACTTCAGTACTAAGCAAATTGGCTGAAACTATAGTAAAGAACAGAATTATCAGATGCCTAAATTAACTGTATATGTTGAGGAGGAGTCAACATGGGTTTTGTAAAGGGAAATCATGCTTCACAATCTAACAGAGTTCTTTGAGGGTGTCAACAAACATATAGACAAAGGTGATCCAGTGGATATAGTGTACTTAGACTTTCAGAAAGTCTTTGACAAGTTTCTTCACCAAAGGCTCTTAAGCAAAATAAGCTGTCAAAGGATAAGCTGGAAGATCCTTTCCTGGACCAGTAACCGGTTAAAAGATAGGAAACAAAGGGTAGAAAGAAATATTTGGTTATCATAGTGGAGAGAGGAAAACAGCAGGGTCACCCAAGAATCCGTACTGGGACTAGTGCTGTTCAACACGTTCATAAATTATCTGGAAAAAGGGGTAACAAGTGAGATGGAAAAGTTTTTAGAGGATATTAAATTACTCTAGATAGTTAAATCCAAATAGGCCTGCAAAGAGTTATAAAGGGATCTCACAAAACTGGGTGACTGAAAAACTGGAAGTTCAATATTGATGAATGCAAAGTAATGCACACTGGAAAACATAATCCCACCAATACAGACAAAATGATGGGCTCTAAATTAGATGTTACCACTCAAGAGATCTTGGAGTCACCATGAATAGTCCTCTGAAAACATCTGCTCAATGTGTAGCGGCAGTCAAAAAAGCTAACAGAATGTAAGGAACCATTAGGAAAGGGATAGACAATAAGACAGACTATATCATACTATATAAATCCACAGAACACCCACACATTGAATACTGCATGCAGTTCTGGTCTCCTCAACTCAAAAGAGATATGTTATAATTGGGAAAAAATACTGAGAGGGTAACAAAAATGATTGGGAGTATGGAACAGATTCCATATGAGAGGAGATTAAAAAGACTGGGACTTTTCATTTTAGGAAAGAGAGGTCTAAGGAAGGATATGGTAGAGGTCTATAAAATCATGTAGTGGATGAAGAAAGTGAATAAGGCAGTGATGGCGAACCCGTGGCACGCGTGCCGCTGCCGGCACGCCGAGCCGTCTCTGTGGGCACGCCGTCAAAACGCCGGAGCAGAGGGGCGGGGTCAGTAAGAGGCGGGCGGGTGGTGGAGGAGGAAGTGAAAGGACGGCCGGAGCCCGGGAAGGAGAGCGGAGGCGGGGCCGAGGCAGGAGGCGAGGCAAGGCAAAAAGGAGAGCGGAGGCGGGGCCGAGGCGCGAGGCACGGCGCGAGGCAGGAGGCGAGGCAAGGCAAGAAGGAGAGCGGAGGCGGGGCCGAGGCGCGAGGCGCGAGGCAGGAGGCGAGGCGCCGCGCGGCGCGAGGCAGGAGGCGAGGCGAGGCGAGGCGAGGCGAGGCGAGGCGAGGCGAGGCGACGCGCGGCGCGAGGCGAGGCGAGGCAAGGCAAGGGGGGGGAAGGCAAGGCAAGGGGGGGAGGCAAGGCAAGGGGAGGCAAGGCAAGGGGGGGAAGGCAAGGCAAGGGGAGGGAAGGCAAGGCGAGGCAAGGCAAGGGGGGAGGCAAGGCAAGGCAAGGGGGGAGGCAAGGCAAGGGGGGGAGGCAAGGCAAGGGGGGGAGGCAAGGCAAGGGGAGGGAAGGCAAGGCAAGGGGAGGCAAGGCAAGGCAAGGGGAGGCAAGGCAAGGGGGGGAGGCAAGGCAAGGGGAGGGAAGGCAAGGCAAGGGGAGGCAAGGCAAGGGGAGGCAAGGCAAGGGGAGGGAAGGCAAGGCAAGGCAAGGGGGGAGGCAAGGCAAGGGGGGGAGGCAAGGCAAGGGGAGGCAAGGCAAGGCGAGGCAAGGCAAGGGGGGAGGCAAGGCAAGGGGGGGAGGCAAGGCGAGGGGAGGGAAGGCAAGGGGGGGGAGGCAAGGCAAGGCAAGGGGGGGGGAGGCAAGGGGAGGCAAGGCCGGGGGGGGGCGAGCCGCGCTGCTGAGGCCGGGGGGGGGGGGTGAGCCGCGCTGCTGAGGCCGGGGGGGGTGAGCCGCGCTGCTGAGGCCGGGGGGGGTGAGCCGCGCTGCTGAGGCCGGGGGGGGGGGGGTGAGCCGCGCTGCTGAGGCCGGGGGGGGGTGGTGAGCCGCGCTGCTGAGGCCGGGGGGGGGGTCCCGAGTCGAGCGGGGGTGTTGGCACTTTGAAAAAAACCACGTCGTTTTGGTTTGCAGTTTGGGCACTTGGGCTCAAAAAGGTTTGCCATCACTGGAATAAGGAATGTTATGTCTTCCTTCACATAATACGAGAACCAGGAGTCACCTGATGAAATTAATAGGCAGCAGGTTTAAAACAAACATATAGGGTATGTCTTCACTACCTGCCGGATTGGCGGGTAGCGATTGATCTTCTGGCGATCGATCGCTCGCGGTGCCCCCGTCAACTCTGGAACTCCAGCTTGCCAGGAGGCGCAAGCTGGAGTCAATGGGGGAGCGCGCCGCCGACCGCCGCCGCCATGGGGACGAGCGGTAAGTCGGCTGCAGATACGCAAACTTCAGCTATGTGATTCACGTAGCTGAAGTTGCGTATCTGCAGTCGATTCCCCCTCCCCCCCCCGTAGTGGGGACCAGCCCATAGAAGTACTTCTTCGAACAACACACAATCAACCTGTGGATCTCATTGCCAGGATATGCTGTGAAAGCCAAAAGTATAACTGGGTTAAAAAAAGGATAAGTACATGGAAGATAGGTCCATCAATGACTACTAGACAAGATGATCAGAAATACAACCCCATGCTGTGGGTGTTCCTAAAGATCTGACTGCTAAAAGCTGGGACTGGATGACAAGGGATAGAGTGCCCTGTTCTGTCCACACTTGACAGAGTGCCCTGTTCTGTCCACCTGAAGCACTTAGCATACACCACTGTCGGAAGACACGATAATCGGCTAGACGGACAATTGATCTGACCCGTATGGCCATTCTTATGTCAGCACTTAAGAGGAATGTCACTTTCTTGATTCAATTTAAAGCTAGTGCTGTTGAAGTGACCATCTCAAAGAGTAAACCTTAGCTCCCCTTAAAAAGTTTTGTTTTCCCCCTCAGAATGATGGTGACTTTCTGAGCTGCTATCCGAGTTCTTATGGCTGGATGGTGGGTGGGTTTGGTGTCTTTTATTTTGTTTTTATGACACTGAGCTTGTAACAATGCTTCCATGACAACAAATAACATATTACACTTTGGAATGTCACAGTGACAAACTAATAAATGTTTACATTAGTTTTAACAGAGCAATAATGAAAGAATTGACCCTAGAAATGTTCAGAGTAAATCCCATTATCTCTCTCTGTGTGAATATAATGTTTATTATTTTGTATGGAAATCAGACATCCCACCTTTTCCTAATGGATTTATATGTTCAACATCCTCTTCAGAATTTTACATCATTGGTCTCCACTAACTGCAGAAAGGAATGATGGAAAATGGTATGTGACCCAATCTAGAGTTGAGAAAGACTGTGTCCAATTCCAAGATTTTATCATGCCATTCAGAAATGCAAAAACCCGATTCCAAATAAATTAAACAGGAGCAATATTTGATCTCAGCACTCTGGAATCTGGAATGTGTCTGAAAATGTAAAGGGATGCTGGACATGATTACATATAATAGATATAATGAAACTGAATTGCTCAGGAAGATTAATATACACTGACATAACACCTACAAGTCCACCAGTGAAGACATTTTAAAAAAATCTGTTCCCGCTTTGACACTGGATCCTCCAAATCTTATATTGCTCTGTATTTGTGGACTGGGGTGTTGATCCTCTTTAAATTATTATATTCTTGGGGAAGAATAAGTATTATGGAAAATCTGGTCAAGTGGCTAAGACATTAAATGACAAATCAAGAGCATTTTAGACTGTCAGGTCTTCTGGGCAGGGACTGTATCTTACTCGATAAAGCGGTAAAATAATTATACATAGTATACATAGCGGTAAAATAATTATACATAGTAGAAGTTACTATATTAATATTGCTTTGTGTCCATTAGCCTAGACGGCTTTCGGTTTAAAGGACAAGTAATTTGGTGGAGATCCATGCAAAAATCTCAACACTAATAAGCTTGTCAAAAGCTTGGCTGAGCTAACATAACAAAAGCAAAGTTGGGAAATGACTAACAAGAATTTCAACTAAAAATATGTTTTAAAACACAAAAGAAATCTAAAAAAAATAAAGAGAACAAGGTAATTAAAAAGAAAAGAAAAGAATCAGACTATAGCCGAGTAGGGGAGCAACCGGGCTAAAGATCAAAGAGAGTCATCATCATTCTGGCTACTTTAGTCCTTATTCTACAATCTGGTCAGACTCATATAGGTGGCTGCACAGATCTGATTTCAGGATCTGGGCCTTTGTGTATTATATTCATTTCCCCGCACAACCCGTCATCTTGTGTCTTTCTAAGCCCCTGTCCTTCCTGGGATCATCTAGTGCACTAAAGTCTATGGAATGCTGCCAATCCCAGTGCAGAACTAGGGTTTTAAATTGTAATCTTCAGAGGGCAGGGAGCATGTATTCCTCTGTGTTTGGGAAGGACTTAGCATATTTTGAGTGCTACTGCAATTTAAATACATGATGTTATTATAACAACAACAATAAAAATGTCCTCTGTGTACCTTATAGGGATGACAATACTGACAGTGTTCAAACAATAATACGAATATTAAAAGTGCAATCTAGGGAAGCCTTTAGGGCCATACATTAGTTTGCTAAAGCTGCAAAACAGAGGCATAATTATTGCTTAAGCTCCTGTGTCCCTACTTAGAAGGAGATACTTGTACAATAAAGGTCAAAACAGAGATTATTACATTTTTAATCAGATCATTATAATTTAGACCCTACAGGTTTTCTATGGTGTCCTGAAACTTTTGGCTAATTATTTATTATAAATTCCAGTGTCACCTAGGTTTCAGAGTGGTAGCCATGTTAGTCTGTACCAGCAAAATCAATGAGGAGTCCTTGTGGAATTTTAGACTAACAAATTTGGTGCCAAAAGGACTCCTCGTTGTTTTTAGTGTCACCCAGCATTATCTGTTTTTCATTAGACAAGAACATAAGCCCCGTTATACAATGAGAGGGTGAGCTCTGCTCTGCTGTGTCAGAGAACAAAGGTAATGTTGCTTTAAAATTATTCAGGGTCAAGAACCATTACACACACACACACACACACTTAAAAGAGATAAACATATTATGAGAAGACACCAAGAGTTGTTATACTACGATAAACATTAATTAGTATCAACTTGTCAAGAAATCAGAGAGGTAGCCATGTTAGTCTGGATTAGCAGAAGCAACAGAGTCCTGTGGCACCTTAAAGACTAACAAAATATTGAAGCATAAGCTTTTATGGGCTAATACCTACTTCGTTGGATGCATGCAGTGGAAGCATGCACTGCATGCATCCAATGAAGTGGGTACTAGCCCACGAAAGCTTATGCTTCAATACTTTTGTTAGTCTTTAAGGTGCCACAGGACTCTTTGTTGCTTACTATCTACTTGTTTGTTAATTAAGGTGCAGTGCTTCAACACATGACCTTATTCCAATGGAGAATAAGGTGAAAATTTTTTATCAGGGTATTTTTATTTTAATTATATTGGATGAAATTCTGTCCCTATTGAAGTCAGTAAGAGTTTTGCCATTGACTTTGATGCAGCAAGAATTTTATCCAATGCATTTCTAATGCATTAGTTTCCCATCCATGCGGTGCTTTTTAAAACCTAGGTAATAATCAATTACAGGCGACAATAAACAAAACAGACTGGGGCATTAACTGATACAACGCATCACTTGCAATGATCACATTCCCTTATGGTTTATATAAGATGAAATACTACTGCGAAGAGCAATGTAACAAATGCCATATGAATAAAGGATTCCAGACTTCACAAACTTATTTAGATGATACAGATGCTCTAGGATTAGCACCATTTTGTGAAGCATGTGTCTTGGTCCAGTTGAAGGGACCCCGTATTTCCATTTGGCTCTGTTTTTGACAGTAGCTTAGTGAAAAGTCCCAGTCGCAAACCAATTTTGAATATCTTCAAACCAACAGGTTAGCATTGTGCACACTGATACCTGGCTAATGGACACTGTCACTATCGTAAAGCCAACTTCAGAAGAGATGATGATGACTATGAAAATATGTTGTTTACACGGATGTGAGAGACTCCTGTTATTCATAGTTAAGCATCAAGAACCCCTTTTCTCTCCCCCCCCCACCATTATTTTAATCCTCATTGCTGCATGTGACCTCTAAGACTACGTCTACTCTGCAATTAAAAACCCACAGCTGGCCTGCACCAGCTGATTCGGGTTCACGGGGCTCTGCCTAAAAAGCTGCATCCCGAGCTCTGGGACCCTCCCACCTGGCAGCAAAAAATGACCCACAGTAAGTCTCACAGCCTGGGTCAACTGACTCGGGCTTCTGTGATTTTGTGCCACAAGGCTAAAAATAGCAGAGTAGACATTTAGGCTCGGGCTAGAGCCCAGGCTCTGAAAGTCATCAGGCTGCGAGGGTCTCTGGGCCTGGGCGCCAGCCTGAGCCTGAATGACTGCACTGCTATTTTTATTCCTGCAACTTGCGCCCAAGTCAGTTGAGCTGGGCGGAGACCCATAACTGGGTTTTCATTGCTGAGTGGACATACCCATAAATACTTCCACCCTTTGACAGCACTACAGGCTTTTGTGTATTATTTGACTAAATTCATTATAATACCACCATCCATTTATAGGACTGCTTTCATCCCAAAGGCCTTTCAAGCATGTCAATTACAGACATGCACCTACCTCTGGGACAGAACAAAGAAACAAAGTGAAGGATTCAGTTTCCAATTGTACAGGGAGGAAGAATTTAAGGGCTCACAAAACTGGGTAACAAAATGGCAGATAAAATTCAACATTAATAAGTACAAATTAATGCACATTGGAAAACATAATCTGAACTATACATATGAAATGATGGGGTAAATATTAGCTGTTACCACACAAGAAAGAGAACTTGAGCATCATTGTAGATAGTTCTCTGAAAACAGCCACTCAATGTGCAGCGGCAGTCAAAAACACAAACAGAATGTTGGGAATAATTAAGAAAGGGATAGATAAGACAGAAAATATCATATTGCCTCTATATAAATCCATGGTTCACCCACATCTTTAATACTGTGTGGAGATGTGCTAGCCCCATTTCAAAAAAGATATATTGGAATTGGAAAAGGTTCAGCAAAGGGCAACAAAAATGATGACTGGTATGGAATGACTTCCATGTGAAGAGAGATTAGTAAGACTGGAATGTTCGGCTCGGAAAAGAGTCGACTAAAGGGTCATATGATAGAGGTCTATAAAATCATGATGGGTGTGGAGAAAGTAAATAAGTGTTATTTACTCCTTCTCATAAGAACTAAGAGTCACCAAATTAAATTGATAGGCAGAAGTTTAAAACAAGCAATAGAAAGTATTTTTTCATATTACACATGGTCAATCTGTGGAACTCCTTGCCAGAAGATGTTGTGAAGGCCAAGACTATAATGGGGTTCAAAAAAGAACTTGATAAGTTCATGGAGGATAGGTCCATCAATGGTTATTAGTTGGGGTGGGTAGGGATGGTGCCCCTAGCCTATTTGCCAGAAGCTGGGAAATGGGTGACAGGGGATGGCTCATTTGATGATTACCTATTTTGTTCATTCCCTCTGAGGCACCTGGAATTGGCCACTGTTGAAAGACAGGACACTGGGCTAGATGGATCTTCAGACTGACCCAGTATGGCCATTCTTATGTTCTTGTCAACACAGCCCTGTAGTACAGACTACAGGATGTGTGAAAAGTAGCATGCACCTATGTGCTGTGCTGCATCTCCCACGTGTGGATGCTGCAGGCACAAACTAAAAGGTTCCTAATTCGCATTAACATATTCCTCTTCAAATAGGATAACATTAATATGAACTAGGAACTTTTTAGTTCATGCCCGCAGAGCCCACTTGGGGGAGTTACAGCACAGCATTTTGGTGCACACTGCTATTCTCAGCCCCTGGGACAGTGTAGACAAAGCCTACAATGAGAGAAGAGAGTTACTCAAATTAGAATCTGGTCAAGAAATTGTGGCTCACATTCTATTCCTGTAAATTACTGAAAAGAAATTCTATTTTATGTTTCAGCGAACAGATGGCAACTCCCACAGCCTCCTAACATCATGCTGGGAGAGTCGTTCACTATTCAGTACTGAGTCAGAGAGAAGAGTGCCACCTACTGAGTTTTTAAAACCACCTCCCACAGAATCTGGGCTTTCCTTGGAGGTCTCCCATCCATAACGCTAACCAGGGCCAACCCTGTTTAGCTTAAGAGATTTGACAAACTCATATTTCAAAATGGCTCGGCTGTAGGCAAAATCTGATACTTTGTAGATTAAGCATTTTAAATTAAGCTTAATTCCTGCATTTTTGTTTCACTGTACTTGAATATATTTGTATTCTTAGTGTTTTCAACTGCAAGGACTGATTATGTCTGGTGCTCTTATCCACCCACATAGAGAAACTATAACAAAACCATGTTGTAGAATACATAAGTAAATATATACCCGACTGATATTTTATTTTAAAAAAACAACAAACCATTCCCATCCCTTCAGGATTGACTTTAGCAGCATTCAGTTACCTCTTGAAACCTGCAACCCAGTGATTAGCATCAACCTGAAAATAATAATAAAACGAAGTACGTCAGATACAAAACCCAACTTGCAAACTAGACAAACCAAGACCTTCACTTGTGAGAACCGATAGCTGGAGAAATGTAAACACTGAAAATGTATTGTTGACAAAATGTGGCTGCACAGGTCTTGGAAAAGAAATAGACACAATAGATTGTGAATGTTTAAAGGAATAAAAATAGAAGCTTACAGTATGTACACAGGCCCTGAGGCCCTTATAGCTTCCTTTCTTCATGAGTGGTTCTGAAAGGTTGTGCAGGTCACTTCCATACAGTAGTTGCTGTTATTAAGAAGAGTACAAACTTCCCTTCCCTTTATGAAATGAAAAGAGAATTGACCTGCATGCTTCTAGCATCATACATTTAAAAGAAAATAAAACAATTGCATATTATCTTTACTCAATACAAAAAGAATTCATTTGGAAATACAATATTCAATCAAAGCCCAACATAAAAAGATTAAATATCATATTGCTTTTTTGTGTGTGTCCTTTTGTTAGATGAGTCAAAAAAAAATCAGAGAATTCAAACATCACACACATCATTTCTATGGTACAAAATGTTACATCAACGCAGTCACAGGGGACAGCTGCTAATTTATTCTAAATGGACTGTGTTCAGGGCCAGGCTTCAATGATGAGTCATCGATTACTAGATTCCAAGGCCAGAAGGGAACACTGTGATCATCTAGCCCAACCTCCTCTATAACACGGGCCATAGAACTTCTCCGAAATAATTTAAAAGAGCATATACTTTAGAAAAACATCCTACCTTGATTTAAATATTGTCAGCATTGAAAAATCCACTACAACTCTTGGTAAGTTTTTCTAATGATTAATGACTCTCACCTGTAAAATGTTATGCCTTATTTCCAGTGTGAATTTGTCTAGCTTCAGCTTCCAGCCATTGGATTGTATTATTCGTTTCTCTGATAGTTTGAAGAGCCCATTATTTGTTCCCCACATAGGTACTTATAGACTGCAACCAAGATCCCTCTTAACCTTCTCTTTGTTAAACTAAATAGACTGAGCTCCTTGAGTCTATCACCAGTGCCAAATAAAGAGGTAAAATAACTTTTGTACGCCTCCTTGAGATTCCTGTTTATGCAACCATGGATCACATTAGTCTTTTTATCCTCAGCATTGCACTTGGAAATTATGTTCAGCTGATTAGCCAGCACAATCTCCAAATCTTTTTCAGAGTCACTGCTTCCCAGGATAGAGTCCTCCAGCATGTATGACCTACATTCTTTGTTCCTAGATACATACTCTTACATAGAGCCATACTAGAACACATGTTGTTTGCTTGCTCCTAGTTTACCAAGCGATCCAGATCATTCTGTACTTGTGATCTGTCCTCTTCATTAGCTACCACTCCCTCAGCTTTTGCATCATCTGGCAACTTTATCAGTGACAATGTTGTTTTCTTCCAGATCATTGACCGTTAAACAGCCTAGACTCAAGAACAGATCCATTTGGAAACCCAATAGAAACATACCTGCTTGATGATGCTTCCCCATCTTTTAGATCTTTCAGCTAGCTAGTTTTTAATCCATTTAATGAGTGAATGTTCAATCTCAGTCTCCATGTTAAAAATCCTGTAGCTATCAGAATTGAAACAGACTTGGGCATGCCCTAAACACCTTTCAAGGGAGTGCAGAGATCTTAATTGACATGCAGTGTTTCAAACAAGTTTTAATGGGTTTACATTAGATTTGAACCCACTTTCAATGTGTTATGTCTCCCTTTTCAACTTTCTCACTACTATTTCTTCTGTTGCATTGCAATACAGTATATCCTATCATCATATCTTTGCAGGCCTGTGATAAAGTAAACAAAACTTCAAAGGTTTATTATGTAAAGAGTCTGCATTACTGCCATAGGCCTAATTGTTATTTTTCCTCATCACCCCTTGGGTCCAAAGTACATAATCATCCAGTAATTGAACTGAAATGCCTAAATGGCTGGATCCCCTAAAGGACATAGGTATTTATCAGTGAAGAAAGTAAAGGAAATTTAACAGACCCCTATGGCATTCTCCTGCACTAGTAGAAATACTATGTAAATATAGCTGACCTGGACTTGCTAGACTCTTCTGAAATCATTACAGGATACAGAACAATGCTTGGCTGCTACTGGGACTGTAAATAGTGTAGAGATAAGAAACAGAATTCAGCTGAAAACAGAAGTCTCAATTTAAAAAAATAATAATTTGTGAAGAATTAAGAAAAGGGGATAGAAATACACCTACAACGTTACTAATACTGTGTGAAAGCAAACCCCCAAAGGTCCTCACATTTAATAGCCCCTCCCAAATGTATATGGATAGTGGATCCCAAGCTTTCACATACTGTAAGTGTCATAGCACTCGTGAGATGGAGCACTGAAGGCCCTGACAGCTCTCTTTTACATTCTAAATGACATCTGCATTCAATGGAACAGAAATAACGATTAAGAGAAACACCTGATACGACTGTGCGCAGCTTACCTCAAAATGTAATATTTAAATAGTACAGAGAAACATAGGTCTGTCTTCTTGTACTGTAAGTAAGAACTGATGTCAAAGCCTCAGAGGTCTTCGGAGCTGCAGCAAAGGCAAGTACCACAGTATCCCAAAGACAATGGGAGCCTAAGTCATAGCCAAAACTCCTCATGAAGTCAAAAGGAGTTTTGCCTGAGGAAGAGGCTCATGAGTGGGTTCTGAATACACAGCAAAATTATTACAATTACATTTACATAGCACAAGAAGATGAACTTGGCAAAAGATTCTCAGCCCATCTTACACATCAGTGATCAATAAAATGCCCATTACTAATTAATAAAATGACAATGATTTCGTACCTGTAGGAGGGTAATTTACTGCAAGTATACTTTAAGAGGTTATTAATACTTATGACTTACAACAAATATGTCAGCATACAGATCATGAAAAGATGATTTCAAATATACATTTGTTGATTGCATAAGTGATACCTCTTGTTGCTTGAACAACACCTCAAAGGCAAAATAATGACGACATGACAATGTATGTAAATCAAGAACTGCATGTGGGTTTATTTTACACTTGAGAAAACAGTGGATTTAATTGTGTGAACCAAAATGTACTGTACAATATTAATGATAAAACATCAAAATGTATAATTCATAGTGCATTGCTTGCTTTATTTTTATTTATTTATTTTTGTCAGATAGTTCCTTTAAGTACATGCATCTGGAAAGATGCAGGTGCCAGTAAAATTTTTCTATTTAAATCAAGCTGCAGGAACTAAATTTTATTCAAAAAATGTGGTTTTACATTATATACACAGAAGTCGAATATAAAATGACAATATAAAAAGTTAAAAGAGAAAGCATACAGCCAGAAGGTACAAAGAAAGTTAAACAGTTTAAAATGGTACGATATGTAACATGTATTTTTTTAAGCTGATGCTGGCAATTTACAAGGAACGGAATCCAACATTTGCCCCATTTTTTTGTTTTGTTTTTTGTTTTCATTTACCAATGCAGCACACTATAGAAAGGTCAGCTTGTACCAAAGCTTAACATTTGTAAATAACTATAAACTGCAGTATTTTACAGGAAAAAAAAGCATTTTTACACTTTTTTTTTAAATAACAGCTTGCATACTTTTTTTTTGCCAAAAAAGTGGCAATTTTCAGCATCCAGAGGGTTTGGGCATAGTGGCAACTTGGTTTGCTATTTTATATTATTATTATATTATTATTATTATTATTAAACTGTTACAGTTGTGGCTTCCTAACCCCATGAGTATTAGATAGCTTTCCTTCATCCTAGAACTGCATGCATGATTTCTCCACAAACCAGTTCTGCATTAAAAAATGCTCATTCCATTTTGTTTTGAAAAGAAATCTTTACTACATTTTGTTTTTGACACAGCTTTGATTTGAATGAAATCCCTTTAAGACTCTTTATTTATTTAATTATTTGGAAAGGCACAGAAATGCTATTACACTTCTTCGAGGGTTAAAACTTGACACTACTGGGTTCTGTGACCTTTATTGTCATGGCAACTTTGTAATTTTAGGATGTCTTTTTATCATTGTTCTTTGTGTCTTTCTTTACTGCTAAATTAATGTCTCTCAATAGTGTCTCCCACTATATTCTACAAAAGATAGCTTAACATCAAGGACAGATGTTGAAAATAAAGGTCAGACTTTGACTCACAAAAAAACCAAAACAAAACAAAAGAAAAACCACCATGCACAGATCAGACAAAGAGCATATAAATATAACTACAAAATAAGTGTAAGAAAAACCAAGGTCCAGATAGGCAGTTCAGCAACAAAAGTAAGACTGATTTCAGAGGCTCAGGTCAGGCCTAGTGCAGTACTATGAAGAAGTTTAGTGCAATGTTCCTGTGGTCACTTGCATACCTAGCTGCTTACCTGGACGCTATTGTTTTTCTAACTCAGTTACATAGATCAGATGGTCCTCTGGGGACTTGCCATGTGTTTTACTAAGGTGCAGTTTGACTGCGTGCTTGCTAGCAAAAGTTCGGTTACAGAGCTTACACTGGAATGTGGAGCCCATGTCCTCCTCAGCTATTCCAAGTGAGCCCAGAGTCTTGTTCGTGAGGACTTTTGAAACATTCTGCTGTTCTTGAATCTGATTTAATGGCAATTTTGACAGATCCTTCAAACTAAACCCTAAATGTGTCTCTAGGTGACTTATGTACGTAGAAGCAGTCCTGAATTGAGAGGCACAATCATTGCAAAAGAAAACAGGATGTCCTGTGTCTAGGTTCTTTAAAAACTTAGTTCCACCTGTCCTCCTTAACTGATACTTCACATTGGCCAGCCAGTGGCTAATTGTGGTCATGGAAAGACCAGTAAACTTAGAGATGTGTACCCGCTCCTGTGGACCGAGGTCTGACATAATATATTTGCCTTCTGGCGTCTCCCTCAAACTGGAAGCAAACTGTGCTTGAAGGATCAGAAGATGCTGAGGGTTCCAGTTGGACTGCCTGCCTTTCCTCTTGTGTACTGGTGACAGCTCATCCAAAGCTTCTTCAAAACTGCTTCCATCAGCGTCCGACTTCTCTGACACAGTTGATGGAGTCGAAGACTTGGGTGTCAAACGCCCTGTGAGATTTTTCACCATATCAGAAATATCCATTAGGGCGCTCTCCCTTAGAGGAGAAGAGACAGAGTCAGCCACACTGGAAACAAGGGGTTTGTTTTTGGACTTGGTTAAATCAATGGGCTGGTCACTGTTTTCATAGTAGTACCGGTCGATGGCATCTGCCTGCTTGACTGGAGTGGTCGGGTAAATAGGTTTGTCCAACATACTGTTGCTAATTTTGTACAACATGGCTAAAGGGTCCAAAGAGGGGCTTACTGGCTTAGAAACTTTGCCAAGGTGGGTATTCATAATGGACTGTAAAGCACTCAATGGGTTAATGAAAGATGGCTCAGGTGAATGATCTGTGATGATTCCTAAATTATTACAGCCATTTGCGACTTTTGCTTTGAGTGGCTCTGTACCATTTGGAGTATGCGATTCAGCTGGACTGTCCTTTTTGACTTTCTGAACTTCTGCATCGGGACTCTTTTTCTGCTGCTGTTTGTTGTTTATTTCCTCTGATTTTGGAAAGTCTTTGTTTTCTTTAGCAGCAGGTGACGTTGGTTTAATGGGAGAACTCTTCTCTTTCTCTGCAGGTTTTTCCTCCCTCTTTACATTGATTTTACCTGTAACCTTCTCCACCAGCTCCTCCATTGCAGACACATTACTTTTGTGAGGTGGAGGTGTGAGACTACCTGGGGAATGGACAAGTGCACTGTGTTCTGACGACAGTGATTTTACACTACTGGCATAGGATGGCTGCATCTGAACACTCTGTACTGTGGGTTGTAGGGACTTAACTGTTCCCGGTAGCTGGTAAGCTGCATGAATGCTGGGGTATCCTCCCCAGGAAGGTGCTCCATTCTGAGCCTTGCTAATAGCTGTTGTCACTGTGTTCTCAAGGGATTTCAATATGTCTATTCCACCTTTAGGACTGTCATCCAGATCCTCCTCTCTGAGGTACTGATATAAAGTTGTTGGCTCAAATTTTTCCGTCGAGTCTTCACTCTCCTCTTTTATCTTTTTGTCTGTTTCAGTGACAACCACCTTTTCCTTTTCCGAGTCCTTCTTCTCCTCGGAGTTTGTAGACCCAGCTGGAGAATCAGGCTGCTTTTTAATGTTGGAGGCTGGTAGTCTCGTATGGGTAGTGGGTGGCAGAGGTATGGACTGTATCTTTTCCTCTACCATAGGGTCCAACACTAGTTGTTTTCCTTTTTTTGAGGCGGAGTTGGTCACCTTCAAAAAATGACCAGTGACCATCATATGAGCGGTAAGTTGCTGCAATGTGTCATGAGAACTGCCACATTCCATGCATTTCAGTATCTGGGCTTTACGGGCCTCAAACTGCCAAGTGTAGCTAGCACCATTTTGATAGCCATAGCGATTGTTTGGAGTCACATAGGGATTGGCAGTTTTCTGATCCTTTGCAGACTCACTCAATGCACCCTCTGCAGTGATCCCTGGTGGCTCAGGTGAACAAGGTGAAGCTAAGTCCTGAAGTGCTCGCTTTTTGGTAGAAGGGACCAGTTTAGTGATGGCTGGTACTGGTTCCTTCAGAGGCACTTTCTGGTAATGCTTTGTTTTTATCATATGGACACTCAAGTCTTGCAAAGATTCAAATGAATGCCCACAGTACATGCATTTCAGCACTTTCTGAGCATCCTCTTTGCCTTCCATTTCCATAAGTGAACGTTTCCTAGGCTTTGACCACCGTTTGGTCTTTTCAGATTCTTTATCTCTGTTGTCATCACGGTAATGTCCAGTTTCATTCATATGCACAGTTAGCTCCACCAGTGTGTCATAGGCTGCACTGCAGTCTTTGCATCGAAATTTACTAGCACCGGTGAACACAGACCCATAGAGTTTATTGTTTTGCCGGTAAAGCTGAACTGTGCTGAACAGACTAGGCTCTGGGAGAAGTCCATACGAAGAAGTCTGCTGCAAAGTTTTAGCTAATGCAGCTTGGTGCCAGTCATAACCTGAGCCACCACTGTTACTGTTACTAGTATTACAGTTACTCGTACTAGTACTGGTGTTGGTACTGGTACTGTGGGTGTTGGTATTAGCATTGCAATTGGTGGTGTTTTCATTCTGGCTGATTTCATTGTTGCTGGTAGTTGGACTGGATTTCTTTAAGTCCAAAGCTAAACTGGACCAGCAAGACTCTGAGAGTAAATTTGCATACACAGCTTTTATTTGTGCCAAGCTGTCCTGTGGATAGGAAGCATTGTCTGTGCACTGATGATCCTCTTTCTCTTCTTGAGAGGAAGTGCTTTTGAAATGGGCCAGTTGATCGCTGTTTTCACTAAACGGCGAACCATAGCCTGCATCTTGATTAGTTGCAGTGCTGACTGGGGAGTTCTGGTAGCTTTGAGCCTCTTTGATCTCTGTTTCTTCATTGCACAAATATTCACTCTCCTGGATGTCCAGAGACAGCCCATCATCCTCCACTCTGTCTTCATCTATTTCCGCTGCCTTCAATTCCTCCTCAGGAACATATGCTTAAAATATAGAAAAACAAGACACAGTTATGGAATGGTACATTTTTTATCACTGCCATCTCTTAGACTAAACACATTAATGAGGAAGCCAAATTTTAAAGGAAGAACCAACACATCCCCACCCCTTACACACTCAACCTGTGCACCCTTAACTTAACATCAATCTTAACTCTTAATGGATAGTATTAATTTTTATGCAAGTAGAGTAACATGTCACATGCAGTACAACAATAGTCACCATCATTATTTAAAAAAAGCATTAAGCTGATTCCTCTCCTCCATACAAGAGTAATTAAATAGAGCAATAGTCAGGCAGTGAGATACATTATGTGCATACAAAGCAGATGTGTGAGGCTGACATCTGCTCCATGAACCTAGGTTCTTAGAATCACTCACTGGACTGATCCCATTTGCTCAAGCCCTTTAGCAAACTGACCTCAGTTGCACCCTCAAGGGCAATCTCCTTGGCAAAATCAGTTGCAGACAACTGACTCTAATGGAGCCATACTTGGCAAAAGTGTCAGGTCAATTATTGAAGAGGTTCCTGGTGGCTTGTTGGGTTCATTAGAGAGTGGAGTAATCTCACAGCTCTTGGCTTTCACTGGCAGAGGGCATTTTTAATATAACATTTCAATGGTAAACCGACTTAAAGGGGACAACATAAGGATAACAATAATCATTGTTGTGTATGAACAGGAGATACTTTGCATCCCCCTACAGTATAACATGATGTGGGTGCCACATTACTAGTCTATCAAGAGCCGTTGGTAACTAAAAATAAAATAAATGAGCAAGCTGAATATTTAGAAGTGATAAATATAAAACGTAAGTCTACATTGGTTATTGGCTTACAGTAAATATCAAACTTTGCTATTGTATTGCCATCTGGCGAAACTGTACAAATTACATGTTCATCTATATCAAACTATTTTTTAAACTAGCAAATGTGATATTCATGAGCAGATGGTCACTAGATCAAAATACATTTACTCCAAGGGCCCAATTCACAAAAGTGGCTTACATGCACTTAAGATGTACATTTTCATTGTATAATAGAAAACATACATGTACACTTTTGCCTCCACATTTATAAAAGAAGCACTTGGCCAGAAAAATCACCTTGGTTGTGGAATGTAGGTGAGTTTATGTGGAAGTCAAAGTAGAAAATAAACAAAGGTTGAGAACAGCTTTCTGACATGGAAAAAAAATATTTTTTCACGTGAATTGTGCACGAAGCCATTCTGAAATGTGTGCAATTCCCATGAAGGAAGAAAAGTTGAAAGAAAGCCAGAAAAAGGCACTTCTGCTGCAATGTGATATGAAAAAAACAAATAAAATAAAATAAAATACACTTAGCACCTTAAGAATAAGAGAGGTAGTCGTGGTAGTCTGGAATAACAGAGGTAACAAAGAGTCCTGTGGCACCTTAAAGACTAACTAAAGTATTGAAGCATAAGCTTTCGTGGGCTAATACCCACTTCTTGCATCCGACGAAGTGGGTATTAGCCCACGAAAGCTTATGCTTCAATACTTTAGTTAGTCTTAAAGGTGCCACGGGACTCTTTGTTACCTTACCACCTTAAGAAGTTTTAGTTGTTAGGTACAGTCCAATTTGTGCTATTTTTCACAAGTTAATTCTTTCATTCCCAGAATTTTTCTCCTTTAAAAAAGCAAAATTTAATCCTCCCATTTTAACAGGAAGACTATTTAAAATGTTTTTTTTTTACTTAACAATAGTATCAACAATCAATATGTGACAATTCTAGGCTTACAGCAAAGTCCTACTATACCCCCTGCACAACTGTAGTCCCATATTTCAAGACAAGAGTACATGTGACTCATCCACTTCTCTCTCCCTTTCCCCCACCCCCTCCACTGGAGTGCTGTACCTTCATGTCCTCCTCAACCCTCTATCCAGTCTATAACCGCCTGTTTCATTCTTATCTCTGGAGATACTTTTCTTTTACTAAAAACAATTAAAAGTTAAAAATGACACTGTCTCCGGTAAAGTCTTATTAAAAAGGGTAGCTGAGCCACAAGCCTTTTATTTAAAAAAATATGTAATGGTATCAGGAAGGAGGAGGAGGAGGAGGAGGAGGAAAAGACCAGGCAAAACAGTGCCCACAATGTATTATAGCTTTGTAATGCTGTTACTTTTATAAATTTTAATTGTGTGTGTGTTATAGCCGAATCTACTAGCACAGCTATAGGTAAAGATCTGTCAGCACATACATTATATACTCCTGTTTCCAGGTATTTATAACTGCAAAAGAAAGCATTTTATAGGAGGGCAAATATAGACAATTATGGAATCTGGGACCCTTTTTTTTCTGATAGTGTTTTTCTAAATTAAAATGTGCAGGCTCACAGTGCAGAATTTAGACTAGGCCCTTCTGGTATTTTTTCTTTACATATAAAAATATAAACTATTAATGCAGATCAGTGCAACAGGTCAACACTCCACAGGACTGGTCCAATAGGTCGTTATTATTTTTCAAAAGTGGTAAAAAAAAAAGGTACATTATTAGTAATTACTATAAATACCCGCTTCAAATTGGTTTCTATATGTAAGTGATAAATGATCCAAAATTATATATCTTTTTTTCTGTTTTTTCATGATGATCTTTCATGTCGATTCTCATACACTGTTGATTGGTGGGGAAGTTTTTTTATTTCCACCAGACAGGGAGTTAAACGACACCAAAAAATGTTTAAGTTACATAAAATGTCTGGTGCTCACCCATTAAAACAAAGAACCTGAGTGTTAAAGTGAAATTCCATCTTTCACCTTCTTTCTTACTCTCAGTTTTTACTGAGACTACTACAAGAGTGAGTTCTTTTACATGCCAAGATATACTGAAATACCGAGCCAGAAAGTGGACAGAGAATTTTCTGCCTTAACGATGATTTTCCTTTCTTTCAAAATTTAAAGCAATTGAAAACAATTGAAAACAATCCATATTATATATATATGCATATAACTACATACACACACAGGCAAACAGTTATCATATACAATTTCTAAACAAGCACACACATACACACAAAATGCACATTAGGTAATATGGTAGTTTATTTGAAATCTATTAATTTATATCATTACCATTAAAAACTATTTCAATGAAACCCTCTGATTATTGTTGAGATCAATACTTTTTTGATTCAGGACTTCAATAATGTTTATAGTAATAATATTAATACAAACAACAAAATATGATATTTCACAAGGTCAGTGCAATTTTCTAGTCCAAAAAGTGATCTCTGACAGATTTTACAGAAGAACAGAAAATAAACAACTATTCAAGTTGTTACTTTTCAAAAATATGTATTTACTAAAATCCCCCCCCCCTCAGGGAAATCAGATGGATAAGTAGGCATTGGAATTTTAAACACAGCAAAAATTCTCTTTCCAGAGTTATTTGTATGGGAAACTGCTATTATCCTACATCAAATAAAACAGAGAAATTGAGATTCTCTCTATATATATTTAAAAATGACAGACTACAAATGGACAGAAAGATGCCAGTCATTTTTTTTTAAATGTTAAAACAACTCCCGTCAAACTTCTACATACACTTTCTGCACCTACAAAGATGTTGCAAATTGGGATACTGGTTTACATGTTTATATTCCTGCAACCACACACAAATATACAGAGCATCAATAAAAATTCATCTTCAGCAACTTCACTATACCCCAAGCAGAAGATATTACAGTACATAATGTTGCCAATCCCTCTCTCTGAAAAAAAAAATCATCAAATTACAGACACAGGAAGAAATAACTAGCGATTGGAAGTGGTCTGCTTTTCTTTTTACTAAACCTCGTTAAAATTTCTTGCCCATAAGATATGCCTTCTGGATACCAATGTTTCCCCATAGATATACTGTCATCTCTGAGCAGCATTAAAATCTGTGCAGTCTAATGTAAGTGGACATGAGGTGCTATATATCGAACATGTTAGTGGTACAGCACATTGTGTTTGCCTCAGTGAGGTTTACACTATAAATACACATCCATTGTCTGAAATACACACACTAGAAATATATAGGATGGTTTTAAAACTATTATATTTTTTCATGAAAATACATAAAATAATGTCTTAATCCATAGCGCAGTACTTCTGAAGGAATTTCTCTCTAGCATAGATATTCTTTTCCATTTATAAAAAGAATTGTCATATTCAAACATTTTGGGAATGGCAAAAAATGATAATTGTAGAGTGAAACTCTATCAAGGCCAGACAATAATGGATCAGAAAATAATTGTAAGGGAAAAATATCAAAGTATATAAGGCCCCAATTCAGTAAAACACTCAACTATGTGCATAACTTTAAGCATATGCTTATGTCCCATTTAAATCAATAAGACTTAAGTATGTGTTTACGTGTTTTGCTAAGCAGGGCTTGAGCACAAAGTTCTCTGTTGAATCAGGCCTAACCAGGAACAAAATAAATGTGATATCTTTATGAACCATCACCATTCAGCACACAACAGGTGTGTTTTCATGGCATCTGATGTTTATCAATCCAACAGAAAACAGCAGCTGAAGTTTCCACGATTTTGTACGGTCATCCGGCATGAATAGGTTCCTGACTGGGGGTGACTTGCACTTATGTGAAAGCCCATTTGACACCTCAAAAGAGATGATTAGATAGATAGATAGATAGATAGATAGATAGATAGATAGATAGATAGATAGATAGATAGATAGATAGATAGATAGATAGATAGATAGATAGATATTCTGAATACAGTATTTTTAGTGATTCACAAAAGAGAATCCAAAAATCCACATTGTAAGGCATTAAGATACCTGCTGGAGGATTTGAACATTTTCCAAATTAGAACATATGAGTTCAAACTAAGAATCATAACAGAGATCCAAGAAATATATTTGTGTATGTGTTAGTTATATATATATATATATATAAAACACGTCACTACAGTGCCAAAAATGGGTTAGTCACAACAATTGCTAAAGAGTAGTACAGCCTATCAGGCAACCAAAGGACCAGGCCTACTCTAGTGGTTTGTGCCTTTCATTTATAATTGCAAGAAAATAGGAGGCAAAATGCTAGCACTGCCTCCCTTGTAATTTTAATATAATGGGTGTAAAAAGTAGGTATGGTATTGACACAAGCATGACTCTGTGCTTTTAGCAAGTTGAATGATAACCTTAAAAGCAACTCATTAAAAACCAACAAAAAGATTCCTCACCTCCTTCTCTGCCTCCCCTTACCCACCATCCATTCCCCTTGGAATGAATGCTGCAAATTATTAGCCAACCTTTGCAACTGGAGACAGAAGCAGCTTGCATGCGGGTGTATTTTCACAGCGATTCTAATCTGAGAAATGTACTTGCTCTTCCCCCTCTATCTGATAAACTATACATTCAAGCATTCTCATTAGTGTTCGGATCACCAAAGAGAGCTGGAGATGAATCAGTCCATCCACCCCTCCTCTCCCTGCTCTGTCGAGATTATTTCATTGGAATGTTCATTTTCGCCCCTGCTGGCAACATTAGAATGGAAGTATTTAACCTGTTTCCATTACTTATACAAATTACCATTATGGGGTAGGACAGATGTTAGAATCATGCCACCTAACTGACTTCCATACATTCTTTACAGGGAGGATAAGAAGAGGGAAAGCTGTTAGATTATATTATCCAGTCTCAATAATATTCTCTCTGCTACTAGATTCATTAACTTCCAACATCAACATTTCATTTTCTTTCTGTGCGAAGAAGCTCCGTCTCGTTGAGCTCATTTAATTTGGAGCAAGAAGTTTTTGTCAGGAATAATTTTTTGATCAGGTGCTCTAACTAAGGAGTGAGGGGAAAAGAATAAAGAAGAGTGGGGGAAAACCCAACACCTTGTCGAAAATGTTATTTCTCTAACATGGATGATGAAAGAGAAGTCAGTTAAGACGCTGGTACTCAAAGATGGCTGTCACTTCAGATAGGGGATGGCACGACTCACCTCGACAGGTGACACTTTGGTGGAGTAAAGGTTTGCTGCATTATTGAGAGCACCAGAGATCAGGATGACAAAGACTATAGGCCCAGGATGCCTGGGGCTCCTAGAGAAGTGAAATCAGCAGGAAGATGGATTTCAGCCTCCTTTGCATCACTAACTAATAGTGAAGTACAAAACAAAAGTTTGAAGATTAGAAGGTTACCAGGGAAGCATATGGGTACAAAAGGGAAACAGCTCAGTCTCTCTCAGTAATGTCTTCCTGATCATTGTGAAAGAGGAGACAAAAAACTCATTTAACTTTTAAAAAAAATCAACCAAATTACTTAGTTGAAAGTTTTTCTCCTGTTTTGTCTCTTGTTTCCCCTTAACTTCTGCTTAAGGAACTGTGACTTTGCAATCCCAGAATGATCCTTGTGCTGTGACTGTACTTAGGAATCACTGTAAAAAGGCATTGGAATTGCCAGCCCTTTTCACATGAACAGGTTTGCAAACAAATTTCAGCCCCAGAGTATGAACAGGGAAATACTGCACAGTCAGATTGGCTTGAACAATTTTAGATTGTCTGAATTCCACAGTAGCAGCAGTCACACTATTG
>JAVMKO010000002.1:85451839-85484339 GCA_032164245.1 Sternotherus odoratus | reverse complement strand
CACGTTTAGCATGTAGTCCCTACCTTCCCCTCCTCCCCCCCATCTCAAACATCACCTAAATGCTACATTGTGCCACCAAGTTTGAAGCTCTATTGGGCCATAAATCCATTTGTTATTAGCAGCATTGCATCTCCTTGCAATAAACACATTTGGGTTTTTTGCTTTGGGTTTTCAACACAAAGGAACAGCTCTTAAACAGTAATCTTCAACTTTACATAGCTGGAGAGACACTTCACCAGTGAAGAGAGTTGCAGAGACCCTTCAAATCATGAAGTGGCATCATGATCTTTCATTCTTAAAGTCATGACAGTCCACCATTGTGAACACACAATGCTGTGAACATTGCAATGCATTGCTCAAGCATCACGCCACATCTACCTGAAGGTAGCTGCCACCTATGACTCTATTGGACACAATCTCTCTGCTTTCCTTTGAGAGGGAAAGATGTTGTACTGTTTTTTCTTTCGCCACTCCATTCCCTCATGGAGGGATCCTACCTATCTAGGTACTTATGTGACCCTAATCACCATAACATTTGAGTGCCTGGATGCTGCAGTCCCTTTGCTCAGACTTCCCTATGTTGATTTGTGCATATAAGACAGAACAAAGATCCCTCCTGTTATCAGTGCTCTGTCTGAGATCACACCTATAAGATGAGATCCACTTGTACCACTTCATAAGGTCTCATGCATCTTTAGAGTCACTTTCTGAGAAGCACTGCTTTCAGTAAATGGTTTACGAAATATTGTAGAATTTCATCTCGTACTTCTACTATAATCAAAAAAGGCTACGGGTGACTGTGCTTTATAGTTACATCACTTATGCAAATAAAGAGAAACAATATAATATAAAAACAGCCTAACACCCTCCCCCCCTCCCCCAATGACTGCCCAGACTCGCAGTCCCATCATTGATGGCTTTTAAGAATAGGTTAGATAAACAACCTGAAGGAGCCAGACTAGGTGATCTCTTGAGGTCCCTTCCAACTCTACATTTCTATGATTCTCTGACTGCAAAAGTAGATGTCACTAGGTCTCCCAAACATGGAGATTCTAGAAAGGACAGACAGCAATATGGTAATACATTAGAAAAGGAAGATGTTCAAGCTACATGTGAAGGAGTACGTGAAGGAGTATGGGAGTACGACATGCACACTGCTAATGTCAGCAGTGCATGTCGTATTTGGAGGGGGAAAGGACCAGCACCATTAGGTTCTGGTTGTTCATGGCAAAACGTACATGCATATCTTGGCTCAGGTGAGTAATCCTTTTGAAGAAAATGGGACTATTCATATGAAAAAAGTTATACATATGCCCTGATTCAGCAAAGCACCTGAGCACATTGATGTCAATGGGACTTAAGCACATGTTTAACTCTTTTGTTGAACTGGGATGGGAAAACTCATGTAAGGTCATAAACGTGCTTAAATGATTTGCTAAACTGGGGCTAGGCTCATGGGCTTTTTCCAGGATCAAGGCCTTAGAGTCAAATTCTGTCCTCTCTTATACACTAACAACCCCACTAGATTGTATTTGAAATTGACTGGATTGCCTGGGTAGAAAATGAGTACAGAACGAGTCCCTGAGTGTCAGAGGAAACCAAGCAACAAAGCAATTTTACAAAGTTAGATCCAGTAAAGAAACTCTGCCTTTATTAATTATTATTATTGTTATTATTATTTTGGTCTTGGTAGAACATACATTTTTAAAAGACAATTGTTTGAACTCAGAAACTTAATTAAGACAAGTAATTTCTAGGCACACAAACAGAGCAATCATATTTTCTCTGCAAACTAATTTAGTATTGTGCTGTTAAGATTATGTTTAGGAGCTTCCTCAAAATTAATAACATAAAATAATACTGATTATGTCAACAGTGCCACAGGCGCAGCAAGGCTCAAACCTGGTTGAATGACAATTACACTGACATAGATACCTAGGGATTCATCTTACAGTTCTTGTCCATGCAAAATTCCCATTAACATCAATGGTTCTTTTGCCTAGGTAAGGTTTCTGGAGACAGGATAATGTCTATGAGATTCCATTACCACACCAAACAATACTAGTTAGCTATTTAATCCTACACCACAGGTTCCTAATTCAGGAGCCAAGAATCATGTGATCTGTACGTAACATTTGAAAGAGAATTTAGGTGAGTTCAGTTTCAACTTCACGTTTCTAGAATTTACAAGAAACTGATTAAATATTACTCTGTGATTCCTATTGCCTGTCACACCGTTTCACTTCCAGTGACTGTTAATCACAATGACTTTTTCATATAATTAACCAGACCTCTGCCAATTACTAAGAAAAAATGAAGTGCCTGTAAACTAGAGTGATCAGATGCTCCAGTATTATTGGGACCATCCTGGTACCGGTGGCTTTGTCTTTTATCCACAACTATACTCCACACCTTCCAGGAGAGGGGAAAGCGTCCTGATTTTTCACAATTTGCTATCTGGTCACCCAACTGTAAACTCGCAGAAATGTTCTAACAACAAGAAAAGAAGCACTGAGAGCCTTTCAAATATAGGGCAATCTACAGGATTTCCAACTTTACAAGAATAAGAAAGATAAGCCAGTTGATTCCAATATCAAACTTTATGAGAAAAGGTGAGGATATGCCACTTGGACTACATGTTTGTGGTTTATTCTGCTGTTTCCTCAGTTACTGGATATATATCATAGCCTCTGTGGTTTACCCTCGATGTAACCCCTTCTGTGATGAAGGAAACATCAATCACTCACCATGGTGGGTTTCAGCAATGTAAGTTCATGATACCATAAAATTTGGGAAATATGGGGGACTGATAAAAAGCCAATATCACTTGCTTAAATTAAGAATCGCATTTGGATCTGGTTTCAACTCAAATCAAGAAAGCCATTTTTAAAGAACACTTTTCAAACCAATGACTCCAAGAGCTATCACATTACATGATCAGCCATAAGATAGCCCTAGCATAGGATAGTAGATTTGAGAAAATGTACTTGCTTTGTTGCCCTCTAATAAGACATCATCAAAAATATTTCAAGAAAGAAAGAAAGAAACAAAGAACACATCAAACAAAATGAGCAAATGCAAAACCTTTTCTACATTATTAGGTCATGAACATAAACAAGATGGAGGTGAAAAAACTGAATAAAAGTACACTGGGTACATTCATTTGCACCCTCCAAAAATGATAATTTACGGTATAAAATCCAGATTTGTGAAAGCTTAAACCTTTCATACTTTTTGTCTAACAGAGAATAAATATCTTGTTGCTATAAGTGGTGACACTTTAAGGTGCAAAAAAAATAAATCCCTTCTCTTTAACCATTCTTTGAAATATAACCTACTACGTCATTTAATTTTTGAAAACCCTAAGGTCATGTAACACCCTTTCTCTGTCATTTGTAAGTACATTAACTCAGTGGCCATACGACAGTGAAATTATGATAATGGGCTGCTAAAATGGGTCATGCAAACACTGCGTTTCATGTTAGCTTCAAACAACAGTGAGAATATAGCCCAAATCAAAGATGACAGTACAAAAGCACATGGTTACTTTTCTCAAGGATTTGCAAGTAATGGCGGGGGGGGGTCAAAGGCAACTACTATATTTTAAGTATATTAGTCTAGTTTCCCACCCTCCTGCCCTCCCACCACGATGAGCTAAAATAAAATTGTCACGCTACACCAACAAACTTTTTATTAAAAGACAAATTACTATATGATCCCTTGCAAGGTTTTTCTTCATATAATGCCAAGATTATTTCTAGAAAAAGGCTACATTCCTAAAATAAAAATTGCTTTATATAATGAACACTAGAAGTACACAAACCATAGACAAAAGAAAAAGTTAAATAATTTAAAATCACTTTTAAAATATACTGCCATTAATTTCCACATTTCTGCTTGTGTGTAACACCAGATGGACTTCATTGCTAATGGTCCAGGTAATGAGAGCTCAGTAGTATACATAACTATGCTTCAGCTGAAAGGAACTAAAGAATTTCTGATATGACATGCTACACATGTAAAAACCAACAAGTCATAACATTAAAAAAACAAGAAGAGCACTTATTTATTTATGACAAGGGATGAAGATCAACATACTTCCAAAGTGTAATGGGAAAAGTTTGTTTATGCTGCTTTCTTATGTTATGTTACACATCCTCTATAATGCCAAACAGGCTTTGCCAAATTCATATAAACTCTGTATCCCCAGGGTTTTATTTTACACCTAGTACTGTAGTTTGGGTGAAAGGGGATGGCAGTATTAGTGTCTTTAAGACGAAAGTGAAGGCAGTCACGCAGAGCCAAATTCTGTGCTCAGTTACACCTATACAACTGCACTTTACGCATTGATTTTTTAGGATATTAATACTTACTAGCTACCTATAATAAAGTCACAATTTTCTATAAAAAGCCTTTTTCTCTTTCTGTACAATTTGAATCTGACTAATGTTTAGTGAGAAAACTCAAAGCCGCAAGATTGATGAACACAAAAGCATAGGAACACCATCCGCATGCAAAAGTTCACTGAATAGTACAGATAATTGCTTAGATAATTGGTTTAATAGGAGCTCTCTGAAATCTCCTATAGTATATTTTATCATACATGGTATGTATATACTACACAACTTGCACATGTATGCATACATGTGATATTTAGGTTGATAACAGATTCATTGGGTGATATTTAGATTTTTCTTTTGGTAAATACAATAAATAGACATATGCAGTTAAGTAAAAGAAGGGGGGGAATCTACATCACTAGGACCATGTTTGTTTTGAAGTAGAACACGTCTGTTGTACAGGGGAAGAAAACCAAGTAACATAATTTATGTAAGGGGTGTCCATTATGTATACAGTAATGTTGCCTTTGTGACAAGACAAGTAAAGTAACAGCCAGAGAAGTTGTTCTTGGGTAAGATCACATTGCCCAGCTCCAGCTTCTGAGCTTCCTGAGCCTTATGCAGCCTGACTGACAATGGGATTTAATGTAGCCTAACTATAGTAGCCTTGAGCACAGATGCAATTATAACAGTAAAGCATACAGAGTTTACTGTATTAGAATGTATCAGGCTGTTGCTAGCATCAGCAGTGTAATCTGCAAATGTTCCGTCTTCTATGTCCTCTCTTTTCCCCCCCTACCTGAAAATTCAGAACATGAGAATCTTCCAGTATTAAGAACATGGGAAAAGGTCACTTTGTTTTCCTCGATACCATAAAAAGTGGCATCGCTAGATTTTACATTCATATGCAAATCAGCACAGGAAAAAAACTGATTTTCCTTCACACTGGATTATTGTATCGGTAGTAAATGTTGATACAAACATCATGACTAAAAAAACAAAAACAAAAAAACCAACATCTCTGTGGTTTAATTGGCAGGATGGAAGTAATAAATGTAAGCACTGGACAAGGTTATTGTCTCATGGCAAATGATAACTAAAATGTACAGTTTCCCTAACAGATAAATATAAATTCAATTTAGGTTATGCTCTTGGAGTTAGTTCCATAATTTAAATTCATGAACAAGCTTAATAGATATTTTACATTATTTCAAAAGAATATATTGATTACAGATAACTGGTTAATAATCTCGCTATATATAATACAAAACAAATGGACATATTTATACTGGGGTGGACAAAAAGGTTATTGATGGCCAATCTATTCATGTAAATTTAAAGTACCATAATAGGCAATATGTCATTTTACTCTTTCAAACTTGTTCTTTGTTAGCTTTAATTATCTTTTAATGCTTTCATTTCAAATGCATTTATGTATCTGAATATATTTGTAAAAGCAAACAGTGTCCTGCTAAATAAATAAGTTTGTAATTTAAAAATGCATCCAAATCATTCTGTTTCAACAGGTGGTAAATGGTAGCCCAAATGCTAACAAAAGGAGGGTTTAATCAAAGTTTATGTGGCCCAACTTTTGCAATGGTAAATCCAGAGTGCACTTTTAACTATATTATTTATGCAAACACTTTCATACACAGAATCACAAAAAGTTGCACATGCATGTAAATAATACAAGACGAAATATGCAGTCTAATTAACATAAAGGGGAATCACAAACCATGATAAAGTAGCTTCTCCTGCCAAACTCAGTGTCCATTCATCTTTAAGATTTTAGATGGGCCTGGATTGTTATTGAATGTGCTAAAGCAACACAGAAATATACCGTAATCTGGATCTAACATCTTTAATTTGTCATTTTCATGGCAGCTATCCCCTCCTAGTCTAGTGATCTAAAAAGGTTATGTTGCTAGCACAAAGCTACTTAAGTACCTGCCCACTTAAGGCCTCTTATTTTAAATTCAAAACAGAAGCAAAGTACATTTTACTACAGATTACCATATAATCAATAATTTTTTAAAACATTTTTTTCATGGAAAATTAAGATGTTATTTCAAGCAACTGCTTATTACTATGTTATAAAACACATTCCTCCACAATGTGCTGTTCAGGATTATGAAACTTTGGCAGCGCTATACGTATCCCCTTCCTATTTAGCAAGAAGAAACATATGTTGGGATGGTAATCTTAATAATTAATCCTTTAAAATTGTTTAATAACCACTGAGTGTATTAAACGTTGGGTAAGTCTGAAGGAACTTGCACAACAGCAGCAAAACAAATTATTTTTCCCTGTGCTGATTGATGCAATCAGGTATTTATTTAAATGGCCCTTTAGTGAGCTGTCACCAAACTGAAGCCCATTTACAGAAGGTGAGCTAATTAATGAACTCTTGATTGAAGATTAATTTGGCAAAGCTTTTTAATTTTCACCTTAAAACCATGACAAACAATGATGTATTTTAATTAGAGCTTCAGATGTAGTTGGATGCTTTATGTACATCTTTGATACTGTAAACAGATCACATCTATTCATTGGTAAATAGATAATAATGTTTAATTATCTAGAAATTAACAAAAGACTAACAGTGTGTCCTTTTTTTTTTACACATGTATAAACAATGTATGTCTTTATAATGACCAGAAATGTTTTATTATAGAATGTAGAGGCCACTGCTATACATCCAAAATCTCTTTGTAACACTATTGCATTAATAAAAACTAATTAGCGTCAATTAAAAATAAAAGCACTATGCGAGAAGCTGCACTATATAGATCTACATACATGCATACAGAAAATAATAGTAAATCCATCTCATGGTACCATAAAAAGGAATCAGTCTTCATGTTAGCTGTGATTTCTTTCTACAGTGATCAGTGATTTATTTGTGAAATTCTTGGAGTGGGGAAGCCATAAAGAGAAGTCTCAAAGATGTGGACTCAGGTAAATAGCATGCCATAATATATTTAGCTTATAATAATACAAAACAGAGAAGAAAATACATTCCTTGACTAAGAAGTTATTTAACATTTAAAGCCAGGAAACAGTTGGAGAAGGCTAAAATTTGCCTGGCTTTCTGCCTCCCATCTCGTTATAAATGAAACTATCGATCATGGAGATACCTGTTACTACATAATAACAAAGATTGTCATTTCAGAAGTTCAAATGCATTATTTTAACTTCTCCATGTTAATTTTCACTACTAACCCTTAGTCACAAGTTTACTTTTCATTTATTGGATCAGATACAGTTTCTTGTTTTTGTTTTGGTGGGAGAGAGTGGTTAGCTTTCTTGGGGGTCTGCACTCTTCTAGCCACAAAAAGGCAGCACAGAAACAACGAAATTATGTGACAACAGCAGTGATCACCAGATTGCTTTGTTTTGTTTTAAGAACAGGAAAACAGAATAGCATTGAAGACACTTATAACAACCATGCTCACAAATAACACAATCGATAGTTCGTGGCTTTATAGAAATAATTTTTAGCTAACTTGTCTCCTAATACTGCCGATGCAGAGCTTTCATCTGTTTGAGATCTGGCCTTTAATTGCTTCAAATTAATATTGAAATATTATAATGTTACCAAAAATGTCTTGGCTATCATGTCATATGTTCTATTTCATTTTAAACACTGGTATACATTAATGACAAAATATTTTTCGATAACAGCAAAGATAATCCTGGAAATTAATTTAGTTTAAGAAGGTCTCACTTCCCCACTGATTATGTAGTCAGTGCTTAGTTAGGCAGGTGAAAGGTTTTGAATCAAACCAGAGTAATATTTACTTGAGCTGTAAGAAATTCATGCATTCACTTACCAGAAACAATATCTTCTTTTTTTTGTCAGACATAGTGCATATGTCTGTCTGCACAAAAAGGCTGTTTTTAGGAATAAGCCTGAATTCCAAAGAATTGGATCCAAGGTTCCTGTTCAGTCCCCTCTCTAGTTATTACTGACTTTCCTGCTTAAAAGAAGGATTATTCACACTATGGTAAAACATTAAGTAGAACAAGGGCTCCTCAACATAGGGTGGACCACATCTTGTCATGAACCCATTCTCCCATTCGTGGTCATTCAACATCCCTGTGGCTCTATAGCAATTGCTTATATGGGAAAAAGTATTTAAATGTGCTGTCATCTGATATTTCCTGTGATTTAACAGGATGGAGAGAAGGAGAAGACCATGTGACCAGCCAGCCATTCACAGACGAACAGCAAGTTTTCTACTGACCACCAAAATAATGAAGGAGAAAAATTATAGTATCAGTAAGAATCTATATGTGGTATGACAAAACCTAAATACATTGGGTCAAATCTTTTTCTCAGTTACATTAGTGCAAACTTCTGGGCTGCACTGGGTGTAACAGAGAAAAGAATTTGGCCTTTAATATGCATCACTTTTCATTATCCCATCAATTGTTTCACTTAAAGAAGCTCTAAGAATAGACTACACTGGACCAAATTCTGCTCTTAATCTTAAATTTACACTGGTTTAACTACATTGGTTTAATAGAGTTATTCCAGATAAACACAATCCTCATGGACAGAAGAATTAACAATATAGTAGCAATCCCACAGTCGGAAGTCCCAGTTCTCAGGTGCTTGAAATTTTCTGGGAAAAAAATGCATTTTCTTCTCCCAAAATAATTTTTAGGTTTGGGTCAAATTCCTTCAGCCAATCTGAATTTTTTTCAAGTTGGGAGGATAGGGGACATGAGGGAACAGGCAGAAAAGGTGTTTTCTGTTGCTTTTTGCGTGTGCTTGGATGGCTCAAACTGTTTCATTTTAAAAATTAAATCTCAGAATGTATGTAATCCTCAGTGAAGAATGCAGGTATTGGCAATTTAAGAAAAAAACTGTTTGAAAAGTTATAAATAAATGAGAAGAGCCCACTACGTATTCATGGAATATTCTTTTCCTTACAAATGAACTCTTTCCATTAACATCAATGGGCATTGCACCAAGCCCTGAATCCTTGGACCATAGTAATTCTTGTTAATTTGCACTAATGGCTGGGTGATTCAATGCAGATTACTAAAATTTGCTAACCAGCAAATTAACCAGTAATCGTGATTTAAAAAATAAATAATCAAGGCTACAGTATCACAAAATCTATTGGTTCATTAATTTTGACAAGCATAGCTACTCCACAGTATGCTTTGTAGAAATCTTAGGGGCAGATTTGGTGATATGATGAGTACTCCTGCAAAATACCACATGCCCTCAGTGTCAATGAGGATAAGGCACTGGGAGTTGAGGCCACACAGCACCTCCTAGTATATGCTGGACAAATCTCAGAAGCAAGCCCTGATTCACTAAGTCACCCTGCTGTTAAATCTTTGCCAAAATCTGAAGTGAGGCCTCCTGGTTTTCTGTGAAAGTTATCAGGTTTGTGCATTGGCAAAACGAGAATTTGTGAAGCTGCTTGGCATTTCAATTACTGTGTGCGTTTATTTAAATGGTGAACTCCATACACATGTGGAGAACACTGAAATAAACACACACCACACATCTACAGTGTATAATCATCTGAATCAATGTGCAATCACAGGGTTTTTTTTCTAATGTTAATAACAATGCTTAGCTCATACCGAAAACAAGTTAACTGTCAAAAACTATGTTAACGCCATGTTATTTTTTTTAGATACACTTACAGAAAATACTGTACATGCACATGAAAGCTTATTTGCAGCTATTGTGGAAAGAACCTCTGAATTTCAGGACTTTTGTTTATGTAGAATCTAAATCATAACACCGCATTAAAAAACTTTCTTGGGTTTACACATTAGAAATAAGAAAAAAAAAACAAGGCATGCAGCTATAAAAGATATCCACACACCTGTGATACACAGGGAAATCTGAGACAAAAGATCAGATACCTCTAACAACTTGAAAACCTTGGGTATCTAGTAAAACCCACTTCTTGACTATAAGTGCAATACTACTAATAATCATTTTATTTGGCAACATTAGTTTGTTTTTTTCTTAATGATTATAGAATGCAACTGTAATTTCTTCTTTCTACTTTCTACTTCTTTCTTTGTGTGCCAGTATCATAACCACCTGCAAATAACTGGGGAAATTACTGGTTAGTTACTGCTATTCACCAATCTATTACAATTCTTTGAGGAGATCAACAAATATGTGGACAAGGGTGATCCAATGGATATAGTATACTTTGACTTTCAGAAAGCCTTTGACAAGGATGCTCACCAAAGGCTCTTAAGCAAAGTAAGCAGCCAGGGATAAGATCTGCTAATGGATCCAAAACTGATTAAAAGATAGGAAATAAAGGGTACAAATAAACTGTCCATTTTCACAGTGGAAAGAGGTAAATATTGGAGTGCCCCCAAGATCTGTACTGAGACCACAGCTGGTTAACATATTCATAAATAAATTGGGGAAAGTGGCAAACAGTAATTTAGTATCATCTACAAACTTTGTCATCTCACTAAAGTAGTTAATTCCAAAGCTGACTGCAAAGAGTTACAAAGGGGTCTCACAAAACTGGGTGACTGGGCAAGAAAATGGCAGATGAAATTCAATGTTGATAAATGCAAAGTAATGCACATTGGAAACTATGATCACAACTATACATATGAAATGATGGGGTCTAAATTAGCTATTACTACTCAAGAAAGAGATCTTGGAGTCATCATGGGTAGTTCTCTGGAAACATCTGCTCAATCTGTAGCAGCAGTCAAAAAAACTAACAGAATGTAAGAAACCATTAGGAAAGGGATAGATAAGACAGAAAATATCATAATGCCAATATTTAAATTCACAATATGCCCACACATGGAATACTGCATGCAGTTCTGGTTGCCCCATCTCAAAAAAGAGCTATTAGAATTGGAAAAAGTACAGAGAGGGATCCATACAAGTTTCCATACAAGGAGAGGTTAAAAAGACTGGGACTGTTCATCTTGGAAAAGAGACGATTAATGGGGGGGATATGGTAGACATCTATAAAATCGTAATGCTGTGGCAAAAGTGAATAAGGAATTGTTATTTACCTCTTCACATAACACATGTACTTGGGATCTCCCAATTAAATTAATAGGCAGCAGGTTTTAAACAAACATAAGGAAGTACTTTTTCACATAGGGGATGTTGTGAAGGCCAATAGTATAACTGGGTTGAAAAAACAATTACAGTAAAACCTCCATTTAACGGACTAATTCGGACGAGGGGGTGTCCGTTAAATCAAAAAGTCCGTTATTTAATAAAAAAAAAAAAAGAGCTGTCGGAGCAGCAGCCCGCCCGCCACAGGGTCGGGGCGGCAGCTCCGCAGCCCGCCCGGTGCTGGGACCCGGGCGGCAGCCGGGAGCCGTCAGCCAGCCAGCCCGCCCGGCTGCCGGGAGCCGTCAGCCAGCCAGCCCGCCCGGCTGCCGGGAGCCGTCAGCCAGCCAGCCCGCCCGGCTGCCGGGAGCCGTCAGCCAGCCAGCCCGCCCGGCTGCCGGGAGCCGTCAGCCAGCCAGCCCGCCCGGCTGCCGGGAGCCGTCAGCCAGCCAGCCCGCCCGGCTGCCGGGAGCCGTCAGCCAGCCAGCCCGCCCGGCTGCCGGGAGCCGTCAGCCAGCCAGCCCGCCCGGCTGCCGGGAGCCGTCAGCCAGCCAGCCCGCCCGGCTGCCGGGAGCCGTCAGCCAGCCCGCCCGCCCGGCTGCCGGGAGCCGTCAGCCAGCCCGCCCGCCCGGCTGCCGGGAGCCGTCAGCCAGCCCGCCCGCCCGGCTGCCGGGAGCCGTCAGCCAGCCCGCCCGCCCGGCTGCCGGGAGCCGTCAGCCAGCCCGCCCGCCCGGCTGCCGGGAGCCGTCAGCCAGCCCGCCCGGCTGCCGGGAGCCGTCAGTCAGCCCGCCCGGCTGCCGGGAGCCGTCAGCCAGCCCGCCGGGAGCCGTCAGCCAGCCCACCCGGCTGCCGGCAGCCGGCAGCCAGCCCGCCCGCCGGGGGGACCTGGGCGGGACCCGGCAGCCCGCCCGCCGGGGGGAGCCGGGAGCCGGCAGCCAGCCCGCCTGCAGGCGGGACCCGGGCGAGAGCCGGCAGCCAGCCCGCCTGCAGGCGGGACCCGGGCGAGAGCCGGCAGCCAGCCCGCCTGCAGGCGGGACCCGGGCGAGAGCCGGCAGCCAGCCCGCCTGCAGGCGGGACCCGGGCAAGAGCCGGCAGCCAGCCCGCCCGCAGGCGGGACCCTGGCGGGAGCTGGGAGCCAGTGGCCAGCCCACTGGCGGGACCCGGGCGGGAGCCGGTGGCCCGCCCACTGGTGGGACCCGGGCGGGAGCCGGCGGTCCGCCCACCTACTGCCAAGACCAGGGCGGCAGCCGGGAGCCAGCAGACGGCCGCCAGGGAAGGGGACCAGGGCCGCAGCAGGGAGGGGTCGCGTTCTGATATTTATCAGAAATTTTGTCCGTTGCATCCGAAGTCCATTAAATCGAGGTCCGTTAAATCGAGGTTTTACTGTAGTTAAGTTCACGGAGGATATGTCCATCAATAGCTATTAGCCAAAATGGTCAGGGATGAAACCCAATGCTCTGGGTGTCCCTAAGCCTCTGACAAGGGATGGCTCATGTGATAAATTGCCCTGTTCTGTTCATTCTCTCTAAAAGACAAGATACTGGGCTAGGTGGACCTTTGTTCTGATCCGCATGGCTGTTGTTATGTTCTGTTTGAATCAATAAAAGGAGAACCCTCCTTATGTGTCATGCAAAAGCAGTGTCTTTTTATTATAATCATTGAAAATATCCACCAGCCCCTGACAAGGACACCAACATCCCAGGCACCTTGTTTTTCCAAAGCCGATATTGTCTCATACTGCTGATCTTCATTTTCAAAGAGAAGCATTTGGGCCATTCCATTACAGCCCTAACCTGGGCAGGGAGACAGCTGGAGTCAAGAATTGTATTTGTTTTTACCTGTTCAAATAACACACTCCCTACTTTCAAACAAGAAATATTTCTCTGCATTTCTGTGCTCAGTAATATACAATTAATATATATTAGTAAAATAAGTTTATGAAGGCTTCTTGGCTCTCTCTTTACGGTATTATAACATGATCATCTATTGTTCAGGTAATCCCAAGATTTTACCATCATCCATACCCTTCATTAGAGACAGGCAGGGGAGTCTTCTTAAATATATATTTAATTTTTCAGTTACATAATTATGACAGAAATTTAAAATATGGAGGATATCCTCTGCCAGGTTTCACAGTACAGCAAGTCAAATCTGGGGCCTAAAACACTTGGTAATATATTAAAAACAGTAATGTATTCAGCACTGTGTGCACAAAAAGTAATCCTGCTGTTCTAAGGGAGCAAAGACCATGTCTTGAGGTGTTCCCCAAATGTCTTGATGGTTGATGCTACACCATAAGGATAATTAAGAAACCACACATTATACCACAATACCGCAGTCTGAAACTTGGAATAAATTCCCCTTTCTCTAGCTGCAACATTTTTGAGCGGGACTTTAGCACTCCATTATTGTGAATGTTTTTTGGCCCAAGGCAAAAAATATTGACAAAGTTCCACCTCCAAGACAGTTATTGTCTCTGTATACTTGATAGCAGCCTTCAGAAGTTCACCTGCCAGTATTAAATCCTTGGTGAGGGTGAGAGAAGTAAAAATGTGCTAGCATTCCAAGCTATTTTACTATAGCAGCAGCTCTTGCAGCAAATCAAATTGTTCTTTCAATTAAACCAGTCCAATGCCTTAGAGAAGAAAGATCTTGCCTTTCCCCTCTCCAAAAAAACTACAGTTTATACCCACTCTGAAGTTTTTACTAGCACTGAGAGATAAGGGCTTTGACATTCTTATTCCAGTGGTCAATAAACCACATCACAAAATTAAAATCACTTCAGTACACTGGAGTACAACTGACAATGTTCAACCAGAAATGTTCTGTCAAGTAGTTCAGGCCTCCATTGTCTTCAAGGTGTCAGGTACTTGGTTTAAACCTGCCCTCTGATTGTCTGTCTCTAGAGTACACCAGTTGATTTTCCAAGAAATTGGAATCATGTGGTACAGGAAGTAGGATCAAGCAATGTGTCAGGATAATGTCCTAGATTTAGGAAGGTCAAAAAGAACACTTCAAGGTGTGCTAAACTGTCCTAATATAAAGTGGCGATGCAAATAAAATGGAGCCTTTGTATCCTTCCACGGGACAAGGAGGGAAAACTGCTCTTGGGAAAGCAAATGTCCTCATGGTTTTATTATAGTGTTTGACTGCAAAACTAATTTATCTAGTAATGCGAAAGAACCCTTATCATCCTATGACCCACACATAAACAAAGATCTCCATACCTTCTCCAAGTGCCAACCCCAGTCACCTCACATACAGAGCACTGTTTACATGTGGGACCCAATATAAGAATAGAAATTCCTCTGATTGTATTATTTTAACCATATTTTCAACTGGTAAATTGGATGTTACTATACGAGGAGGACATCTGATAATAGAACATGCAACTTTCATTGTACAATGTACAGGCTTAAAGAGCTAGGTGGAAGTATCCCTTTAAATGAGGCAGCCCTAGCTACAGGAGAATGGAAACCAAATGACCCCTAGTGGGTAATCTATCCAGGTTAGAGATGAGGTCATTGAGGGGGCACTACAGAGAGGCTTGCATTCTGCAAGTAAAGTAAAAAATGTCAGAGACCAGAATTTCACACCTTTAACTTCAGACACAGCACAGTGTTTCCCTGATGATGTTTAAAAGAAAACTGTTAAATACCACAGCACCAAAACAACATTTTGGTCTGAAAAGAAATTTTAAAACCCAGATCCCATGAAAACATTTCATGTAGTAAGAGACAGAAGGCTGCTTAACATCAGAATTGAAATAGGTCCAGATTCTGCAAGCTGTAGAGCTCCATAAACTCTCACTGGGCTTGATGGGAGCTCAGAGAATCCAGCAGCTCATAGGATCAGCTCCTGTGTTGACACAAAAAGGAATCTGAAGCAGGGTATCCAGATTTAAAAACTCTTACGGGTTTTTTAATGATCCCCTTCTTGTGTCAGATCTTTCTTAGCAGGAAAAATTAGACAGAATATTATCTTATTCCTAATTTCTCTGTGAAAGGTTTTTGCTGGTCCATTTTTATGGGCTATGTTTCTGAAAATGCCAACATTGGATCTCTCTCCCTCCCTCCTTAATCCCCAACTCTCCCTGTCAACACGCTCCTCTGCCCCAAAGGCAGAAGAGTAAATCCAGCTTCTCTTCACCGATTATGGGCCTGGTTTTAATTTGTGCAATAGTCCTTTTGATAACAATGCCTACTTAAAACATCCATTAAAAAATCTGTAGCAGTCATTTAATGGGGGGAAAATCTAATAGAGTTCCATGGGAATTCCTCTATTAACTTTTAAAAGAATTCTTTCTTCCAGTCAGTGTTGTAAAACAGTGATATTTCATAAATACAAGACTGGGCTCATTCCCCATGAGGTGACAGTTAGAGTCAGTGGTCCCAATCTTTTTAGGCAACTGTGACAGTTTACCGAAGTAACATCTCAGCTCTAACGACCAGTGTCGCCATCACTTATTTCATTGGAGCATACACCACACCAGTTACCAGACTCCCAACCGCAAAGTGCCCTAAAGCACAGTGAAGCAGCGCAAGTTCCACAGCAGCTCAGAGTGCCAATCACACAGGCAGCACACTAGGGCTCAGACATTATGTACTAAAGTAGGATGACCAGATATCCTGATCTTATAGGGACAGTCCCAATTTTTGGGTCTTTTTCTTATATAGGCTCCTATTACCCCCCACTCCCTGTCCCGATTTTTCACATTTGCTGTCTAGTCACCCTCTACTAAAGAAACAACTTATCATTAGGCACAATATCCAAAAGTACCAGGACTGGTATACATGCCAATCTCTGGGATTGGGAATTACTGCACACTTGTGTAGTATCCTTTCATGAGAGGATCTCAAGGCACTTTACACAGGAAAGCAAGTATCATTATCCTTAGTTTAAAAATGCAAAACCGACATCCAGAGAGGTGAGTAACTTACCCACTGTGGATCAATGGCAGAGCTAGGAATAGAAACAGGCCTACTGACTCCCGAACATGTGCTCTAGCCCAGTGGTCGCCAACCTTTCGGTCCTCACGGACCACTAAAGTGGCGCGGCGCGGCACCCCCCTCCCCCCCGCTTGAGCGGCGCGGCACGAGACGGGAGGCAGGAGCGAGCCGGCGGTTGCTGGCCGCCGGGGACAAGGCGGGATAGGCACCCGCAGCCTCTTGCCTGCCCGGAGGGGCGGCCGTGAGGGAGCCCGGCGCCGCGGACCACCAAAATTTTCTCACGGACCACCAGTGGTCCGTGGACCACCGGTTGGCGACCGCTGCACGGTCTAGCCACTAACATTAAAGTTTCCAACAAGATTCTGAAGTCAGTGGGGACTGAGAATGCTCCTTGCAGGATTGGGCTCAAAGTAAGGGAACGTATTGACTCTTGGGAGAAACCTTAGTGATGGAAGTGAAGCTTAACTCTCCAGCATGACAGATTTCCTCAAACCATACAGTCATGAGTTACAGAGGCATGCAGAAAACAAGCACAAAGCAATTGTTCAAGGAGGTTCCAGGCTGTTTATACAAATAGTTCACTCACAAACTCCATTGTCATCCTCCAATCCACACATCCACGGAAAGTGAGGGGGAAATATTTTAAAGGTGACTGCAATTATATTTTTAAATTAAGTATTTCATTCAGCACTAAGGAGTTCAAATATCCTGTAAATCTAATTTTGCTTGTGCTTAAACCAATTTTACACTGATGCTGCTGTAACTGCCTTGATTACAATGGCGTTACTCCAGGGTTACACTGAGAAAGAATTAGACTTGGACAGCTGATCCTCTTTTAATGACGGGGGGTGGTGGTAAGGGGAGGCTTTTTCCCACCTTTCCACACAAGCCAAGTTTTGGGGGGGGGGGGGGGAAACAAAACTGAAAATGCTATAAAACACCCCAACGTGCATGTGGTTAAATACACACCTTTCTCAAGGGCTAGAATTATTTAGCTTTTGGCCTTGTGCTTCACAATGCACTGAACTGAGAAGATGTTTTACTACCACCTCTCTGTATGCTTTTACTCCCATTTTCTTCTGCTAGGTTCTAAAATATGACCTAAAAGCACAAAAAAAGAGTTGGAAATAGATGAAATAATAGTAATGCAGGGAATCAGAGACACAGCAAGGGGAAAAATATTAAGAAAGTAGCTAAAAGGATGAAACAGTAACAAATAGGGATCTTAATTCTCATCTCACCCCAATGTATATCAGGCTAACTCTGCAGTTATGGCAGTTAAAGTAAGAAGAGTGGCTGAGGCAGGAAGCAGGGGCGTCTTACCAGAATATACCAGAAACATAAGCTCTCCACAGTTAAATAAGGTGACACTTTTACCAGCAAAACTGATTTAACTGCAACCTGAACACAGGTATTTGGTGACTCCTTTTCCACACTATTTCAAGCAGTGCACAAGAGACCAATCCCCAGAAAATAACAGCACCATCTTTTTTTTATAAAAAAAAAGGGGTGACAGTCTGAGTAGGGACTGCTCTGAAAGAGGTAACTTGTAAAATGAGGAAAAAACTGAAAAAATGCAAGAAAACTTTGTGTGTTCCTAACCTTTATGTCTTATGTTGACATTTTTGGTGCTATGACTGTTACCTTGTGCATTTCCTACCATACAGCTGCCCTTCTCTCAATACTTTACTGACCTTTGATTGTCAGCTGCTGCAGGCCCTTACCTCTTCACTGTGCTCTTACACTACAGTCACACCTTCCAATTTGCTTCCGCTACTCACAAAGCAAACAGAATGCATTGCTCGCTTGTGATCAAGCAAACATGGAGCCAGAGAACATCCTGCAAGCCCTCAAAGCAGCAAGTCGCTGGAGTAGCAGGGTTGGCAATTAATGATAAAGGGAAGGAGATGTGGGGGTCTGAGCTAAAGAAACCCTGGACATCTTGTTCATAGGAGAAAAAGATGAGAGCTCTTTGGAACGATTTTCTTTGGAAAGGGGGTCTCAGGTATAGATGACTCTCCTACCCCTTCATGGACTCTTATTATAGAACGAAGATGACAACTGGTGGAAGAAAGGTCATTTCTCTGGGCCTTAATTCCTTCTCTGACCCAGTAAGAACCGGAGCCAATTCCTAGTTGCCTAACGCATTGGGAACGTTGGGCAAAATATACCTCTGGTGCTGCCCCATACTATGCCGCCACCACCACTATGGAAGGTTTTGGTGGGAAAGTGTCATTTCAAAGTTCGACTGCTGTATCCTCTATTGTACAAAAGCTGCATTGAAGCTCAGAAGTAAAGGAGTTCAAAAGAATTGGGTTCAATTCATAGAGATAGGAGGGACTGAGGTTCAGCGCCTTTCTAATATTTTCCTATATCTAAGCAAATCTACCTTGGATTTGACAGCTCAGTAAACTGACAGACCTTTGATAAGAAACACATAAGCTACATGCATGCAACAAAGAAGTGATGAAAGGGTAGTAGTGTGCTGACCGGAAAGGGCAGGCAAAATATATTTTTGCTGGAGTTTCTTCAAAATGGCAAGGCTACCACCACCTATACATCTATACAAAAAGAAGTGAGGGGAGGGGGGAAATGATCACATTCCTCTCCTCAGACTTGTGGATCCTCTATGAGAAAGTGTATAAATAAGAGATTATAAATTCTCTTTGAGGTATCAGAGGTTACAGGAGAGTGCCTTTCCCTGTTGCATTTGTATATGCTACTGTTTTATATCCAAGCAGTGTTTTCTTGTGGGACAGGAGTGCAGAGCAAGAGGCATACCTGGAAAGGTGCATTTGATCAGAGTACTAGTCACATCAGAAGTATGGGACTGGCAGCAGGACTCTATGACTGCAAACTGAATAGCTAATCTGGGGAAGTGAACTGTACTGCTACCATAACCTGGAGGAAGTTGGGAACCTCCTAAATGAAGATTCCACTGAATTATGCAGAGGAGAAGAATAAAAAAGACTGACGATAAGAGTTACCCACTATCCTTAATACAAAATAGGAAAGCTGTCACCATTATCTTATCACCCAACAAAAATTCTTATCCTGTCTACACAATCCTTGATGGAGCAACTTGCAAGTTCACAGTGACGAAGCATTTCTCAAACATAATACTAGTTATAAACTAAATTCTGGCTCAAATGTTGTTCCTGCATGTACAAATGCATGATCTTTATAGAGGGGGAAAGAACAAAGCAGTGTGTCAAGGGTCATCGGGGTAATGTAAATTAGCTGAGAGTGAGAGCATGAACATAATAACACAAGAATGGCCATATTGGGTCAGACCGAAGGTCCATCTTGCCCAGTATCCTGTCTGCCACCAGTAGCCAATGCCAGTTCAGTTTAGTGAGTGGATAGAGTACTGGACTGGGAGTCAGGACCTGGGCTATATTTTTGACCTGATGGGTGACTTCTCGTTTCTTGTGCCTCTCATTCCATTCCTACCATGTATCTGACATCTCTACATAGATTGTAATATTATGTGTTTGTGTAGCATTTTGCACATGGGGGCTGTGATCTAGGGGCTTGTCTTCACTACCGCGGGCAGCCATCGATCTTTTGATGATCGATTTATCGCGTCTCATCAAGACGCGATAAATCGAATGCCAGCGATGCCCCCGTCAACTCTGGAACTCCAGCTCACCCGGAGGCGCAAGTTGGAGTCGGCGGGGGAGCGCACCGCCGCCTGCCACCGCCGTGAGGACGGCAGGTAAGTTGGCTGAAGATACGCCAACTTCAGCTATGTGATTCATGTAGCTGAAGTTGCGTATTTTCAGTTGATTTCCCCCCCCCCCCCCAGTGAAGACCAGCCCTTGGTTTGGGGCCTTTCAGCAGAACATATTTGTTAAACAAATGCAAACAACAACAAAAATAACATAAACATAAAAATCCAATGTATGCAAGGAAAAATCCCGTTAGAAATCCAGCCACTGAAGGACGGCAATTACAAGAGTAAGATGTTCACTTGATTCAATATCCTTAACTAAGCAAGCTACACAGAGAATTAAAAAAAAATAATCGTAGAATCATGGAATATCAGGGTTGGAGGGGACCTCTGGAGGTCATCTAGTCCAACCCCCTGCTCAAAGCAAGACCCATCCCCAACTAAATCATCCCAACCAGGGCTTTGTCAAGCCTGACCTTAAAAACATCTAGGGAAGGAGATTCCACCACCTCCCGTAGGTAATCCATTCCAGTGCTTCACCAGCCTCCTAGTGAAAAAGTTTTTTCCTAATATCCAACCTAAACCTAAACTTGAGACCATTACTCTTTGTTCTGTCATGCCCAAGTGCATTTTGGGATGAATGCATTATGATTATAAAACCAGTCCCACCACTCCTGTAAACCTCATTCTCATCATTTGGTCATGCCTTTCTTTGTTCTCCAGGGTCTGGACAGTGCAGTTGGTTAAGAGTGTGGTAGTCTCTTCAAAGACAAACTTGTGATATCTATTTATCCTTTTGCTTTAGGAATGCATCGACAAAGGAAGCACACAGCACCAACAGCCTCAGAAAAAAACAGATAAACCTCTGCAAATCGACTTGAAAATCCTACCTGTTTTACAGAACACATCACTGCCCTGAAAATCTACACACCACACAGCTGCAAACAGGAGCACCAAGGTCCACTAAACGTATCAACGTAACAAAAACACCAGTGCTACTTACTTCCCTGACACAAGTTAAGCGCACAGAAATCAGGCACAGTAATCAGGCAACAAAGTGTTAACATTCACTGAATTGCTGTGTAATTACCACTGCGTCCAATGGAGTTATCCTCATACAGTATGTATGTCTGTTACTATGCAGTAACTATCAAATCACCATGTGTCATCACCGTAAAATTAGGTTGATCCACTCTGTGCAATAGCTCTCAAAATACCTTGCTCAGTTCAACCTTGTGCTGGGTTGGTCAAGTCCTTTGTGTACTGTAACTTTTTAGATAATGATTTCTCATACTAAAGAGCGAGGTGCTTTAACTTAGAGCCTCTCAAAGAACCAGATTCTGCCACCTTTCCTCACACTGAGTAGTACCTTACTCCATGAATAGTTCCACTGCAATCAGGATACTATCTGACATGAGCAAAGGTAGTGGACCTGTCCCAAGTGGTCCATTTTCACTTTACAGCCTACATGAACATATCATCCCCTCCACATCTGTAGTAATTATTTTTTTTAAATAAGAAAGAGTAGAAAACCCTATTCCAAGCTGAGTTCTTATACCCTGGAAAGGGAGGAGAGCCAGCGTCCACTAGGGACCAGACTATTGTCAATCGCTTTTAGTAGGAAAGCACTCAAATACTACAGTGGGGGGTGGGGTGCTTAGATACCTAGATATTTAGATTCCTATTTCTTACTGCATTTACATCTAAAAAAAGAACAAAATAAGTGATACTGATATAAATTTAGGAGCATACACAAATCACTGAAGCAACTCAAGTGAAAGAGTAAGGCTACAAGTGTAGTTCTCAACCTGCAAACCTCCCACATACTACACCAAACTCATTAGCAACTGCTAACAAGCCACCTAGTGTAAGCTCCGTGATAAGTGAAAACATGATGGTGGGGATGTGTGATTACTGTTTTCATACCCTGGATACATTCATCACAAGGTGTACTTTAGTCATATCTTTTTACATTAACACTTGAAAGGTGCTCAAATGCTACTGAAATGGGGAGCTCAATAAGTACCTGTATAGGTAACAGAGAGGCTTGGAGAGCAGTAGGTTGTTTACCATTAGCTTTAGCAACATTTAAACATGTGCACAACAAAACTTACAAAAAAAACAGAACAAGAAAAAAATTAACAAAGCTGTTGATGTGAGAAGCATGGCAAGAGAAGTCAGGTCTGATTGTATCTTCTCAAAGTGTTGAGCAGTGTAAGAGTGTTTTCTTAAGATGTGGTAAAATCCTAGTGAAGACAAGGCAGTTGTAGTTTTCACACATGGTCACAGTCAAGGTAGAATTACAACTACCTTGTCTTCACTATGATTTTGCCTTATGTTACTTACCGTGTGTTAGCTAAGAACATAACTTTATTCCTAGTGAAGTCTGGAGACTTAACTAGGTAGTTAACACTTTTCCACTGCAGAACAGCACTCCAATGGCAGCAGCAGCGTTTGACAGAATTCTCTGAACTATTTTGTTGAAATGTCAGGCTTTCACTGTGGATGTATCTGGTATACAGGGCAGTGCAGGACCAGGAGGCAGATTTCTGATCCGTGTTCCAGTTACATTAGGCAGCACATAAGTGGTTAAAAGATTCTACATCTTTTCATTGAGATTTTATATCTCTCTGACAACCTATATTACACTTCTCCATCAACAACCTGCAGTGTACAAGATTACAATATAGCAGACTGATACTATCTCTGATTAGCTGAAACAAGTAGAATATTTCTAACTACTTTCATATTCTTTCTTGTACATATAGTACATGGGTAGCCAACCTGAGCCCAAGAAGGAGCCAGAATTAACCAAAGAGCCACAGTAATACATCAGCAGTCCCCCATCAGCTCCCCTGCCTCCGCTCCCAGTGCCTCCTGCCCACTGGCTGCCCTGCCAATCAGCGCCTCCTCCTCCCTCCCCGCACCTCCCGATCAGCTTTTTCGTGACATGCAGGAAGTTCTGAGGGTGGGGGAAGAGTAAGGGCATGGCAGGCTCAGGGGAGGGGGCGGGAAGGGGTGAAGTGGGGGCAGAACCAGGGGTTGAGCAGTGAGCAACCCCCCAGCACATTGGAAAGTTGGCACTTGTAGCTCCAGCCCTGGAGTCGGTGCCTATATAAGAAGTCACATATTAACTTCTGAAGAGCCGCAGTGGCTCCAGAGCCACAGATTGGTCACCACTGATATAGTGTCTAAACTCTCAATATTTCCTATCAGCCCTCTTCAAATGCTCTCCAGGAACCTTTGCACCAGTTCCCACCACGTTTCATGAGAAACAATAGTCTATGAGGGACAACTAGTTGCAAGTGATTTCAGTTAACGTCCAAAGAGAGGGACTGGAAGCTGATTCATGTCCCCATGACATACCTAGGCCATGCCTATATTAGCAAAGATAGGGTGTGCAAATCAACAGTAGTACTGCTCTACAATGGTGGTAGCAATGGTGAAAGAACAGCATATACGGGTTTCAGAAGATTTTAACTACTGTGTCATCTAACCCTGCTCTGAGTAAAGTGTATGAGTGTTTTCTACATACAATTTCCACCATTGTTCCACTGGGAATCATGGGTCTCATTTCTGTTGGTCAAGAAAGGTCCTAAACAACTACTCCCATGACTGTCAAGATCCATTCATGGTCTAAACACATCCAACATTTACAAAAAAAAACAACTATTCCTTAAAATTCTGTAATACTGAAGAAACAACATTCTGACATTAGTAAAAACTAGACTTTAATATGAACATATGAATATTTCTGAAGGATACTAGCTAGCATGTTGTACATTGGGACCTTTTTAAATATTGCCTTAAAAGATCTAGACTTGTGCTAAATGTGACACTCAAGGCAAACAATGCACCAAATTAGGGGGGAAGGGAGCATGCCAGTTTATCTTCACTTTTCCATGCATGATAATGTTTTTAACCAGTAAGGTCATACCTGCATGTGATGAGTGACAACTTTTCAGCTTGATTCAAAGCAAACAGCTGCTGGTTTGATTGCCTAGCAACTAAAATTTGATGGATGACCCTTAAGATGGATAACTACCATAAATCACCTCATTCAGACTCTCAGGGAAAAAAATAAAAAACAATGGTTTTCATGACATTTGCTGCACTCTGTAATATGCCATGATAAATTTGGCTACCTTATGGATGCACAGTTGTGGCTGCTGAAATTAGACACTTTTGTTTTGTGCTTTCTGCACTTCTTCGAGGCCCCTCTGTAAGGTGTGTTCATATTAATATACTCCACTGTCAGAAGAAAGCAGCATACCAGAAGCTACTGTCAGTCACCACAAGGCAAAGAGAATCTGTATGGAATCTCTGCATCACCAACCAGCTTTTAATCAGGAAACAGCAGCCTTATATCATAACTATGACACTGGGCTACGTGCATTAATAATGGTTACAATATATTTAGTGTAATGACTTGACCCTGGGTCAACATTATTGATGCTGTGATTAATACGAATTTGATAAACTGCTTCCTATTTGAAGACATTTCATATGTTTCTCATGAGGAGAAAAATACTTTTAATGTGTAAGTAAATATACTAGACCTCTATAGGGCCTGATTCTGATCTCAATTACGCTGATCTAAATCCAGAAGTCAGTGGAATTATTCGGGGTTTACATTAGTGTTCCTGAAATCAGAATCTGGACCACAGGCTGACAGAAATCCTTACATTTATCTGATTAACAGAAAAATACTAGTGATTAAAAATATCTACACGGCAAACCATATTCTTTCAAGAGAATGTTCAGAGAGAAAGGGAAATTCCCCTTATTGTTCCACATAATGGGATTTCTCTGATTGTTATATACAGAATACATGTGCACTGAAAAACAGATGTTCATAATTGTTTCCATTGTTGTTGGTTTTTTAAAACTCACGAGCATGACTGTTCATACCAAAGCTCTTTATGACAGTAAAGCGATCCCTGATTTGGTTTAAAGAAGAAAACAGGGAGGTAGGTGGTGCATTGAGTTAGGGCACTAGTACTTCCCTTGTGGAAATGGCGATGACTTCCCAAGTGAAAATGAATTTGGTGAGCTCCACCTTATTCCTAGTAAATGTCAGTCCACGTCACTAATGGTCAAAGATATAATGGGCAATTTTTCATAAGAAGCACACACTGGAATAAGAGGACTGTTGCTGGCTGTGATTGAGATGTATTGGCAGAAATGTGTGGGAGAACCATGCTCAACACCTGTCTGCGCTATATCTGGAACTAATCAGTGTTGTATGTCACCAACTTCCCTAAGCTTTACCACTCACTAAATTCACCTGAACCTTCTCAGCAAAATTCAAAGCTAATTAGTTCGAATGAAAAATAAAAATCAAACATGTAAAAGGTCATGTTCTAAAGTATGAACTATACTGTAAAAAATTCAATCAACCATTGCTGAAGCTATGTAAATAACAAGTCACTTCTTCATGTATTCTCTTTACGTAGGATTGAGGGTGGCTTGCTGGAACATATACCCTGAAAGAACAGCTACATTTTCACCTGAAAAATTAAGATATATGTTTCCAAACATCACGTGAAAAAAGCAAACCAAAATAGCAACTGGTCAAGTGTTCACCCTGAAGTTCTTAAACCTAGCTGACCCCCCTGTAGGAAAGTCCCTTTGCACAATCAGACTACAAACCATAAACTGGATTTATGTCAATATGCAGGAATACATAGTGATCAATCCCAATCAGGCTGTTGGGATTGCCATATTTCTCAGATGCTCCACAAGGTAATCAACCAGGCTGGCCATATCTGTACGACACTGTATGCAAGGAGTGTATACATAGTTTAGACTCCACTTGTCTTTCTAAGCATGCTAGTTATCATGGTATTTATCTGAAGCTTCCAGACTTTTAGATCATGGCACCCTATAAAAGTACTCTTAAGTGGCTGAGCCGTGTCAAACTGGGACATGATTGAGAGCAAAGGAACTCAGACGTGCAAGTCTTGACTGCACTTCCTTTAATGTACCATACGATATGTTTAAGCTAGGATTACTTATATACATATAACAGTCATACACAGTCTCTCTATTTACATCTCGGATACCTCAGTAAAGAACCCGCTAAGGAGGACAAGAGGCATGCTGGCCCTTTAAAACTGAAATGCTTGTTTCCTTTCTGTAAGAAAAGTAAATCATGCTATAGTGAGTGGAGCTTTGAAAAAGCATCCATCCATTAAAGTTCATGGATCCTCGTTTCCAGATTGTCCCTCCCCTGGCTGTGTCTCAAGTTACAGCCTTGTACAATCCAAGTCTAAATAATATTCACCATGATAAATGATACCATAACTCCGATATCCACAATCAATCTTTGCTTTAAAGATACATCCATCTTCAATAATGTTGATGGGGATTTTGTAAAATGGGAAACGTGACTGTTTTCCCGACCTCCTAACAGTGGGGGAAGGAAGCTCTGAGTGATGGCTGTCAGCCCACATCTGGCTGCAAAAATAAATTAGCCTTATGTAGACAAATGAAAGGACCAGCCCTGACTAGAAAACAGCCACTCCTGAACAATGGCTAATTTATAGGATTCCTTTCTGGAAAGTTCCTGGCTGATGCTACAGTCTCCTTAGCTATCTCTTTAAATAATATCTGATGCTGTAAATAACTTCAGTGTGGTAGGAACTATGAAAAGTACAAAGAGGGATGGGGGTAGGAAAATAACTTTCTCACAATTTTTGTACATGCTCAACATGTAAAATTTAGCCACTAAAAAAAACAAACATATCAGCAAAAATATTTTTGTACAAGAATTTGACAACATGTTCCCTTCTGTTTGACAAAATATTATTTTCTGCATTACCTCTTTTTCATCCTCTGGCTATAGGACTGAGGATTGCAGAAATTAAACAATTCAGGGCAAGTGACACCTGGAGAGGTGGGGGAAGCTGTTTTTCCCCCCTCAAGTACAATAAGCTGTTTCTGTACACACAGAGAGTACTGAGTCCTAACGAGGTCACTCCCTTTATGCAGGTGCTGCGAGACTCAAACACTATAAAGTGCTATATAAAAGAAAATATCCGCTACATTTATTTCAGCATAAAGAAACTTAAAACAGGTGGAACACAGAAGAAAACTCACCCTCTCGCCCACACATACCACAAATCTCTACCTGTGCACAGTACATTGGCTACCCTTTTTTTCACAACTGAAATACTTTATTACCTTATTCTTTATGTCTTTGACCTTGTCCTGCTGTACGAAAACCTAGGACTTTTAGATTCTTATACCATACAATATATAGGGGGGAAAATAAGTACTTTACAATAGTAGGGGGAGAAACAGATCAGGGAACAACTTTGCAGCCCTATCTGTGTTATTTCTGTGCACCATAATGGGCTCTACATTTGGGTTTCCGAACCCTTCGAGGAGATTCTGTGGTAATGGGGATGGCTGGTTGGTGCAGTGGTGAGGGTTAATTCTGTGAAGGTTGAAGGACTTACAGTAATGCTGTGAAGACAGAAACATCACAGGCTTTCCTGGCAAGAGCCTCGCAGAGGGTAGGAGGGGACTGCGAAATGAACTCTCTCAGGCTTTGTCGTGTACAGTTTCCCAAGGCCCGGCCTGGCCCCTTTGATAAATGACACATGTCATTCTGTCAGAGGCTGACACTGCAGCTGGGAGGGCTGGTGATGTATGACTCCACTGAAAAGGAAATCAACTTTTTGGCACCAAGTAAGACTGTGCCCTATATAAGGATTTTGTTTCTCAAAAAGTGAAAGATAGACTTAGGATTTTAAAAAAAAGTTGAAAAACAGATTGAACGACAGCTTACACTTAACATAAATTAACTTGGTAATGGTGAAATGTGCTAGCCTGTGATAAATAAAAGCTACATTAGTCAATTATTAATCACACTCCAACTTGTAGCCAAAACCCATGACTTAAATCTGAGGCCTGAGCTGCCTTACAAACAGATAAGACAGTGTTTGATAGATGTCTTGCATAGTGTAATCAGGAAGGAATCAAAGGCTTAGTGGTTTAACCAATGGGGGTGTGTGGAAGGTTCTGGAAACTGAGACTGGGTAAAGTGGATAACTGGATTGAAAGCAGCCTTTCACTGGGGATACAGTATATCTTTTGACTGCTTTAAAAAAGAGTGAGACAGACAGAGACATATCTGAATTTGGTTTAATCTTTTTTATATATATACAGGAATGTCCTGAAATGGTATTTTCCTCCCCCCTCCCCACCTCCTACCACCACTACTGTGCTAAATCATTTAAATCTGATCACTATTAAATGGATTCTTACTGAGACATCAAGTGTTTCAAATATGATCATTTTGCACGGATTACAATTTAAGCATTTTATTTAATCGAATGAACTCGCATCGGGCTGCAACACATTCATGCAGATACAAGCTGTACAGAAAAAGCACAAAGCTGAATAAACTAAACGATTCCTATTCAACCAGGCTCTAAAGACAAAATAAAAGATTTCAGCTTAAAAAATAAAAGCCACTGAAATACCAATGATGGATAGGGGACAGGGATGCCGTATTAAACAGGCTGCATTAAACATATCTGAAAGGCTGAGCTTACATGTCACCTGGAAAGGATACAGTCCTAGAGTAGATGCGGCTGTTTGTCTGTGCTCTGTATGCAGGACAATATAATGGTCTCTCTTCCAGCCCAATTCACCCGCAGGGTGATTTTCATCACTCAGTGCAGAGGGCAGGCATAAAGTCTATATAGTGTCTAATTTCGCTCCCCATGTTTATTGGACCTTAAGCTGACCATCTGCACAGAGGGGAATTTCACACAGGTGTGAATTTCACCCTCTTCCCCCTCTCCCCCCAGGGGGAGGTCCTCACAATACCATTTAAACACTAAGCTGAAGCGGGACTTAAGTGGTGCATACAGCCTTGTGTGGACTTTCCGCATAGAGGTAAATTATGCTAATCATGCTAACGAATGCACAGGTGCACTCCTGTAACCTAGGGTGACCAGACAGCAAATGTGGAAAAATTGGGACAGGAGGTGGCGGGGGGAATAGGCGCCTATATAAGAAAAATACCCCAAAATCGGGACATCCGGTCACCCTACTATGACCACATGCAGTCACTTGCAGGACAGGGCTATAGGACCAGGTCAGTTTCCTGTTAAAGTCGCCTGGAGTTTTGCCACTGATTTCAAGAAGAGCAGCATCAAGCACTTAGGCTCCAGTTCAGGAAAGCACTCAAGCATGTGTTTTAATGCTTTTGGTGCTTCGCAAGGACCACAGGCAGTAGCATTAGTCAGTCATTTCTTTCTCAATCAGAATTTACATATGCCAAACATATGTAACGCCGGGAATCCATTTCACCTGCTCAACCTCTAGACCATTCAAACACAGGGGACCACTGTGGTAAGATATGGGTAACTGTAGCTTATAACTATGACATTAAAAAGATGCACATGCCTAACTAAAGAACATAACAGGTCACCACATTCAACCAATACAGACTGTGGCAGGAAAGATCTCTATGCATGCGTATGATGCAGAGTTCAAATTATAAAAAGGGAACTCCCTTTCATCTCTTCTTTAATGCTGTATTACTATATTATTTGTAATACAAGAACACACAGAGGTCCTAATGAGGATCAGGATACTATGGTGCTAGGAGATGTACCAACAAACTGTAAGAGACAAACACTGAGTGTTAATTAAAGGAAGCCATGTTTCCCTGCTTCATGTGCAGAGTACATAGCCAGTTTGCTTCAGCAAACACAAAGATACAGGTAGAAAGAATATAGCTAATGGTGTCCAAGCACTATGATACCACATACTGTAACCAGTGCTTAAATAAAATACATATGCATACATGCACACCAGGCCAACTTCAGGATTTTACGTGCAAAGCAACATGCTTCTATATATCGTAACATGGAATTGACAGAAGAACCCTTAAGGTGTTAATTTCAACTGACTTCAGCCTTTACAAGTAAAATTAAACTCAGTTTACTACAAGTAAAATCTCAGACAAACTCAACCAGCTAAAAAATGACACCAGTTCTCTAAATCACAGAAGCTATCCCTATCCTCCAAATCAAAGGTGCGACAAAGGTGGTTTAATTAGGGAATTTTAAGAACACCACCACAAATTTTAAAGTAAATTAAATGAGAAGGGGATATGAAACTCAAACTTTAGTGACAACCCCTATAGGCAGCACAGTTATTTTCTCAACGTGTGTGAAAGTTGGCTATAGGAAGGAGGATGAGGATAAGGAAATATTGTGCATTTTAAAACAGAGAGAGAGAGAGAGAGAGAGAGAGAGAGAGAGAGAGAGAGAGAGAGAGAGAGAGAGAGGAGGGGGGCTGGGTGTTTTAAACTTTTGCCTTCCTTTTGCTGAAATATAATTTTTTTAAGTCCATAAAAAAATTCAGATAGTGTGCAGAATGTTTTTATATTACCAAGGTCTCCCTTTAAAAGGTTTATACTTTTACTTTATGACCTGTCCTTGATTTGACACTTCCGCTCATCAGAAAGGGATTTATAAAATAATCCTGAAGGTGAGGAACAGACATCTGTCAGGGACTGGCTGGGTTTCACTTTGCGAAATTTAAGAAGGGAGAGAAATCCTGTTAAGCTCTTTTTAGTCACCAATAGACATCAAAGGTAATAATTAAAGAAGACAGACGTCATAAAAAATAAATTTATGTAGTTCTTTATAATGCACAAGCACTCTAGTGTGTAAAATATCTATTAGGCAAAAAGAAAATACAACATTCCAAATGAGCAAAATCTGTTTTGTTTTCATTTTTTTGCCTACTTGAAAAATATTTTTTTTAAAACACAAGTTTAAACTAAAGTCTTTCAAAACCTTTGCCATCTGTGGGTACATGAACTATGGATGACCCCGAATGATTTGCACTCTGCTCAGAATCCCTTAGAAAGCACGGGAAAAAGTATCATTAAGAATGACTGATGACTGCCAGTCATGGTTGACCTCACCCAAGCTTTGGTCTCTGCCTCAGTAATAAGCTATCCTTTATTAGCACCAACACTCCATAAAAGGGGTGTGTTTAGTCACAGGATAGTGGCCTTCTAATGCTCATTGCTTCTCCCGGAAAGATTGATTAGTGCTCATTTTTACTGCCTTCACAGTATATACAGTGACAGTACTGCAGAGTGTCAGGGCTTGCAATATTGATGATCAGTACGACTACAAACTAGAGGTTTAGAAAAGGCAGAAAGGGTGGGAAGTTCACTTTTCTTTTTAGTTGTAAAAAGAAAAAGAAAACAAAAGACAATAGAACACATGTACGAGTGATATCCTGGCCCAATTAAGCAAATTTTAGGGAAGGAACTTCATCTCCCTGAATAAAGACTATTTAAAATGTGAAACTGAAGGGGGAGATTTTTGTTTGTTTGTTTTAAGAACTCACAAGCTTATTTCATTCAGCTATTTGGACATCAAGATGTACTGGTTACCAAATAGCTGGTGCTCATTTTTTACTTCCCATAAACTGATATTTCTGAATGGCTTTTAAGAGGTATCTGTAAGAAAGAAAAGTCTTTTGTAAACAGAGTGTGTGGATGCCCCTGGTTTTCAAGCTATTGCAATACCCCTTTCAGCAGGTGCCACTTTGGGAGGGCGGGGGAGAAAAGGGGAAAGCAAAGGAAATGTGTCATTTGTATTTCTTCTCCTGCCCAAATTCCCTCCTGCACTTCTTATAGGACCTGATTCCTCATCACTGCGGTCAAAGGATTCTTTGCAAATCGCTCCAGTGAAAGCAGAATAAGATGGCAAAGAAGGGGAATACTGATTGGCAGAGACATACAGACTATTGTGGAAATTTATATAGAGGTCCAATGTTAACCATTTAAAACAGAGCAAGGCCCAGTTCTATCCCTTACACAACATCAACTGTGTGGAGTAGCAAGAGCAGGTACGGATTTAGAGTGCATTTCTCTAAACTAAGAAATTCAGAATTACTTTATAGAACCATGCCTTGACTTGATTTTTTTTAAAAGTGAAAATACTCTCAAAGTTTGATACTTTCACCGGGGGCTTTATCACACTAATGGCCAGCTCAAAGTTATACTGTGATAGTTTAATACGAAACAACTTGTCCATATGGCTGTTCCTGAAACCAGTCATTTCACACGTTACAGCAAGATGCAGCTGGGGAAAAAAAGGCATGTTTTACTGTTCGTTTTATATAAATGGGAACTGAAGCACAGTCGCCTCACACCAAAGAGTATTACAGCAAGAGTTTACTACATTAATAATAGGATGCCCTACTGCTGTGATACATTCTGTACTTTGAAATAAATATTAGTCATAATACTTAGGTTTTAAATTCATATATTTTAAAGCTGAGTTGTAACAATGACACTTGCAATCGTGATGATTTGCCAATAAGGCATATTAACCATTTTGCAAAGAGCTGTCTCCTGTATTAAACCTGCTGTGCTATCTTAGCAATTTCTTACTATAAATATTATCAAGTT
>JAVMKO010000002.1:85266839-85441839 GCA_032164245.1 Sternotherus odoratus | reverse complement strand
GGCTCCCCTATGCCGCTGTAATGCGAGAGACTGCAAGTGCGAGGGGCTGTGGCAGGGGAGGAGGAGGGTGTTACCTGCGGAGCGCCGGGGTGCTTGCTGCTTTCTCCTCGGCATGCTGGTGCTGCCTCCGCCGCCGCCCTCCGCCTCCTCCTCCGCTGCAGCCGCTGGAGAGTTTCCGCACAGGACTCCTCTTCCAAGCCCACTCTTCTCATGCAGAAACAAACAAACACACACACACAAATAAAAAGGGGGGGAAGGAGGGGAAGGGGAGAGAAAACGGATTCAACTTCTAATTCCGCCTAGGAGAGAAGGGAGCAATGGGAGGGGGGGGGAGGAAAAACCAAAAAGTTTGGCTGAATTCTCTTCTTGGCTGGTTTGGGTCCCCCCCTCCCCAGGTCAGCTCCCTGCGCCTCAAGCGGGGTGTGGAGGGAGGGGGGCGGGGGGTGTGTGGGATGAGGCAAGCCACAGCCTGGTGACAGGGTTGCCAATTTCCGCCGCCACTCCAAAAACTTGCTCGGGAAATGTTTTCATTGACGAGGTTAATTTTCCTCGCTCGCGCTCTCTCTCTCCCCCTCTCTTAAGTTCCTTAAAAGACAAAGCTCTTCAGTCCTCGCAGCAGCAGCAGCAGGGAAGATGCAAGTGGGGGAGATGTGGAAAATGAATAGATTGGATCAGTTCAATCTTCAGCCCAAATCCATTCTCTTGCTTTTCCTTCTTTTTTTCTCTCCCCCCCCCCCCCTTCTTCTTCTCCCCCCTCTCGTCCCTCCCTTAATCACTTCTTCTCCGTGGAGCACTGAGCAAGCTGCAACGATGAGACGGTAAATTCAGTCACTCCCCACCCACCCCCTCCCTTCTCCAAGATCAAAGAGTCTCAAAGCGCAACTTTCTCGCTCGCTGGCTTGTTTCGAGCTCGTGGATTTGTGTTTTGTTGTTGTTGGGTTTCTCTGCTTTTTTGTTTGGTTTTTTTTTATTGCGCTGATAATAGTTTTTTCTTTGTGCAAAAAACGAGGTCGATCCAGTCTCTCCTTCTCCTCTCAGCACTTAGTCTTGGAACAAGAAAGCAAATAATAAAAAAAGGAGTAAAGTCCCCATACATACATATGCACCGGATGGGAAATGTCAGTCACTCCTCCACCTTCCAAACAGTCACAGATCAAACAGTGTCAGCACCGGAGAGGACTACTTTTCTGCCTTGCTCCCCCCTTTTCCTCCACAGACCGCAGCTTCTTCTGATACTATATATAATTCAAACACATTTTTATAATGGGGTTGTTTTGGTTGATCTTGATCTGGAACAGAAAAAAAAAAAAGCCAAAACCTAAGAAAAACCCCGGAGAGTGTGTGCAAAGGGGGGAGAAAAAGAAAAGATATTCACTGGGTGGGAGAGATTAACGTGAACTGTCCCCCCTGCCCCCCTTAAACTCCTGGGAGAGAAAGAGATCCACTCTCCCTCTCTTCTCTTTTCACTGAAATGTAACACACATTCAGATCCCAGAGCTTTCAGACAGTCTCAACTGATAGACAGACACATCGAGCTCGCTTTTCCTGCTTCAGTTTTTTACTCCTCCTCCTCTTGCCAACGTCACCCTGACAATTACAAATAGGTCTCACACAAACCCATACCTGTCAATCTTTTTAATTGCTTTGTTTTCATTTTTTTTCCAGAGCTAAACAATGTGACAAAAAAGAAGTCTTAATACAGCATAGCATAAAAGATTTCTCATGTGAGGCACACATTGAGGGGCTTGTTATTATAATCCACTTGCTAAAGTATTCTGCAAGACGCATGGGCTGATTTAACTTAAGCAGATGTCTAGTTCTAGCGAACTTAAAAAAAGCCAGAGATGCTACCTAGCCTTGGCACACACAAACATTATTCCCCCTCCATGAATTTAGGATGATTTATGTGAGATTACAGGTCTCCCTTACTTTAAAACACCAACAGATTGCAGAGCAAGAACTGCAGTTTATGAAATTCTGCTAATAGATTTTGCTTAGTTTATGGCTAGGGATTCATATATTGCTAACTGCAAAAACAGAAGGTGTTTCCCCTCCCCCCTCCCTTCTTAAGGCAAGAAAATCAAAACTACACACTGATTCCTAAAGGAAAACACTTAAACTATAACTTTGCTTCCTTTAAGGCAAAAAGGTGATTTTTATCATTATGTTAATTATTCATACTATGCAATTAAGAAATAAGTTGTGCATATTGGAATGATGGAGTTAATTCCAGGTGAGTTAAACCTGAATTCTTCCTACACCATTGCAACAAATCTATTAAATTAAACTTCCACCACCACCCAGTACAAACTGGCAGTTCTATCAAAACATTTACTTGAGTCCTTTGACCTCCCAGTTGATTTCCTATAAATACTCTCCCCAAAGTAATTCTGTATCGCAGACGTTGATTTAAAATCCTCTCCTAGAGATACGGGGGAGTAGAAAAAAATATTTTAGGCCAAAATAAATATATGGCAATATTTTCATGTCACAGCTAGAAGGGGGTTGGAGAAGGCTCCACTGTTTCCTTTAACTGTACTCGGATTATAGAGAGCTATAAAATCCACGAGGTTGTAAAGTGCATTTCATGTGTGTGTGTCTCCCGACTAGAAGGACATCCGCAGTATTTTGTTCTTTATAGACAGAACACACACAAAAATCCTTAAGATGCTTTAAATCCTTTCATAAATCGTAGTGTTTTTATTCTCCCCCCAAATCTAAGTGCTGTATCCGCTAGTGGTTGCTAGCGGCTCTGGGTTGATTTGTACCACCTTGCGAGGAAGTGAATGTTTCGCACGGAAGGGGCGGTGCCTAGATCAGCAGCCTGCAGCTCCCCAGCTGCTCCTAATAACAACATTAGACGATTAGCTGCAACTTCTCTTTACTATTCTTAACCTTATTGATCTGATCATTTATTCGTGTTTTCTTTCAACTTTTTAAAAGGGATCATAGCGGTCTTTTATAAACTAGCGGCGCGGGGAAGGGAATGCGGCACGTTTTTATAGTTACATATTTTAAATCCCTTACTAAAATGCAGCATGCAAGCTAAAAAAAACCAAAAAAATAAACGGAAAATCTTGCAAATCTGTCTTTTGCTGAAAGTAAGAAACCCCTGGCTGCGGTGATTAGATTTGGTTATAATATAAAGAGGCATGCATGCGTGTTTCTGTGTTGTTGCAGATCACACAAACACACGCACCCACAATTTTTGCTGCTGCAGCAGCTTTGCAGGCGGGACTGGGTTAGGAGGGTGAACTTTGTTCCTGTTTCATGTTAGTGACGGTAAATGAAGATCAGCTCCAGGGGATCATCTTGCTGGTGCTGCTGCTTCTCGGGTGTTTCCGTGTTGTGGAGGGGCTGGGCATGGAGGACGCAGACAGGCTGCAGCTTGCTACATTAGACGTTATTTACATACACAAATAGCTATGTTCAGAGAGTCAGAGTGTCTCCTCTTGTGAGTTTGGTGGTGGTGGGTTTGGCAAGCTGTCCGAAGAATCCTCGTAGCTGGACACCCCCCGAGGGTGGCTGGGAAAGAGGTGTAAGCCTGGGAATGAGTTTTAATACAAAAAGCAACGCTTTGCTGAGGTGCTGGGGAGCTCGGTTGTGGAGCAGGCGGCGGCAGCCACGGTGTCCTCCGGAGGGTCTCTTCTGGTCCTGCCTCGGGGGTGCTCGGCCCCGGCCCATCTTGGACATGTCCTACTCCCGGCACTTTCTGGATTTCCAGGGCTCGTCTATCCCCAGCTCCATGAAGAAGCTGGTGGTGACGAAGCTGAGCTCAAACTTCCGAGAAGCTGTTACCCTGCGGCAGGACGCGCCTGTGCCACTCCCGGGAGATGGAGACCTTCTTGTCAGAAACAGGTGAGTCCTCCCCCACCCCCCAACTCCTCTCTTTACCGACCTTCCCAGCCCTGGGGTCTGAGCCCTTCTCTTGCTCCAACTCCCTCTGACTTCTCACCTCCTGTGGCCTTCTCTTCCTCTGTCATCCTATCAGATTGTACCAGCTGCCATCTGGCGCCCGATCGTTTGATTTTGTTGTTGTTTGTTTTGAATGTCGGATGTCAGAATCATTTCCTCCCATGCATTGGGGTGGGTGCGGATTTTTGCATCTTTTGAGGTGCTTGTGTTGATTTCTCCTCTCTTACTGCTGATCAAGCAGTGTTTATTCTCCTACCCCGGAGGAGGCACACAGCCTCACAAATCACTCTTTTAGTAGCCATTTTCAAGGGTGGGGAAGGGCAGCATGATATTAAACAGAAATCTGCACATGAAGTAAGTGTTCAGGGGGGACTGAAAAACCAGAACATGATTTCTAAGTCCCTCCCAGGTTTGTGTGTGTTCCATTTACATACAATCACCAGCGTGTAAATGTCGGACTGTGACATGAATATATAGCAATCTGCCTCTGTGTGTTATTTATAGTCATGGTCTGAGTGTGTAAGTGTAGATAGAGCATACACCAATGATTGTTTTATGTGTTATGTATGTGTACAACCGTGAGTATGTTTCCCTGTGTGTCTGGAGGGGTTATCCCCCCCCCCCCGCCCCAGTCCTTTACGTCACTAACCTTTAGTGAGTCTGAATCAACAGGAAGGCAGAGGACCTCAGTCTGTCAGTGCTACTCTCATTTGCCTGTCACCCTTCAACTGTTGGCCACCACTTCCATTCTCTTCTTCCCCCTGAAGTGCAAACATTAAAACCAGGAAAGGAGAAGCTTCTCGATGTGCCATAAGCTTTTAACAAACCGCAGAAGCCTTTCCAACCTTTTAGCAAGTTTATTACCACTGTTAGTCTCGTGTGGGGAGTAGGATTTCTAAATTGTTGGCTATTTTTCCATGAAATGGGGTCACACGGAGTAAAGATGTGACATTTTGCTTGACATAATATGCAGTAAATTGTGTGCAAGCCAGTACTGTCCGTTCAAGCTTCTTGGTCAGCTCCCAGTAAAATAAAGACTGTGAGGACAAAATGTACCTTTTCCCTAATGGCTTATTTGTTTTTATTGGTTCCCACCTAGATGGTATCTTTCCTTAAGACAAAAGTAGGGCTTTTAAAGGTCTAACTTTCCTTAGTAAAGGCAAGAACTCTGGAAACCCCATGGAAGATTATGTAACTGTTGCTGTCAAGAAGGGGGAAACTGTTTTTAAAAGACTGGTCTAACAAAAACCTGTCCATAAGTAGAACTGGTTGTTTAAAGACCGTGCATGGTGAAATACACTACTAGAAAGTGTTTGTGTCTCTCCTCTGTATCTAATCTCTGTTACGTGTGGAGTGGGGAGGGGGATTCATAATGTGTGTAATATTCAATACCCGCACACGGAAGAGAGAGGCATGGACTTCTCCTGCGACTGAAAAAGCTTCATACAAAACTTTAATCCGCTTCGGCCATCAACCTATAAGATTTTGGAGAGAGAGGGAGAGCGGTCTAAAGCGCTGACTTGCTGTATCTAATAAGGAATGGCCCTGAAACAATAATGGCACGAAACACGCATCAGGCTGGAGCTAAATTCCTTTTCTTGGAAGGGACCCGACTGCCTTCCACTACAAACAGCTACAGAAAAATGTAGCAAATCACAGTCCAGCCTAGCTGGATACGATAAGGTTGTCTTTCGCTATTCTCTAATCCCCCCTCCCCCCCCCCCCACCACCCTCTTTTCCTATGAAAATTTAAAATCTATTCATGTAATTTATTTGATTTTCAGTGTAACGCTCCCCCCCCCCCCTCTGGTCCTGGGTGGGCTCCCTGGGTGCCAGAGAGACGTGCACACCCTCGAGTGGAGGAGTCTGAGCTCGCCAGTGTGGAAGCAGAAGCTGGTGCAGAGACTCAGCCAGGCAGTTACTGTATTTTATCACACATCAGTTTATAAAAGGGGGTGGGAATGGGGAAAAGTAATACATCGAGGTTTGGAGTTGAAATACTTTGCTTTTGTTTGGGGTTGTGCGGGGTTTTCTCTTTATTACTATTTGCTGAGGAATCTCACATCACACATACATATCTATTCTCTATTTGTGCCTGGGAACTGCAGCAGGAAACAAGCCCCCTTTCATGCTATCCCGGGGAAGCTGTTTCCCATCCCGAAAGGACAAAATGTGTCCCTGGCTTTATTTATTCTTAAAAACACATTTTTCCCAATAGATAGAAGCCCACAGGATCTTAAAAACAAAACAATGCATGGTTTGAGTTTGAAGGGTGCAGTTGCGGATTTGTTCATTTTAGTCCCAGTCACGCCCATGAACAGTATTAATTGCTTCGAGCTTCTTATGCAAAACAATCCTCATTCACCACAGTAAAAACCTGCTTTTGCATTTCGGGGAACACGGTGGAAAACTGCTTCGGGGTTCTTGTATCTATTGATTTTCAAATAAGATGCTCTTCTATTAAAGTGGAACTTTTCCTCCCCTCCTTTTTCCTTCGTCGGAAAAATAACCCAAGATGATTCCCTTAGTTCTTAGCAGAAAAATCCATCATAGCCTTTACTCTCAGAGCAATGCTTTTAAACTAGAAATCGATTTAAAACAATAAACTTTCCCTTCCCAGTGAAGGAGGGAGGAAGAATGGGGATAGAATCCTTAACATAGCCATTTACGCTTCTTATGTGCAGTTGTTCTATTTTCAAGAGGGGAAAGGTGCCTCTAGTTTCTTGCAGAAGAACGACCCAAAGACAAAAGCCCAGGTTCCCCCTAAGTTATGCGGTGATTTCGAGCTTTTTGTAAAGGGCTGACAGGTTATTTCGTTTCCAAAATATTTTTAACGATTTTCTGCTGAGGTGGAAGTCAATAGGGGGAAGAAAGTTTATTGAAATGGAAGGGGGGAGAGTTTTTGATTCATGGTTTGGCGGATCACAGCGGGAGGGGTGGGGGATTATTTCTGCGGAGTGTTTGGGTTGAGAATTTGTTTTTCTTTTGCGCTCCTAGTTGGGATTACTTTGTTTTATCTCTGGGTTGAAGGCTCTTGTGCTGAATTTCTTTTCTCTTACGTTTTGTTTTGTGCGAAAAGCGGCGTTTTCACCCCTCCTCGGGCTCGTCCCGGTTTTATAATAAACAATACTAAGGGGTTCAGCACGCTTCAGTGTAAATAAAGCGGGTGACTCGGCGTGTGTAATTATTTTGGGAAAAGCCAGCCCCAGCCTGGCTCCGCGTCTCAGCGCTTCAGATTTTGGAAATCGCGAACGACGGTTTCCCTCACCAGACCCTCCTGAGTCAACTAACAAAGACATTTTAAATTTGGGAATTAAAACAGGCAGATCACTTGGAAAGAATTCCGAAGCCATACTGCAAACACAACAGAGTGCACTTCTGTATACACACACACACACACACATAACCCCCCCCCCCCCCCCCCCCCCACACACACACACACACACACCTCGTCTCGCTCTCGCACACACAAGTTTGGAAGTTGATCTTGAATTTATTTCTGCGTTTAAAATGAAAGGATCTGAAACCGTCCGGGGCACAGCTCAGCAAACATCTCCCTCCTAATACCTTGAAAGGCAAGGCTAAGAAGGGTTTAGACAATATGGTTTGAGCCCGACATTGTGGCTTGATCATTTTTTTGCATATGTAGGGAGAGTAGATTTTTAAAAAACAATAACCCTATCTGGGAACACCAATGGGAGTTATACAAATAGTGGTGGGGTGAGAAAAAGGAGCGGAGTGCGGAGTACTTTAGCAAGCTTGGAGACTATATTGATTAATAATGATTGCCCTAGTCCCGAAAGAATCATTTCACATGGCATAGGCATCTTGGAAGGGAGGGGGGAGTTGGGATGGTAAGAACAAATATTACCAGCAAGCCACGTACACATGAGTAGTTCGCATTTATCTGTTTTTTGGTTGAGGCTCCCAGCCCCGCTTTAAATGGAAAATGCAGGGATCGCGAACGAGAGGACAGTCTTTCAAATGTTTCCTCCACAGGCTGACCTGTGCGTATCTCAGAATTCCCCAGTAATACAGCCACCGAAGAGACGCAGACCCCACTTCCAGTGAAGAGGGAAAGGCTTCCGCATCCGCACATACCGCCTTGCACAGGAGGGATAGCAAGCGGCCAAGTGCTGGAAAAGGAGATGGAGATGCCGGGGTGGAGAATAGGGGCCAGAGGGAGGGAGTGCGAGGATGGAATGTCCTCAGAGAGATGCCCCCACTCTCTTAGTCCCCGGCCCACCCCTGAAGCCCCGCTGACCCATCACACTCTTATTGGTGCCAACACTGGCACTTTCCCATAAAAGGTGGGGAGGTGCCAGGCAAGCACCAACTTCTGCACTGTCTTTCCCGAGATCTGCCATTGCATCGTCCTCTCCTCTCTCACGCTCACACTTTTCAGCTGCTGTGGGAGCCGGGAGAAAGGGAAGAGATGGGGAGTGATTTGCATTTTCTCCTGGTAAAAAGCAGCATGCTAAGGACACTTGTTTAACCAGACATCTGGCTAACTGCAGTACTTCCATTCCCCCTCCTCTTCACACACAAAGTTTCCAGCTTTAGAGCATTATTTGCCTGCCTTGCTCTGACCCTCTTTCTATTTTAAGAACGATGCTAAGTGAAAGGAAGATGGGACTGCAAAGGGTGGGGAAGAAACTTTTTTAAAAAAAAAATTCCTCCTCTCTTTAGGGCGCATACAGGGGATGCCTGTTTCATACAGTGCAAAAATCAAAGATGCATGAATAGGCTGTCTGCACCAGGTCTGTACCAGGCAAGGAGGCTAATTCAGGGGTAAATTGGCTGGAAGTGGAGGAGAGGTGGTAAATCCATGGGTTGAAGGTTATCCTTGTAGGGATAAGGGAGGGAAAGGAAGGAGATAACTAACTCTCTGTTGATCTAACCCTGTGCGAAAAAGTTGGTTTTTTAAATCTAATGCAGAGTTGTAGCACCAATTGCACCTTGGGTTTCTGATCATTTTTCTCGAATGTCCTCCGGAGACATGTTTTGCTGTTGGTGGGGTTTTTGTTTGTTTAAGAATGGGACATGGGAATTATGTAAATGAAAAGAGAGTGGTAGATTTTTAAAAATCTACAAATAGGATGTAGACATTCTTTGTTACAGTTGAACAAGGCCTTAAATGCAGAATTAAGGAAAGCAACAAAAGTCACATTCTTCTCTCTGCCTGGGCATATATTATACATATTTATATTAATACAGACGGTCTCAGTGTGTGTGTGTGTTTTATTTATATATTATATATATATATATGTCAGATTCTCCATAGTATAAGGAACTGAAAAATCAAAATAAAGCATTTTTGCAATTTCTAATTTGTGTACTGTGTATAAGCACTGTAAAATCTCCCTCTCCCACACAATTTGAATATTGCTAACTCTAGCCATTAAAATTGCACTGTTTGCATACTTCTACAGCTTTTCATATGACACCAAATTCTATAATCTTTAGGTTATCGCTTCCATGTGTAGCAAAAATCTAGGATTCTTATGCTGCATGTGCAGGCTTCTTGATATTTTTAGTCAACAGAATCTCCCCCTCCACTTTCTTCTTGTGTAACAAGGTATTTTAGGTGTGAGCCACATTGACATAAAAAAGATTGTTAGTAAAATATCACCTGTACAATTAAAGTAGATTGTGATGCCATGATTATCATTTTTAATTATAATCAAGTTTAGTATATATGTGTGTGTATGCGTTTTGAAAACATTGGCATTCTTTTTCACCTGTTAGAGGTCAGTAGGCTTTCTAAACATTGAATACTCTGTTACAATTTCAGTCCTGTACGATGCTGTTTTGATGTGTTGCAAGTAGTTGGTATAAAGCAAAATATTTGGATAATGTTGAAATTAGCAAATTTCCTATAATCACACCATCATTTTAAAACAACAATGTTGCCTTCAGTGACATGTTATGATCAATGACCTTGCAGATGACATTTACTTAATATTATCATTAGTCATTAACAATATTATTATAATCAGAAATGTAAATTTGTTGCCAGAATCAACATATTTAGCACCTTACACAGTTTATTCCAAAGAGTAGTTTTACATCTTTTGTAGAGTGGTCAATTCATTTTAATTTTCCAGTCACATACACAATTATTTTTGGTTTGCTTATTTCGGTTAAAATGGCCATGTGGCAAATGTCTTATTTTTTTAAAACTTGTCTAAAATTTCTACAATATTAAAAACATAAGGTACAAAGGTCTGATTAAAATCACTGCTACGCTATGTATACGGACTGGTTTTTTTAATATTATGTGGTGAACATTTTTTCTAATTTCTAGTATATTTGAATATGCCTTGTTATATCTTACCCAGTGAATGTAAATGGATGCTTTTCCACATGGCAAAGTAGTTGACAAAGAAAGTATGTTAACAAATTTTTGTTTTCTTCTAGATTTATCGGCATTAATGCATCTGACATAAACTACTCAGCTGGCCGGTATGACACTTCAGTTAAACCCCCCTTTGATGTAGGTTTTGAAGGTATTGGTGATGTGGTAGCCTTAGGCCTCAGTGCTAGTGCCAGATACACAGTAGGACAAGCTGTGGCCTATATGACACCTGGTTCTTTTTCTGAATACACAGTTGTGCCGGCCAAACAAGCAGTTCTTCTACCCTCTGTGAAACCTGAGTTTCTTACTCTAATAGTAAGTGGCACTACAGCATACATCAGTCTGAAGGAGCTTGGAGAATTGGCTGAAGGCAAGAAGGTTTTAGTGACTGCAGCATCGGGAGGAACAGGCCAGTTTGCTGTGCAGCTTTCAAAGAAGGCAAAATGCCATGTAATTGGAACTTGCTCCAGCGATGAAAAGGCTGGTTTTCTGAAATCCATTGGCTGTGACCATCCCATCAACTACAAAAGTGAAAATGTTGGTGCTGTTCTTAAAAGGGACTACCCAGAAGGTATGGATGTAGTGTATGAATCTGTTGGTGGAAAGATGTTTGACTTGGCTGTCAACTCCTTGGCTACCAAAGGGCGCCTAATAGTTATTGGGTTTATCTCTGGCTATCAAAATCCTACTGGCCTTCAGCCTGTTAAAGCAGAAATGTTGCCAGCAAAACTGCTGAGGAAATCTGCCAGCATCCGGGGTTTCTTCCTGAACCATTACCTTTCTGAATATAAAATAGCTATGAAGCACTTACTCACAATGTATGAAAGTGGAGAACTGGTTTGTGAGGTGGACCTTGGAGACATGTCTCTAGAGGGCAAGTTCACTGGCTTGGAGTCTGTATTCCGTGCTGTAGATTATATGTACATGGGAAAAAACATTGGAAAAATTGTAGTTGAATTACCTAACTCTGTCAATAGTAAGCTGTAAAAACAGAACAATGATATAAATCATAAGAGAGAAAATAGGCACTTTATGCCTCAAAATTACTAGAAACCATTTATTTTTTTTAAAAACTTAAAGGATAGTATATTAAAACTGAATTAAGTTGTTAATAAGAAGTTTTGATTTTAAAAAAGGCTTAAATTTAGCCAGTGCCTGTAGCAAGAACTTAACATGCTTGTGTTTTTTGATTCTGTAACTTTTACAAGCAGTGTTGCTCAGGCTAATACTAGTTATGAACATTATTCTGGGTAATTTGAATAAATGATGATGCAGAGGGCTGATCCATCAATTTCTTTGATAAGATTTTTAAATCCTGTTTGGAAACATTACATTTCATGTGTGTCATTTCAGGAATTTAGATTCTATGATTTTAAAAACATCTTTCATATACAGCAAAACAAAACATTTCATTGATGCTTTGTTAACTCTTGACATTTCTGGGAAACCAAAGTTAAAAATTATCTTTGTACTTTTTTGGGTTGCAAACTCAGTAATAATATTATGGCTACATTGAGTATGGTAATCCTATTTTATGACCAGTTCTATATGGAAAATGTATCCATTAGTTCTAACATGGCAGAAAAAGGAGGGAGTGGGGAAGAAGAGGGAGGGAACACACAGACACACACACACACACACACACACACACTTTAAAAAAAAATTACAGTTTGTAACTATACATAACCGTGCTGTTTTCATTCAAGTCTTTGGTTCCCATTTAGAACAGTCATCTTGTACTTTTGCTGTGGTGTTTATTATCTTTATTGTTTACCCTTAATCTCCCTATTAACCCACAAGATGGGCTAATTGGGCTTTAGGACTGAAGTGTGTTTACATGTACTGAAGTCCTTTACTTGTACTAACAATTTAATAAAGTGCAGAAAGCTATCTTTGCACGTGTGATATTTTTTCATATTGATACACTTCTTGTAGATTAGCTCTTCAATAGAGGTGCAGTGTATCATAATGTACTTAAAACAGTGATGAATATTTGGTACAGCTTTTCATAGCAAAGTTAGTAGTTATTATTTAGTATTGTTACTGTGTAGGCCTTATGGCAAAGAGCAAGGTTATTTGTATAAATTCTCTGTGCCCAATCCACATCATGTATAAATAAAAACATAACTAGGGAATAGTTTATACCAACAGTTCTCAGACTGTGGGTCAGACCCCAAAGTTGGTCATAATCCCATTTTAATGGGGTCACCAGGGCTGGCATTAGACTGGCTGGGACCTGGGCCCAAAGTCCTGGGCAGTGAGGCTCAGGTTACAGGCCTGTGCCCAAGGATGAAGCCTTCGGGCTTTGGCCTAGGGCCCCCTGCCCAAAATGGTGAGGCTCAAGCTTTGCCCCTCCTCTTCACTCCCCGAGCAGCAGGGCTCTGGCTTCAGTCCCCCCTCTTGGGGCCATATAGTAACTTTTGTTGTCGGAGAATCCCTGGTTTATACAATAGGTTCCGTTAAAATTTTTGTTCTGTTTTGAGAGTTATTCCTGGCTGAGGAGGTGCTCTTACGTATACATAAAATGGGAATACAACCTAGACGTGGTAACATTTTCCAGAACAGTAAATCTTTCATACACTACGTTAATTTTACATCTTGGGCAATAATCAGGACTAGTTGTGCACATAGAATTTAGGTTTCTTGAAAGTAACGTGTGTTATGTAAATGCTTCAGTTATACTAACATACCTGGAACCCATAGAAAAGTTAAATCACTTTTCAATTTATGATTTAGCATTGCATTCCCACTGTAATTTGATAGTTTACATCTGTTACATTGGTTAGTAGATTAGTATCCAGCAAAGAATCATTCTTTTCCTGCCATTTTTGAATGTTGGTATCAGTTCAGCAGTTTTCTGGAGAAGGTGGAGTGGTGTTAGTCTTTGCAAAATTATTTGCTTTTTCTTATAGTCAAACAAGCCTAAATTATTCTATGGGGACATTCTATGGTTCTTCAAATCATGTGGCTTGGTGCTAGCTAGTTACCACAGTGGGATGGGGGTTTTTTCCACTCCTACTCCTTTTACTCCTTGATGCCAGATAAAGGCAAGGACACTCAAAACCTTATGAAATCAGACCCCAGTCAGAGAGTACCAATGTGATATATATTTTACTCCAATATATCTGGTCCTCTCAAGTTAAAATATTCATATCCATGAGCAACAGACGTGCCTGGGAACACAATTCAGATCTATACTAACTGATGAAGTCCAGACAAGGAACTATAGTTGTTAGCAGTCTGTAGTGTGCAGGAAACTTTCTCATGAAGAACAATATTTTGAAATCGGGTAACTAAAGTTGTGCACCAAAATCCATATGTAGTCAGCTAAATAGGTGCCCTGATTTTCAGAGATGCTGATCATCTAAAGTTCAATAGATTTATGTGCTTATTTTTAGTCATCCCAGTCTGAACATTTTGGCCTAAGATTTGTTAAGTATATACCATGTGCATATATGACAGCCAGTATTTAACAAACTGTTAAATTACTAAAGATTATTTAGAAAAGCAGTAACTGTCACAGGCATCGTCACTAATACAAATAAGATGAGGGAATAGAGGCACCTTTGGCATATTCTTATATTTATATTCAAACATGACATTATTTGTGTTTGTTCTAATTGTGGGTTTTGGGCTACTTTTCAGCACTTCAATACACTTGTAACAGTATTAACAAGTTCAACTTCTTTATATGGAGAACTTGAATTCCCTGTTTACTGATTCTAAAGACTTTTGTTGTCTAGGTTGGCTGTAGCAGTAGGTTTGGCCTTTTTATCAAACTTCTCCAGTATTTCTCCAGTATTAAAGAGAAGTCTTAAGATATGTATGATTGTTCTTCCATGAATGAATCCAAGATAGGGATCTTCACCCCTCCTCCCCCACGTTTTTTAAAGATAAGTTATTACTGGTTGTTTTAGATTACTGAACAGAGTAGCTTTATCTGGAAAAAATGTAGGTATTTGAGGCATACAGATTCTTTTCCTTATTGATACTGCTGATAATTCTCAGGTATGTGAGAATATAGACAACTTTTTTTTTTATTATTCAAAAGTATGCGTTGTGAACTAGCTATAGTATTTACAAGGCTCATTTTGGATAAGCAAGCCGTGGTGTGTATACATAATACTACAATATTAGATGGACAAGAGAATATATATGCTAGTGTATGTGCCCGGCGCTGCTCGGGTCAGTCGGAGGTGGCAGACAGCTGACACCCCCTGACCAACCCCAACACCCACACCTCACCCCTCACCCACCCCGACACCTTCCCACCCCCCCAAGCAAACCCGACACCCCCACCTCACCCCCCGACCGAACCCGACACCCCCACCTCACTTACCGTCCCACCAAACCCAACTCGGATCCGTCGCAGGGGGGGAGGGGGCCCAGAGCTGAGGGATTCCGGGGACCTTCGCAGGTGGGGGGCGGCACAGAGCTGATGGATTCTGGGGTTCCGTTTGGAGGGGGAGGGGCAGAGAACTGAGGGATCTCCGGGGTTCCGTTGGGAGGGGGTAGGGGCAGAGAACTGAGGGATCTCCGGGGTTCCGTTGGAGGAGGGAGGGGCAGTGAGCTGAGTGAGTGCGGTGTCTGTTGGAGGGGGGGTATTATGACATCATCACCACCTAACTGCCCAGCTCATGTGATTGGCCCTGAAAGACTTTCACCCTTGGGGGGCGTCAGAGGTGAGATCCGAAAATTTTTCGACCCTTACCAGCATCTAGACCCCAAGACCCCTCACTGTACCAAATTTCAAGTCTCTGGCTCAAACGGTGCGGGAGGAGTTCGCAGTCATACATACATACACCACTTGACACATATATATATATATATATACTAGCATAAGTGCCCGGCGCTGCTCGGGTCAGTCGGAGGTGGGGAGGTGGCAGACAGCTGACACCCCCTGACCAACCCCAACACCCACCCCGATACCTTCCCACCCCCCCAAGCAAACCCAACACCCCCAGCTCACCCCCCGACCAAACCCGACACCCCCACCTCACTTACCGTCCCACCAAACCCAACTCAGATCCGTCGCAGGCGGGGAGGGGGCCCAGAGCCGAGGGATTCCGGGGACCTTCGCAGGTGGGGGGCGGCACAGAGCTGATGGATTCTGGGGTTCCGTTTGGAGGGGGAGGGGCAGAGAACTGAGGGATCTCCGGGGTTCCGTTGGGAGGAGGGAGGGGCAGTGAGCTGAGTGATCTCCGGGGTTCCGTTGGAGGAGGGAGGGGCAGTGAGCTGAGTGATCTCCGGGGTTCCGTTGGGAGGGGGGAGGGGTGAGCTGAGCGAGTGAGGTGTCTGTTGGAGGGGGGTATTATGACATCATCACCACCTAACCGCCCAGCCGATGTGATTGGCCCTGAAAGACTTTCACCCCTGGGGGGCGTCAGAGGTGAGATCCGAAAATTTTTCGACCCTTACCAGCATCTAGACCCCAAGACCCCTCACTGTACCAAATTTCAAGTCTCTGGCTCAAACGGTGCGGGAGGACTTCGCAGTCATACGTACATACATACATACATACATACACACATACATACACCACTTGACTTTTATATATATAAGATATGTATATATAAAAATATTATATGGCATTCACACAGCGAGGGTTTAAATAATGATAGGACATTGAATTTACAAGAAAAAGAAATACTGTAGATTCACAGCAAGGGATTAATAACAATACACTTAATATGCTTGCAAAAAAAGGTGTATTAAAAGCTGTGTGCACAGTGGGGACTTAAATGATTAAAAATAATAATACATGTGCCTGGGAAGTACTAAGTATACTATGTGTAGAGAGTGGGGATTTAAATAATAATATTAATAATAGCAACTGATCAAGCTGTAGTTGCTGGCGCTACATCCTAATTTTACCTTTCTAAATGAATTTGCTACGATAGAACCCAACATTGCTTGTTGAAGCTAATGACAGAGTTCTCCCTTCCTACACATGCACACTTCCATGGAAAACAACAAAGAAATGTAATGAAGGGCTGGCTATATGATGCTTTTCTCTCTCTCTCTCTCTCTCTCTCTCTCAAAACAATATACAGGTCTGTACCGCTCAGCACATTTTACCGAGGTGCTCCATATTTAATTGCTATGCTGGAACCTCCTAATGCCTTTTTGAATTAAGTTAGATTGCTAGCAGATTATAGGTTTTGGTGGTTTCTGTGTTTTTTTTAAATAAGTGGCCACGTATAGCTGCCGTGTCATATACATACAAATAATTACAGTTGCTCGGGGAAAAGTTTGAAACAGTATTTGAAATGTTTTGGGGTTTTTTTCCCCTCATTCAATCTGAGGAATAAAGAAATTCCACTGCTGAATGGCCGTTAGTATCTATTTTACAAGATTTACTCATTTTCAGGTACCTAATGTAGCTTCTAGCATGCATGCACAACAATACAATTTATATGGTAAATGGAACCAAATAATGGCTTCACTGAATGTTATGGCTGCACTGAAGGGAAATGTCACGGTAAATAGCTGCCAAATTATGGATCATGCCGAAGTGTCACAACTGCACTAAAGACAAATAGCACTAGAGGCTATTGCCACTGTGATGCTTTTGAGTTATGAAGAAGAGGAGCAGCCTGATGTGAGGCTCTTTGTGTCCTCATTATAGGAAAGGGTTACTGCTGCAATGTACAAGAAAACCCAGTCCAGTGTGGTGGTTAGTTATTAATCTGTCCCTTACGGATCTAACAGCTGTGGCAAAACAGAAAATCTTTGCCTTGAGTTAACACACACACAAAAAACCTGCAGATTTTATGAATGTAAATGTGTATGGGAAATGACTAGTAATGGAAAAATGTTGTAATAAAATAATCTAATCAAAGAATATTATTAAATTTAACATAGTATGTGTCTGAAAGGTTTAGTTGCTTCTTATGCAGATAGATGTGTGAAATATAAGCAATAATGCACTTTCTCTCTTTGTAAAGACGTGCGTAGTAAGGACATTACCAACTAAATTGCTTCTTCTAAACTGAAGTGAGTCCCGGTTTCTTTCATTTTAATGGGAGGGTAATAAAGATGAAAGACTAACGTTTTAACTGATGGATCCCTTAAGCTAAAGTACAGAAATTTATGATGTTTTGAGGGGATATGCTAAATCCTGAAATGTGGGAGAGGGGGGAAAATCCCAGGTAAAATAAAATCAAACTAAAAAATATTCTCTTGTAATGTGTTTTTACAAATGGAAAAAACGATGTAACTGTTTTTATTTATGATAAACAGAAGACTATTTTCTCAGACACAGTCTCGGAAATGTATTTGAAAATGAAGGATCACGACTCAGCCAGGGCTCTCTTTTCTCAGATCATTATACAAACCCAGCCTGTAAGGTTAAATGCAATGAGTTTGATGGTCTCAGCACCTTTCTTTGCATACCATTGTACACACTACAAATGTACCATCCATAATTCAACACAGTTGTCAAGCTCGGTTCTAGAGAGGGGGCCTGGACTGAACAATCACGGTGGATAAATTACTTCTCAAGTCTAAGGAGAGTGGTCTTCCTTCCACATCAGGCTTAAGGTCATTGGCAGGGCAGTGAGTGAGAGAGGAGCTTGTATGTTAACTCTAACGTACTTCTAGTGTGTGGATAAATAAAGGGATTATACTAATTAATTACAATTGTTTATTCTTTGGGGGGGGTGAAAAACAGCCACAGAGGAGTAATTTTCTTCTATTTTTCTTCCTTACTACTTTTTTTTTTTTCCCTATGTGCAAAAAATAAATGTCCTTATAGGTCATTTTTCTTACAACAGCATTCGTGCTTTCAATTTTCATCATCACAAAAATGCATATCTCAGAGGATATACAAAGATTCTAAAAAGATTTTTAACCTGTGGCAATAACACATTCTGTTTAAAATTCTTATGATGTGGTCTAAAGACAGTCTGGGGGGGGGGGGGGAGAACAGCCTGTCCAAAACTGGGTAGAACATCTTTGAATGGCGATTAGTGTATCTAGAATTTATTTTATATACAGTGCAGTGGCAAGTAGCTGCTTTTTATTAAATGAAAATCCTGTGTTATGTACTTCAGGAACATTCCAGTTAATGAGTATGTAATGTCCTTAGTGTAGCACAGAACTTCTTTTTGTGTTCACAACCACACGATGCTGGAAACTTGACAAATGATATCATTTAAGACAGATGCCTGCCTTAGGGACCTGTTTTTTGGCTTCCTGTTTCTGGCTTTTATTTCAGTAACATTTGTAATTGCCACAGGATCTGTACCTGTGTAGTGTTTTAACCCCTTCACTTACCACTTTACATTCACTCTCTCAACATACACCCTGATGCATGTATAAATACAAGCTGAGCTTTATTACACAGTTAGGGACAGGAAACACTGTCAGTTTTGTGCTACTGCCACAAACACAAAAACCTGGTGTAGTCCAGGCCTCAGGGGGAAAAAACAGAGCTGTCACGTGTGACTGGCTGCTTCCCTCTGGATTAGAACAAGGATTTCAGAAACATTGAATAGGTACAAAATAGTTTGGTTCATAGCTGCACTTCCCCCCTCCCCCATTACAATTATTCTTTACTTTGATAAAAAAAAAACATCTTTATTATGGACATAAATGCAATCTGGAGCTAGTTACAAAATGCAAGTTTTAGTTTTACCAATACAATTATATTAAAAAGTGGCTTTATTGAACTAAATACTCAGGTTGAAATTGTAGCCCCAGGAGCCATTGTGCAGCCCTGGTGGAGGTAGGACCACAGTGGCTTTAAGCTACCTTTGTACTCAGTGCTGCCCCTGGCTGGAGCCAGAGCTGATTTATGGCAGCCTCCCAAAGGCTGCTCCACAATCTGGAGCAGCCAAGAATCATTGTAGCCCTCTGTGTTATGGCTCTGCCCCCTGCTAAGGCTTGCAAAAAGGTTGCTGTAGGGCCACTTAATGACCCTATGTGGCGTCTGCATGAAGGTATGCTCCTCAGGCCCTTTGGGGCACAGTTCCAAAGACTAGCCACTGCTGCAGTCGTATATATGGGCTTGGATAGGAAACAAAATGTGTCCCTGGGCATTTGTTCTGTAGACAAAAAAAATTGTGCTTGTAAGGAGAAGTGCAGCTTTCCTTAAACTTACTTTTTATCATGTCGTCATCCCAAGCGCACCTCAAATTCTAATTTCCTGTCACCAGGCATTTTACATCACGTTGCTTCTGATCATGAGAGGTGTGGAGCAGCCTCATCTCCTTGGGAGGTAGAGCTGAGGGCATTGAGCACTTCCAGAGATACACCGCCCCCCAGCAGGTTCAGCCCCAAAGAAAAGAATGGTCATAAGAGCATACTGCCACATGGACCAGCTCGAGGAAAGGAGCGGGAAATGTGTATCCTATACAAATATGACCCTAGTGAAGTCATAACAAGCATGCGCCAGGCCATCTGACATGAGAGAGTTCATTTTCAGAATGAGTCAAAGAACGTACACAGGCACATAAATCTCATTATGTGTTATGAGATTTGTGCACAGACCTCTTACACGCGGTTTGGAAAAAAATACCCTTAAGGGGCTAATTCACAAAGGAAATGGAAGGAAAGGAAATTTGTGTAGTTTCTGTAAGCAGTAAGACTTGCCATACAGTGCAGTTCTGGCTGATTACAGTATGCCTCAGGTGGGCTCTGAGGCACAAGGGTGAAAGCCAAGTGATTCCAACCACCCAAGACCAGAGAATTCCACAGAAAATGCATTGTCTGTCATGTCTTATTGTCACCCAAAAAAATAAACAATCAAAAAAGTATGACTGTATTCCTCTATTTACAAGGGATTATTGGAATGAATATTTCTGGCAGGCAATCTGTTTGCATCCAGAGTTCGGAAAGCCTGTAATGTTAAACAAGGGTAATGCCGGAAACATGTTTGGCTTATTTGCCCCTTGACACCTATGTGTAATCCCTCATTGAAGCTGTAATGAATGTTTCCTTTGGGATTGTATAATTTTAACAGTAACCTCTGCATACTGTTAGCATAGTGCACTGTTCCTGCTTGTGCTAAGCATGCCCTGAGTAGGCAGAACAAAACAGGTAAATTATAGTATGTTATTTTTTCCTCTTATTCTTTGTAAACCAGAAGTGGAGTTTAGTCAGTGTGGACTTATTATCGTGATGAGCAGAAACAGCATGCTGTTGTACAGTGCTAATGTAAATCAGTAACTGCATAGGAATCACTGTGTGAAACTGGGGTCTGAGGAAAATTGGGTCCTTTGTGTGTGTGTGTGTTTGTGTTGCTGGAGGAAACCAGTTCTGATCCAGACCTGCCTAACCTCAAGCTATTGAGAAATTTTCCCTCAGGACAGTTTGCAAAAGCTAAGGCTTGTTGTATGCTCATGGTCACCAGTGCTGCCACTACTTTAGCGACAGTAGCCAAAACCATCCAAGTATCATCAAATAGATTAGAAGAAGATAGAAAGAGGGTCCTGTCCAGAGATGTTGTAAAAGAAGAAAATACTTGAATTCTTGAGCATCACTGTTGTCAGAACTCACTTCAAAGTAGAAGACAGACTAATTCTCCCTCCCCCCAATGTATTAAATTTTCTGGGGGGGGGGGTTCCCCCCTTTTCTTTCAAATTGGAGAGAGAAACCAGGTGTTCTGGAAGAGAAGCATCCAGAGGAGGCAGCCAGAAGGAGTGTCTCAAGATTTTCAATTTCCTACTACAGACAGATATGAGTTAACTGTGGAGATCAGCTGTCCCTGTATTTCAATATGCTAAACCGAGTGGATCATAGATCACTTGATTTGCATGTATGTCATGCAACAGACTTCGACAAGATATATAGCCAATGTATACAACGCAGCTCCAGTTTCACATTTTACCACAAAAAACAGATACTACTTCTGACTCAAACATGCAACATTCTCTTATTCACAGGAGGAGTGAGAGGGGGAATCAAAAACTGCTTCAACCTAGGTGTTTTCATGTGCTGTCTCTTTAACCCACAGCTTTAACAGATAAAACTTAAGTGATGTCTTATTCTTTTGCCTTGCCTTTTTGGGCGGGGGGGGGGGGGGGAGAGTTGGGGAAAGGCAGACAGATTCCACATTCAAAACAAGTGGGTCATGGAGCAAAGAAGGAGCCAAATACCAAGAAGCTGAAGTTGCCGTTTGCATAGAATAGCTAAGCATTGGTGCATGCTTCATGAACCAGAATCCTGAATTCTATAAAGTGAGCAAGGGACACATTCTGGAGAGAAAATGGTAGACTATTCAGTTGAGGTAAAAAAAAAATTGGAACAGTGCTGCTCAGCTGTCCTGATATCACCACATCTATTGGAGAAAAAGACAGTGGAAGTGGAATGGATGTCACTGACAGCAGAGTAATTCTTGAACTCTTACTCTGAGTAGCATTTATCCACTTAGTCTGACTTCAATAATATTACCATGCAAGTATGTGCTGTACATTCTAAGAATCTGGTCCACTTGCTTCAAGAAGTTTTACTGGCAGAGGTGTGTGAAATTATCTAGCATTTCTGCAAAATTTTGCATAATAGAATTTTCAGTGTTGTTCCCTCTCATCTGGCTCTCCATAAATGTGTGTCTGTGTGGGCGTGAGAGAGAAATGACGGTTTCTCCTTTAAACATACAACATCATGTGTTGTGATCCAAAAAGTGATCATCACTGTGAAATGGTCCCGTCTTCCAGTAAAGATATGTAAAAGTGTCATAAGTTTCTAAATGAGAACCAAACACTGAAGTTTATTAATTTTACTGTGAGTATTTTACTCATTTCTTGTGTTGGAGCCCGGATCTTACTAACTGGAGTAAAATACTCATGATAAAAATCAAGAAATTTAAGAGCAAGCTCTCTACATTTGTGTCACTTCAGTAATATCAATAGGATGGCCTATGAAACTTCAATAGAAAAAATATAATTCTTTCTCTATGAACTCAAGCAGCATGATCAGAGCAAAGGATTAAATGTGTAAGTCACTCTGACTGACTTTTACTTCACATAACTCGGTTATCACATAGACACAACAGTGATGAGTGCAACATAAATACTTACAAAGATAGTTTGAACTCTGGCTATGGGAAACCATTTGCTTTGGCATTCACTTTGGCCATAGGAGTTTTGTTTGATTTACTTGCAGCTAGCAACCAAGAGAGCATGGGTGAGCCAATTCCCAATAGAGACTGCCTGCAGTCGGGCCTACCCTTGCACACTGCATGTTGAGAGGAGGCTCATGTACTATTCAAGGCGCTCAGGAAAAGAATGTCTGTTTCCTCATACTCCCCCACCACCACCACCACCTCTATTATTCTGACAGAGCTGGGAAGATTTAGCAGAGCATGAGCTTAAGTTTATTCACTGCCCTTTCATCATTTGGACCTCAGTGAATGTACACAATCTGGAGCAGTCTTTGCTCAAGGCAGACAAAGTAAAGGAAGAGAGTGACATTTCAGTCTTTCATTGCGGAGTCATTCAGGTCATTCACTGAAATTATAGACACGGGCTCCTGCAATGTTAACGGCCAATTTTAGATTATTAACAATGCATTGGATAGCATGCATTTATGGGGACTGTGCACAGGATTTCTCCAAACTACAAGGTGTCTGAAAATAGCCAGTCAAACCATATGGACCTATAGAGGCAACAAGCAATGTAATTGTCAGTTTTCTGATTTATGCTTTCTCAGCAGTACTCTAAATACCCTCTCAACCACTACTGGATTCTGAGCTTTGCCAGGAAAGAGGATTAGAGGGAAGGGTACCCTAACAATATCTCATTAAGCAGACAACAAACATTTTGTTTTATCCCACTGTTTACATTCTGAATGATAATAAATTATTCTTTTCCAGAGCAAAGTGTATCCAAGAACTTTGTTCTACAGTCACTGGTTTTCTCCTTTTAGATCTAGGTGAACGAAGGTCACAGATTTTCTTTCATCTACGGTTCCACTGAACAGCCAGCTTTCCCTCACTAGTCAATAGTAGGAAGCCCACCAAACTTTATGAACTCTTTCCAAGTATTTTAAGAAATGAGAAGTATTTTGACAGATCTTCCTAGGCTTTGGCAACCCAATTTCAATATAACTGTCTTTTTTGTGACATGCCTGTTAAAATATATTTTTTTAAATTAATGATCAGTGGGGGAAACAAAAGAGAAATTGAGTTAAATAGAAAGAAGGGCATTTAGATTCCACCAAGAAAGGGCAGAACCAATTTCATATAATGTAAACTCCCTATTCACAAACTCTGATCAGGGGGTACCATACTAGTAAAACACCCTAAGAAGGGAAAACTTGTTATGGCCGATTGATTGACCTAACACAGTACATACATACATCCGCACACACAGGAAACAGGCTTCAGAAATGGATGTCCTATTCCAAGGTCTTCAGAGGCAATATGAAACAGTTTAACACTATGTTATTCAGACTTTCCCAATGTTCTGTATTTATTCTTTATTACAGACATCCTTTTCATACAGCTGCTGCTGAAATTCTGCCTACACATAAATCTAAAGACAGATTTTGGCCCTTACTGTGGAATACTTACTTTCCAAAAAAGATAAGGGGAAAATTACAAGTGCTGGGATTGATTCAGTATAAAGGCAGTTCTTTAGCTTTAGTTCTGTCCTGCTTCTATAACAACACTAATGGATAAGTAACCAAAAAGGGGTGGGGGGGGGAGGATAATCAAAGGTTCCAGAGACAATGAGAGAACAGACTGAAAATGAGAATCAGTGCCATGTAAGTGGTCGCTGGGTCTGCTCCTTGCTATAGATTTGGGCTGTAATTGCATATGTATAGGCAGACATAGGGACCGATTACCTTACAGAGACCTGCCAACAGCTAGAAAGAATCTCTTCACATTCTTCTAGGGCAGAGAAGTGTCCACAAAATATGCTGATGTGGAGAAGAGCAGTACCCTCAAATTAAATGAGAAAGCATTGCCTGAATGACTAGTACAAGTTATATCTATTGTCATTCTCTGAAAGGATCAAGTAGCTTAAAAAATGGATGAAGCACTTGTGAATTCACAATCACAGGATTAGTACAACTGCAGGTGCCATTCTCTGGCTTCCCAGATTACAGATTACTCCGATCTACATCCAGACACACAGTGAACTCTAGATATACTGTTTATTCATCTTTTCAATGGTATGTACTCAGAGGGCTATTTCTCTAATTGATGGCTTTATCATTCAATTCAGGATGAATACAAATGGCTATGTTATCTAGCACTAACCATCATATGTTCTCGTTGTTTTACCATTCTCTCATGCTCAGTAGCATCCCAGGTATCCTATCTAAATCTTAGACATGGCAAAGAGAGGGTGCATTATTTGTTGATGCAACGCACCACATTAATAAATGCTTATGGGAAACCAGCACACATACCCCCTGACATCTTTAAGTATTCAATTAAAATTGGACAAGAGAGTACACTGATACAAATAAACATTCATCTAAATGAGGACTTTGCCCTGAATTCTAAAAGTATTTTAATTCAGGTGTTTGCTACCAGACAGTCAATTGCAATCAGTACACTGATGTGACTGTGAGAATGAACTGTATATAAAAGGGAGGAAGGCAGATTGTTTTATGGTGGAGTCATGGCAGAAGGTTAACAGGAGATGCTTCTCCCAATATAGCTAAGCAGAGAAGAAGAACCTATTATATGGATGAGTGGGGCCAGCAATGGCATCTTGTCATTCTAACTTGTGTAAGTAAGCAAGCTTAATTGCTCCTTGTCTTTTCAAGATGACTTTCCACCACCAATCTCATTATCACACACATATGTTTATTGCACATGCTCAAGTCCCTTCACGCAGACCTGAATGCAATGAAGGGAACGATAATATTATGTTATCCAGCAGTATTGTTTGTTCTCTTCTTACCAGATGGATATGACCTGCCTTCCTCTTCTGCTACCAAAAGGGTGACCACAGGCAATGGAACATATACCAAGGAAGGGAAGGAATAAAACCAGAGAGGCAGCAAGCTGTCAACATGATAGTGTGTGAAGAGGAAAATGTAAACATGATTTCTATTTACTGAGATTAATATGTAAAGTTGCACATTAACGTGTTTGTCATAGAAATCATTAATATGTATATTTTTCCATTATGTAGCTCTTCTATTATTTATTAGAAAGGGGTATAATCACATTGATGGGAAAATAGTGTCACTTAAAAATTAGGTAATGTCCAGTCAACATAATATAATTGCTGCACTGTCGTTTCTGATTTAGATATGGCGATATCAATGTAATTGCCACTGGGGAGAAATTATAATGGCTGCTAATGATAAACAAAATGACAAGAAAGGGGAGCATATTTTATATACGATTCAAAAGCAAAATCCTGCTGCCAATTTGTTTAACAACATGGCACCATTCACTTACAAAGAGGAAATATGCATGTTCCATGTGGCGAAGTGAAGGTGAAGGATGTATTGTGACATCACAGCTGAAAGCTTAGTTACTGAGTCAAAGATCTTGCTGTGCCATTTTCATAGGAGGGGAGGGAGAATAGAGAACCCTCGTCTATCCTGAAGATAAAATCTCAGATGGCAAAAAGCAGGAAGAGAGCAGAGGAGGAAGCATTTGTGCAAAACAGGTCTTCTGCACTCTTCCAGAACAGCTTTGGAAAAGGAGGGATATGCTAAAACTAGAAACCCAAATCCAAACATCCCCATCTTTGGCCAAGTTTGAGTATAAATCCAAACCCTACAGCATGAGAGCATCTCTCTATGGAAAGGAAACGCCAGTCACAAGATGCTTTGTTAGGACATGCTTACAAGCTGAATGTATTTTGATTGTTTTACACAGAATTTGAATTGTATATAGTGCATTGTATTTAACGCTATACCCATATATTCTACTGTGCTATTCTAAGTCATTGCACGTCATACAATAGTGTCATAGAGTTTATTAAGCATTTTCCAAGCCTCTCAATTCTCACTTCTTAATGCATGAATCTTCTGACACACAGGATTTGGGTTCCTCAGTCAGTCATAAAACAGACAGATATTCAGCGTATAAATACCATACTATTATTTCAATAGGTATGAGAGCCCTAGCCATATTTTTTTTCTTACTAGGTGACTTAAAGAGTTTGCACTTAAGGGTGAAGAACTGAGAAGGTACAGCCCTCATGGTACACATGTTGCACACAGTGTATATTTTGAGTTAAACAAAAAAAGTGTTAAATGAACACTAAGGTTGCAAAGTCAAGCACTTATGACCTGATTTTTCAGAGTTTAGCACTTTATATGTTCAAAGCACAGCTCCAATTGACTTCATTTTCAGCAGTTAGTGTTCAGCACTCCCACTTCTTTGTCCCAGTCTCCCACCCACCCACACTTCAGCTCCTTATTACACATCCCCCCCCCCCCAATGATTATCAAACCCATTCTCCTCACTCAGCCACTCCCAGTCTCTCCTCAGCTCCTCATCCAATCTCAATCCCCCATTTCTCACCTTGGCTCCCAGTCTCCCTCTCCTAATTCCTAGACCCAATTTCCTTCTCTCCCCCACCGCCTTCTGTCTCAGTCCCCTAGCCTCCTACAGATCAAACTCTGGTTCCCTCTTTATTAAAATCACACAATTTCCTTCTTTGTACTTCCTGGGCCCATCAGGACTGTCAGTGAGAGCATAGGAGAGACAGTCTCTTTCCTCTCAGTTCAGGTGCCCAGATTATGGCATGACTTATAGCACCAAAAGCTGCAACCAGAGATAAAGTCCAGTTCATCCCTCTGAAAACCCAGGCTGAGCCTGGAACATACCCAGTGTAGATGGGATCTTCAGGGAATTTAGCTGCTAAAATCTGAGTCTCTGCTAAGCATATCTAAATCACAACTTTTCAAAGGCTTATAATTGGCCAAATTTTCATGGGAACAGCAAAAGGTACATCCTGATACAAAGGCCATCATCCTGCTCCAAATCTGGGAGACACAAGAATTTTTTTTAACAAACAAAAACAGTTTATTTTTCCCTTGCTTTGTTGCCAGAAATGGCTGAACCATTTTGGCTGAAATAAAAAAAAAATCAATAATAATTCAGACACCCGGCATAAAAATTTCAGCCCAAATGATTAACATCTGGCAAAGTTTTAAGCAACTGAAAAAAGGTCTGAACAGGAAATTTCAGGCAGCCTTAATGGTAAGGAATGCTACCAACCTTGCCTATGATAAGAGACGTCTGAACAGCACTCGCTGAACTCAAAAAGGAATGTATATGGTGAGACACTCCAAACAGAAAAAAAAAAAATCCAGGTCCTCTTTCTACATCTCTTCTACTCTCTCCTCTCTTCATTCATGGCTTTTAGGCCTACATCCAAGATTAGTTACAAAAGCCTCTGTTAATTTGAAGATAAGGTTGTTCTAACAAAGTTATACCTGGAGTTAAAAAAAACCTAAGCAATTAAAAATACAGAAAGAATTCATACATTAAAACACATTACATATTCCAAAACCAACTTTAACTCAGGGCTTGTCTACACATAAACCTCTACAGCAGCACCGAGCGTAGATGCTACCTAGGCCGATGAGAGAGATGGTAGCTATGTCAACGGGAGAATTCTCTTTGACATTGCGTTAGTTTACATTAAAGATTAGGTCCAAACAGTTGTGCTTCTCAGGGGCGTGGATTCTTCACACCCCCAAGAGATGTAGCAATACTGAAGTAAATTCCTAGTGTAGACCAGGCCTCAGTCCTTGTATATGCACTCTGCCTCTATCTATAGACCAAAAATCATTACACCCATGTTACGTCATCAACATGTCCAGCATATGCTATAAACCTCCACCCACCCATCCACCACAGGTGGCCAATAAACCCAACCAGAGATCATTCTCCAGTTTGCCTGTGTACTACTAGTCACAGAACCCAACATTTTGCCTCTTGCTCAACATATATAGGCCAGAGACTCAAAACTCACTCCCCTTCTTTCCCATTTCAGGCACAAAACCAAGCGATTCTCTTTTACACTCCACAGACAGTCTCAAAAACACCATGCAACTCCAATCCAATTCTGAAGAAGAAAACACAGTCTCTATGTCATTCACCCTCCCTATATGGATTACAAATCCTACTGGTACATATAGAATGGGAAGAAGCTACATGTGTTTCCTCTTCCACTTGGGAACCATTCTTCACCAATTACGAGATAAGACCTAGAAGCCTGCAAAGTCAGAATTAGAACTCCCTTCTGAAGTACAATCCTCTCTCACTTGAGCCAACTGAAAACCTCTATTATTGTGGTGAAGCCAAAACAATCACAACGTTCTCTCGTGATGATGGAAGTTGCTCCACGTGGGAGAACCCCAGAGGGCAACAGGACACTGTGAATATATGTAGGGTCTGCCTACCCAGAAGAGCTTGCAGGATCAGGGTCTAACCTCCAACCAGTCACCACAGTGCAAACTGCCTAGTTACACTATAACCATTGTAATAATATAAAACAATTATTTCAAAAATCAAGGATAGGTTCTTCATCCCCTGTAACTCAACCACAGCTGAATTCATTTTCCTCCAACTTGTCCTTTGCTTGCAGAGTAAACCTAGCAATTTTCAGGACAAACCAATTTTGTTAACCTGTTTTCTGATGCTTCAAACATTTATGTATGTGCTTAACTTTATGTGTGTGCATAAGTGTTTGCATTAGCAAGGCCCAAAGTTGTAGGAGGTTAAAATAGGGTTTATAATGATGCCCAACAGCAAATTTAACATGCTTTTTTCTGCTAAACTCCAAAGAGAGCAAAGGAGGAAAAATGGATAGAGCATCATTCTTTGTAAAATGTGACAGAATAATGTGTTAGACCAGAGTAAAACATCTCAACCCAGGTACAAATACTTTTGGGAATGGTAAGGAGCATATGCATTTGTTTAGCCAAGGATTAGCCAAACAGAAAATGGCAGGGATACACCCACCCTGTCTTAATTAGTTTGACTCCTTTTCATGGTGATAATTTGCTTCTGAGTTGTTATAGACATATCTGAAGAAAAGGTTTTCATAAGATGTCTGGGGCTTCTTGTGACGCAGGAGTATGTAGTTCCTTTGCTTGTTAAGGACAACATCAATATCTGTACATTCAATGACTGCAGATTTAATCTGTGTCTCACCTGCATTTTCTGGGTGAAATTTAGGCAGATACTGGTATCCAGTTGGCTCAATCACCTCTCTCTGAAAGAACTGTGATCAAAGGAGAAAGTTTTTTGCTCATTTTGGTTTGCCCCCATGGCTAGAAGTGGGATGGCCCATAGATTGTAAGCAATTCCGGGCACAGATTGTCTTCATCTATGTTTACATAGGACCAAACACAGAGGTAACATTGAATTAACGGCCATGAGAATGTATGCCTTTGCTATCAGTGGTAAATGGAGAGTGGGGGAGAAAAGATGATACTAAACCTCTCCTTTATTTTTAAGAGACAGGTGGTACCATTTTGCCTTGTGAGAATGCACTGCTCTGCCATGGTAAGTGAAAGGAAAAGCATAATAAGAGAACTTACCAGCTGAATGGGAGGGAACAGCTGTCAAGACTACCTCAGGGCTGCAACTGCAGCTCTCTGCCAAATTTAAAGGGGCAGCGATTTGCAAAACAAGCTGGGAAAGCTTCCTCTTAAAGAGTGGGGAGTTGTGATAGCATCCAGAGATCTGTAAAGAAAGGCATTTGTATAAAGGAGGATAAATTCCTCAGGTTGGGAGGTTTCTATCTGAAAACCATCCTGGTCTGAGCCTGGTGATTTTAACAGATATATGTTTTTCATATTATCCTTCTCTAATAAAAAGAAATTACATGCACCACTACATCACTCGGACAAAGATTATCCATAATAATATTTTGCACTCATATTATGGCTTTCATCCTAAGATCTCAAATGATGTTAGATATGTTAATTAGTTCTCACAACACTCCTGTGAGGTAGGGAAGGGATATACAAGTATCACTTCATGCATCACTGAAAGGTAACCATGGCTTAGGTAGAAAGCAGCCATTGTTTAGCAGCCTTCTGCAACTATTCACAATAGTCTAGATCAGGATGTACAGCATACTGCACCTTCTCTAAGTCAATCTATAGTGGGAATTCCGGTAGGCAGAACACAATTACCAGAATTGGAATTTCACCAGCATTAACATCTTACTCTTATGAAAAGTGCTGTCCCAAGTAATCACAAGCACTAAGAACCACAGGCTTTACACCTCATTAGACAAGCAGCATAATATCTCCTTAACATTCTGCTGCTGGGACTTTGACTCAGGATGGACTTTACGGGGGGAGGGGGGGAGGAGTACCACCTACTGAATTACGAGTACTTCGTTTTACAGGTGTTCCTTCTCAGGTGTTCCTAGTGATGCTGACCAACCCAGTCCTGCCTGTGAAGCTTGATAGCAGGCTGTCTGCTATTTTGCCACACAAAAATTGTAAAAGGACTTACCATTCCTTTTCAGAAATGCACATTGATGCTATCACCATAGTGTTTGAAAGGCTTAATCCTCCCTCCTTTGTCTCTCTCCCCCCAGGCAACCTCAAATGAAAGTATTAAAATGCCCCATACTGTCCCCCTATTCCCACTATTCTGAACTAGAGTTTTTGGCCGATTGCTGAGAAGGACTGCTGAATCAAGGTGACTTAAGGCAAAGGGCTTGCCCCAGGCCGTAAACAGAACTAACCCCACTATTTTTTCATGCTAATGCCATATGCCTCGTACTCTCTCTGAGCCAATCCTCCCCTCTTCAGGATTGTTACTGCTATTCTGAAGGATAGTAATTGGAGGTGCCTGTGAACACGGGGAACTCTTTTGTTTACGGAGGTGAAATCAGGCAGAAAATAGTCTTTGGGGCTCATGATGAAACACTTAAACGTGGGGAAATGATTCCCCCCCCACACACACACACTCTAACACTGATGACAAATGGACAGGGTGTCATTAATGGGACAGCTGGTATCATTTTACAATATGTTACATTCATAGTGTAGGTAGCTTTGTAAATTCCAGAATGTAGCCCACTTCCCAAGCATAAAGATTTTGTGCCTCGAGGAAATTGGTTGTGTGTATAGCAGCTTGTGGGGATCAGTGGCTCACCCTCTTGCATATGCTGTCAAAAGGAACTGATAATTGGTATGTGAGGGAGGTGTTGTGTCATACTGATTAAGGCCCTGAGTCAGCAAATCACTTAGCACGTGCTGAATAGCAACAGGATTGCTCACATGCTTAATGTTAAGCATACAGTTAACTGCTTTGGTGAATCAAGCCTAAACTAAGAAGAGCAGCACTGGATAACTTGTTCATTGCGAATAAAAGCAAAAAATTACAGATCGCTGTGACCTAGATACCACCAGAGGTTAACAAAAATGATTGGTCAGATGTGACAGGGCCTTAGCCACTGCATCAAGCAAGAGTGGAGGGGAGCTGGCAATGGAGAGACAATGGAGTAAGAGGAAGAGAAGACAACAGTGTGTCCTGAATATACATCAAAGCATATGTACACAGCAGCAGAAACTCAGGTTTCATCCTTTGCCTACACACAAATCACTAGTCATCTTTTGACCAGCCTTCTGGCACCACAACTCTCGTTCTTAGCACACTTTGTGCTCTATTTCCATAACTCACACGACACCAGGATAATAATCTGACAGCACCCTAGTATTACCTCTAATGTAAAACACCAACTGCCCAAGCACTTTCCTCACATCATGTGCCCCTTTTGTGGGCCAGGGGGAAGCCCACCAGCAAAACACAGAAGTGTGCCAGCAGTTTCTGACCTGATTGCAAAAGCTAACTAAACTAATTTATCACAGCAGGCTAATCAGAATGACAAGGTTGCGTAGGTGACATTCTCCAAAATCTCCAATTTGTTTTTTTTTAATCCCCACAGCAATTTATTTTCAGAATAGCAAAGTTTTGCCCAAGAATGTTCCAGAATGTAGTCAAGGTTAACCGTACTGTGAGCTTATTCAATATTTATGATTCTTTTTTATTTGTACTAGGACTTTTTGGGGACTCCAAATGGTCCATTAATCAAACAGAGTGACAAAATAGGCCATTTGACAATTTGTACATGGGGATGATTTTTTTTATTTATTTTTTTGCTCAAGAATAAAGAACCAACTTAACTTCATCAACAGTTCCTGATTAATTGTTACAAAGTGTCATCCATAAATTTTCCTTCGATCTAATAATCCTTTCACAGACTTAACAATATCCCCAGTGATTTGAGTTTTATTGAGGGCTGAGTTCCTGGAGAAGCAGTGACACAAATAGCTCAAGTGAACTGAGACACCTCCGTGGACAGTCTTCACAGAGTTGACAGTTCTGAAATACAATTATCAGTGTGATCTGCTTAAGAATTCATCATCAGCTCCTGCCTTCTGAAGACTTAAAAAAATACTGAGACATACAAAGAAAAAGAGGTGATAAGAAGGCATCATTTTCCTCCAGCCTCATAACTGTAAATTGAAGAAAATTATTTTCTTTGCCTGCAGCTCATTGGCATATAGGCAGCATTATATTATAATTTCATAAGCATAAATCCTTTGAATAAATTTCAGAAGAATAACTGAATTAGAAATGCAAGTAAAGTATCTAAAAAACTTAACTGTACTAGGCAGGAAGATCTGGATGCAAGTAAAACTGGCAGAGGGGAATTTTACTGTCTGTCTGCTCAGCCTCTGTCTGGGAAGGGAAGGCTTCCCCACTGCTCCAGCTAAGCTAAATTTTAAGGAGAGAAAAAAAAAGTTAAAGCATCATTTCCATGCACAGCAGGAAAATACAAACTATGTCCCACCCTGCCACCTTCTTTTACGGAATTTTAGTTGTATTTCATCCTTAATGAATCCTGGAGATACAACAGGTTTGGGGTTTGTTATAATTATTGCTATTTGTTTATTAGTAGTATGTTAAGCATATGGGAGATCAAAAAGGTTCCTTTCAACAGTTCCCCAGCAACAAATCAGTCACTTATTCACATACAAGTTGCCAAACATTCTCTCCTTAAGAACATCCTGGGTCACTTTCTCCTTAGTCTGTTCCTTTCAGCTGGGAATGATTTAGTATGAAGGGTGAGGCTATTGTCTGGGACAAAGGTAACAACCAGAAACCCACATATATGTCTGTTGACTTTAAAAAAACAACACCTTTCCAAGAGCCACAGGGAGGAAGCATTGTGATAGCATTGTGATAGGATTGGCACTGGGCAATGGAACAGTTCTAAATTCTGTTACAGACTTCCTGTCTAATCTTGGTCACTTAGCCAAATCTGCTATGGATTGACCCAGCTGAGTTAACTTGAATCTATCTAGCACAGGTATCAATAGCAGTGAAGATAGAGCAGTGCAAGCTTCAGAGAAGGCTAGTGAACAGAGTATGTCCCCAGGGTCCATGATGGGTTTGTAATACCCACACAATGCTGTTGTCACAGCCGTTACTCATACTAGCTGGACTCAAGCTAGCTTGGGAAGGCTAGGCCAGTTTAGTTACCTGCCTGTAAAATGGGACAATACTGCTACTCTTCTGTCTTGTCCAGTTAGCTGTTTAGTTCAGGGATTGGGTATATAGATGGTGTCTGGCCCAATATGGCTCAGCTCTTAGTTAGGTTAGCTGGGTGCTACTGTAATAAAAAAAATAATTCTATTGACCCTCGTGGCAAAAGTCCCAATGATTTCAGCTGGAGATGGTGCAATATAAGGATCCACTTAAGCATTGGGGAAAAAATTCAAAATTGGCTGCCTAAACTGTATGTGAAATCCCACATTTGTGAATGTAAATGTGCACTTACTGGGACAATTACTTCTCTGGTAGTTACTCACCAGGAAAAAGCATGGTTCAGGAGGGAACACACTGAGAGTCAGGTGCCATGGAAAAGTCACAAAACAGCTCCCTGCCTCCATCTGTGAAAGGTTGGTGATGTGGCTTGCTCGCCATTGTTAAGTGCTTTTGCAGGGAGCAGAGTAGAGTGACATGCTGTAACAGCACGGCAACGCTTTCTCCATTGTAACTTCTGCATAGTCCATGGTCAACATTTGATTGAAACATGACCATGTGACTAACACACAGTGAGTCAAGTTACAGTCATAATTAATAATAATGACACATATAATATGTGTACCATCAAACTGCCATATAAGCAATAGTCAATTTAGCTATATTTGGTTGATTTGAACTTACTGATGTTTCCACACAAACAGCTCTTAGGTGTGTTGCATAAGATGGAGTACTTAACATGTGTCAGCCTGAAGGGTCAGTTGAATGAAATCAGGAGATAGCTCCATATTATTATTTATTGTGTCAACAGTGGGTTTCGTGCTGTACAAACAAGGAAGACGCAAGGTTTATAGCCAAAGCTCTTACAGCTTGAATCAGCCAGAGTAGATACACTTGACACATACATGATACACAGGGCCTGCTTCTCCATGGCCTTGCACACCACATGATCAGTTACAAAGTCGGTGTAAAACCCTTGACTCTAGTAGGCTTTGGTACTGAATGCAGTAAAGATTCCTGCAGCTCAGCTTTCGTCATTGTGTATGTGAATAGCATTTTACACTATGCAGCTGAGTTAGCCGCACTCAGGCATAGCACAGCCTGCCTTTGTTCCCAATATGGCTAAAAATGGGCAAAAGCAATCTTACCAATTGTACTGCACATGCCCAAAGTGCAATTTGCAAAGGCTCACAACTCAGTCAATCCAAAGCCTATTTTCCATGTAACTGGCAAGTGTGTTACATGTTCCAGGCTATGCCCAGTCCATAGAGGACATGGGTCTATTATAGTGCTCACAACAGCGGCTGGCTCTTAAATGCAAGCTGTAATGCTCTGGAGTTACCCCAGTCAACCCCGGTGTCAGCCAAGATGGTGGTCATCACATTTCATTCCTGTGGACTTCTCGAGGAAGGCTGTTTCTCAAGTGAACTTTAAATTTGAACCCTGAGATACATCAGAACTAGATTTGTTCAAAAAACAGTCCCAAGAATTTGTGAAGAGGAAAGTGTCCATTTTCACTCTTCTCCCACTCAAAAACAATGGAAGAATTTGGTCTGAACATAGTAAGCAAAAACTTAACATTCGGGCAGAGGCTAGGCCTGGAATATTTTATCCTGATAGATGAACATTTTGGAAAGCTCTGAGCAAGTCAGAGCAGGGGATTAGTATGGAAATGCATAATGAGTTGCTGATGTTGGGCTTGATGTAAGACTCGCTGAAGTCAATACAATTCTTTTCATTACCATCAGTGGGATCTGGATGAAGCTCTCAGATCAGGGATCAGCAGCCTTTGGCCGCGGCCCGCCAGGGTAAGCCCGCTGGCGGGCTGGGCCGGTTTGTTTACTTGCAGTGTCTGCAGGTTCGTCCAATCGCAGCTCCCACTGGCTGCAGTTCACCGCTCCAGACCAATATGGGCTGCGGGCAGCAGCGGGCAGCACATCCCTCAGCCCACACCACTTCCCACAGCCCTCATTGGCCTGGAATCTAACACACTATTGCTCCTTTACTTAAACATATAAACACGAGAGTATACAGCTCTTTTAGAAAATAAACATCATAACTGTAATGCTCTGTCTCAGTTTCCTCCCCGGGCATTCTTTGGGATGGGTCAGAGCCCCTTCGGTAGTCCAGTGTCCTGCTTTAGTGCATGGCTTGTGGACTGGAATCTAAGGCCTTCTTCCCCCTAGGTCAGCTTACTTCCTTTGCCCTTAACCAGCCTGACCTCTTCATTCTTCCTGCCTTCCTGTGTGGCTCTCTATTTAATACCTCCTTCCAATACCTGGTTTTCTTAGTTTTGTCTTTTGGATAACTTTCAACTGCTCTCCTCTTTCCACCTCCCTTCAGATGGTTAAGATAAAAGTGGTTTTCCAAGGATGCCTACGAACAAAGAATACAGCACTTGGCATGAAGTGGTCTCATTATTGTGATCTCCAGTGGGCCCTGCATTTGCGGTGGCCCTGTTGGCCACCTGTGTTTTCTTCTGCATGGCACACCCACCCCCTCGCAGGTACACTCTGTCATGAGAGGGGCATGTTGCCCCTATAAGCCCGGGGTGGTTGCAAGGCTGTGAGTTGCCTAGTTTGTGTATTTATTTATTTATGGGGGGAGGGGTATGTCACTTTGTTCATCAATTTAATTAGATACAATTTGTCTCAGCTTTTCTGTGTGGCATTTGTTTACTTTCTTATCAGGACAGTCACAGGCCAATTAGTGTACCATAATTGTTTAAGCTAGTCAGTGTGCTATACTGAATGGAGCGCAATGCTTGCTGAGAGGGAGGGAGGCAGGGATGAAGGAGCAGTAATAGGCCTTGGTATGGTGCAAGACTCTTCAGAAATCACTGACATGATACTGTACTTTGGAAGCGTAAGTTCCTTTGACATCCCAGCAGTCCTGATTCCTTGTTCTCTGTCACCACTATCATGGTAGGATCAATTTCCAAAGCTAGTTCTTCAATTCCATCATGCCCAAAGCACTGAGCTGCATTAATTCCTTCCCGGGATGCCCCCTGAAAGCGAAATCCACTGCAACCATAGAAACTAGAGGACTTAAGTGATGTGTCATGTACATGTGCAGCCCCTGTTTTTGAAACCTTTGCCAAGAACACAAGGTGAGAGCCTGTGAGAAGGTTTATTTCATTCTTCCTTCCCGTATATTTTTATACATAGACAGAATCAACTGTGGATGACTAAAGAATATTATTTCTTTTTCTGATGTTATGCAGTGCTTCTCGAAGAATGAAGGTGTTTGTATTGTAAGAAAAGCTGTGGAGAAATCCAAAAAAGGGTAGCAACACTGGTACGCTAGGCAGCCAACTGCTAAGAATTGGTTTCTCAGAAGAAGGGAGTAAGTGGAGGAGAAGGCAGCAATTGAGTTCTGAATGACAAGATGTTTAGTGTTGCTTCAGCTCTGCTGATCAGTTTAAATTCTGAGTAACTACATATCGTATATAGTTTTGGCAGTCCTTGGAAGCAGTTTTGCATGATCCTGGAAAAGCTGTTGACTTTTTTTTTTACGGGGAGAGAGAAGGCCATACTGAGATCAGCTCACTCAAGTATCCATCGTAAAAGAAGGCTGACAGTGTTTGCTATAGTTATAACAGCTACAGTAGCACCAGGATGCATTTTAAATGAAAGGAGAGTCAACCAAGGAAAGAAATACCTTTCCTTTCTTTCTTTTGCCTGTCCTTTTCTTTCGTCTTTTAAATCGGTCTGATGTTGTGATTAACTTGCATTCTGCAGCACAGTTGATATGACAGTCAACCAAATTAATCCCATTATGCAAAATCCAGTTCACAAGTGGCTTTGCCTTTTTTTAAAAAATTATGTCAATTTCTTCATAAATTGGAGAGATCATGTCAGTTTTCTGTACTGCACATAGACACTACACAGTGCTGTATGTCTATATTCCTTTAATGCGGAAAGATACACATTTTAGCTCAGTGGCACAAATGAAGATTCATAACTTTAATGCTGATGTTTCTGTTTACATGGGGCTTATATGAGAACAGCCATTAGTTTCGGCATTCATTTTCATTCTTGTACTTTGCATCATACCAACTGTAGGAAAACAAGATTAGGAGCTTTAAAAATTAATCAACCCAGGCATTTAAAATAAAAATACTTAATTATTTTAATACTGGAAACATGATTGTATCTTGCCTGCTTTTTTCCTGTTTAAAAGAATTCACAGTCTCTGGTAACTAACCTCCTACGGACTCCCTGGTATGGGCCTAGTGTCAAGCAGCTGTAGCGTAGAAATCTCCACAACTGCTATTCTCTTGGCTGACTGTGGCTATGCTGTAGGTGGCCAAATCTGTTTGGCATTGACCAGGCTCTGTGAATTCCCTGCATCCAACCAACTTGTCAAATTAAAACCTTTCCTGCTTTGAGCTGAAGAACAGACGTGATGCTGAAGGTTCTTGCACTCTAGCCCTTTGTCACCAGCACAGTGAGCCTCCAGCATCTGCTCACTGGACTCAGCTTTTGCACCTTGTTCATTTATAATGCAGCAAAGCCCCGGCATCCTCAGCACAGAAGTTAAATGTTGCTTTAAACAAAGTGTCTCAGATTTTTTTAAAAATGGAGTGCAGGCTCCAGGGGCTAAATTTCACACTGGATTCAGTGTCTATAGATACATTTACATGGTTATTCTTTTTCGCGTGCTATTTTTTATCCTGGTAATGCTTTCTCATACAGCGAAATGTTGACTTTTTTCCACATGCTTTAGATTTATTAGACATGTGTCAAGTTGTCAGCCTCCTGCCGTTTGCATTTGTGTCCACCTTGCAAACAGCCGGGAAATTTTTTTCCCCTCTCTCTCCCGTGAATGTTCACTTCTTGGCAGTTCTGAAACAAATGTTGAACAGTTGCTGTTCCTATTGATAGTGATAGTTTGATGTTCAAAAAAGAAGGGGGGTTTCTTTCCCTCCCCCACAAATTTCTGACACATTCTGTCATATCATATCCCATCCCATTCTGATGCATCAAAAACAACAACAAAAGAGGGAGGGCATAAACGACACTGTTTACACACAGATCATGAGCCACTGATGAACCCCCACCCATCTGTTCACTATTTCACTCCCTTTGTTCTATCTTTATTATAGGGATTCCTCAATAAAACGAGTTCCTACTACTTCAGCGACATTGCAGCTCACTCTTCTTAATCTGTTTGAACTACCTGCAAGGATCTCTGTGCTTGAGCTCAGTGACACCTGAAAAAAAAAAGAAAAGAACGCAGGGAATGAAGCCTTGAAGCACAGAATGTCTTCAAGCCTCTAGGGGGAAGGGGAAAGCTCTCAATAGCAGTGAAGATACAACAGAAATACAGTAAAAACCTCCATTTAACGGACTAATTCGGGCGAGGGGGTGTCCGTTAAATCAAAAAGTCCGTTATTTAATAATAAAAAAAAAACGAGCTGTCAGAGCAGCAGCCCGCCCGCCACAGGGTCAGGGCGGCAGCTCCACAGCCCGCCCGCTGCCGGGACCCGGGCGGCAGCTGGGAGCCGTCAGCCAGCCCGCCTGGGTTCCGGCTGCTGGGACCCGGGCGGCAGCCCAGACCCGGCAGCCAGCCCGCCCGGGTCCCGGCTGCTGGGACCCGGGCGGCAGCCGGGAACCATCAGCCAGCCCACCCCGGTCCCGGCTGCTGGGACCTGGGCGGCAGCCGGGAGCCGTCAGCCAGCCCGCCCGGGTCCCGGCTGCTGGGACCCGGACGGCTGCCGGGAACCGTCAGCCAGCCCACCCGGGTCCCGGCTACTGGGACCCGGACAGCTGCCAGCAACCGTCAGCCAGCCCGCCCCAGTCACGGCTGCTGGGACCCGGGTGGCAGCCGGGAACCATCAGCCAGCCCACCCCGGTCCCGGCTGCTGGGACCTGGGCGGCAGCCGGGAGCCGTCAGCCAGCCCGCCCGGGTCCCGGCTGCTGGGACCCGGACGGCTGCTGGGAACCGTCAGCCAGCCCACCCGGTCCCGGCTGCTGGGACCCGGGCGGCAGCCGGGAGCCGGCAGCCAGCCCACCCGCAGGTGGGAGCCGGGCGGGAGCCGGCAGCCCGCCCGCAGGCGGGACTCGGGCAGGAGCCGGGAGCCGGGAGCCGGCAGCCCGCTTGCTGGCGGGACTCGGGCGGGAGCCGGCAGCCAGCAGCGAGCCCGCCCGCTGGCGGGACTCGGGCGGAAGTCGGGAGCCGGCAGCGAGCCCCCAAGAAATGGATTTCGGATGCATCAGACTTGCTCAGAAATTTTGTCTGTTGCATCCGAAGTTTGTTAAATAGAGGGTTTACTGTAATTCCAACTTGGGAATCTTGATAGCAGAGGTGGGCTCAAGTTGCAAAATGTGAATAAAATGCTCTGTGTTACATATTCATGGTTATTATTATTTGTACTACAGTAATGTTCAGTGGTGTTGGAACTAGGGAAGATGGGGGGTCCCATCACTCACCCCTGGCTTGATGTTGTAATAACAAACACCAAAGACATGGTTTCCATCATCAGTGTCCCCACTATAAAAATTGTTCCAGCACCCCTGGTAGTGTTCAGATCCCTTAGTAAAGGCCAGGGATCTGTCGTGCAGAGGTGTACATGACCCTTGACCTGAAGATTAGGTGCAAGTTATTTCTAGCACCCTAAAATGTTTAGGGATTTTTAGATTTGGAGTTTTGGTCTGGCCTGCTATAAAAACCAGATTCAAAATTTAGTTCTAGATCTAGGTTCAGAATGTCCTCCACCTAAATTTCAGAGGTGCTTAGATCTGGTATCTAGCTTGAGAGTATCTCTAATTACTAGTAGTTCAGTCCTTTCCTTTTCCTCTACCCTCACTCCTTTCCACTCACCCCAGCAGTGCATTCATTGTGCACCCTTCATGTGTCTTAAAAGATAGGTAGCTTGACATACTTGGCTACGTCCAGCACTATTACCCACCTTTGGCCTCTGTCAAGCTCCACATTTTCCAGAAATATTCCTTCCAGAAATGGTATTGCAACATTGGAAATGCTGGTCAGTTTTCTGGTATTGAAATGTCATTCCTCGAGTTGTTATCTTCCAGATGTAGTATTTCTGGGAGTAACATTAAATTGGTAAAAAGGGAGTGCTTCCATGCTTTGTGCCTAAATTCCTATAGCAACAACAAGAGGAACCATCAGTATTTGAATTCAAGGCTCTTGACTTCAAACATCCAGGTCCCTGATCTGTGAGCTAAAGGGACATTGCTGCTGGAACAGGCGACAGAGGCAGCTATTAGAAACAAAGACCCCAGTCTTCAGGTGCAGCCATCACCTTTTTACAGTTCAGGTAAAGGGCAAAGGTAACTATCCATCACTCTTACTGTCCCCTTGTCCTCAAGGCTGCCAGGAATCAACTCCAACCTACTGTGCATCTGCTCCAATGGCACTAGAGCTCAAACCAAACTCCTTTACCCAAATACGCTCCTGACAGCCCCGAGACCAAGGGTGATATAGTGCTAGCTGCATCATACTATGGAATTTCCTTCATGGGAGACCTCAGCTGGCGACTTAGGCTAACTTTAAGTCTCAAAATGCAAATTCCAGTTCAGAAGCCTTATACTTATCAAATCTCATTGTGCTATGTGGGCTCATCTCCTGAGACGGGGAGGAAGAATATGCTTCCCCCTTTGGGAGCACTTTCCATCACATCCATGAAGTCTTATAACTAGGGCAGCTGTCTGGGGGTAGAAAGGGCAACACCCATTTGCTTAGTAACTCATATCATTCATCTACAGCAGAGGTTCTCAAACTGGGAGTCGACACCACTCAGAGGGTCGCAAGATGGGGGGTCAGCCTCCACCCCAAAGCCCCCCCCCCTTTTGCCTCCAGCATTTATAATGGTGTTAAATATATAAAAAGTGTTTTTATTTATTAAGGGCGAGGGGGTCACACTCAGAGGCTTGCTCTGTGAAAGGGGTCACCAGCACAAAAGTTTGAGAACCACTGATTTACAGTAATATTTCAAGGGGTGATAAAATGATGATGCAAAGTACCTTTAAAGTGCATCAGAATACATGTCATTCGATGCTGCAAGCTAAAAATTTCTGCCACAGTGATGGGTGCAGTTTCCTATCCCCAGAGGCACCGTCCTTGCCTTCTCAAGTGCAAAAGCCTGAAAATGACACTGTTGTGTTGACAGAAGGATTCATGAAGCATATCTGTATTCACTGCATCTGAATTCACTCCTGCTATACATTCAGGCAGTGTGGAATATTACAAACATCTTCACATGTACATTACACCCTAACTCATTGGCTGCTATGCTCTGCAGACTAAACATTCAATCTGCCAGCAATTGTGTTATCATGCCAGCCAAGATGCAAACCTGAACCATATGGGCGGAAGAGGGACCCATTACTTCCATACTGCTGTCTCCCTTCTTCTCTCTCTGGTTCCCCTTTGTTGAAATGGACCAGCAATTGCTGCATGATATCAGGGGGCGAGGGAAGAAAGGGACTATTTGAGAAAATTATTCTGTTGTGGTTTTTTTAGAAGGCTCAGTGCAAAATGTTTACCCACTGTTTGCTCATCAAACATAAGGTTTCACAAAAAGTTGTAATAAAACAAATAGAAAACATTTAAAAATCTGTGCTGCAGACTTAGCCAAAATGGCAAGGAGCAGCAGAAACTCGCTCTGTCTCAGCAACTGAGGATATATTCTCTGAGAGGGAAAACTTAAATCATCCATTAGGGAGGTGAAAAATATATTTGTATAAACCATGAGCTTGTACCAATTAAAATATGTTGAGAGCCTTGTTTACAAATTGGGCCTTCACTTCTGTGGGCAGAGTTTTGCACCCTGAAGTGAAATTCAACCCTGTGCAGAAGGGCAAGAAGAGACACACCCATGTACTGTTTAAACACTCAGATAGGGAATAAGTGGAATTTAAGTGGTGTGTAGGCCTGGTTCTGGCACAATGAGTTGTGGCCTACAAATCATTCATGTTGTTAAGGAACACAGGAACTGTCACACCAGCTCCATCTAGTCTAGGCAGGCCATTCGTCTTGTTTTAAGCCTCACAGTCCTGTCTTTGTGTTGTTTATCCCTTGTCCAGTACTGCGACAAAACCAGACATGGTTTGGTCTATTATCATGAGCAGAGGATGCCATTTTGCAGAACATCCTGCCCCATCCCTACCGGAATAACCTCACATGGACACAAGCAAGGACCCACGTCCTGCATTCTGGGGATGCATCAGTGGCTGTCTTTGACAGTAGCTAACAGTAGATGCTTCAGAGGGAAATGAAAGAAACTCTGTAGCAGGTAACAACCTGCCCACAGGGGACGTTTTGCTGGTAATTCATCATGGGCACAGAAATGGTATAGACAGTTTTAAAATGTAGGCTCTAAGAGCCTGATCAAACCCTCATTGACGTCAATGGGAATCTTTACATTGACTTCACTTGGCTCAGGCTTTGGATCAGGCTCCACTGGCTTTGGAGCAGGCTCTTAATGATCAGTTCCTCTGCAATAATATAGTTGGAGGACAGCTACAGTCCTCCTATTTAACAAACACAAATATTAGTGCCAATCAGGTAATACAGACAGGTGTGCATACACATATAGAGACACTTCCAGTCATTCTTCCTCCGAGTGCAGCACTTAAATTACTTGCAGCAGTATTTGAAAAACAAGTGAGACATATCTCAGGACTTGGGAGATAGGCCTGAAACCAGGAAAAATGGATATTTTTTTTCATATTCGCTGCCAGATATTGCACAGCTACATGGCTATATGCAGATAGAGAACAATGTGCATCTTATCAAGCTGATGATAGATTCCACACTGGCTTTATAGGAATAAATCATTCATTTAAATAATGGATTTTCTGTTTACTACACACATTTTTTTCAATCTCAATGGAAAGACAAAGGCTTTTAATATATGGCCCAAACTGAGATGCAGCTGAGAAAAACCCTGCCTGGAGATTAGCAGCTTTTATGCTATTTGGTTGAGCTGTTTGAGAGTCTTTTTAACTACTAGTAGTTTTGTCAACAGGACGTTATGGACAAACCCAATCGACTTTAGAACAGAGAACAAAAAAACAGCCCTCTTGCCTTTAAATCGAATGGAATGTTTTGAAGCTCGGTTGAGCAGGAAATAGGATCCCAGCTGGTGTAGAGGTTCTGTAAACGAATGCTGTGCAGCACCTTCCACATCTTAATCCTAATTCAGGAGACCAAAAAAAAAAATGGGCTTCTTATTGTGGACACAGAATTCAGTTTCCGTGCTTTACATGTTGTAGTCTCCTTTTCCTCCACACCGCTTCCTCAAGGCAGTCCTAGACCTGTCCATTTCACTAACAGTTCCTCCAAGAGGAAAACATGGAACTTAAGCTCTTTGAGGTAGGGGTATTTTCTAACTCTGTGTTTGTACAGAGCCTAGCACAATGCGGCTTTGATCTCAGTTGCAGCCTTAAGCATTACCACAATAAATCATCATCATAATAGGACTAATGTAACACTATTTATAACAGACAGATTTTGAGAGAGGTGGCTGAAGAGCCAGTATTTGGCTCTGGATGAAGTTTAGCTGAGGGCTGAATTAAAGCTGGGAGTCTCGTTTGGTAGTGCTGAAACGGTGAGTTGTTCTGCAACGCTTAAAGTGCATCCAAAGCTACTGGATGCACTTTACAGGCCCTTTTGAATCTATGCATCTCAGAACCAGAACTATGGGTTCAGGCTCTGAATAGGGATCTGATTCAAAATGCTCCTCCCAATTACAAAATTCAGAGGCACTCAAATTTGAGGTTCTGGATTTGTCCATTTTAACATTTTTTAAAACTAAAGCTCATCAATTTACATACTACTGCAGAATATGCTTCTTTGCTTGCCAAGATCTAACGGAAAGAATCAGACTGCTGGGGTGTTAGAGGGCCAGAATACTGTACAGCCCTGTGGAAGCCAGGTGTGTAGCTCGGAGGTTTGCAAATTGCGGTTCGGGGACCACCACAGTTTTTTGAGTGAAGTAGTTGGGAATTGGAGTGTTTGAACGCGAGGCTGACTTATGAGACACTCTTTCAGATGATAAGTGGAGCACAGAATGCATAAATTGGAGAACCACTAACCTAGGCAGACAATTTTTGAGCATTTGACTGACATACAGGATCACAGAAAGATGGAAAAGACACACTAGATCTATGTCTATACCCTGACTTAGATATAATTTACAGGCATCATATCAACCACTAATTATTAGGTGGATTAGGTGCTCAGGAAGTTCTCTATCATCCATGCAAAATTCTTAGAAGTCGATTACCAGTCAGCCTCCTGATCGTCAATTTTCAAGTCTATCACAGCTTTAAGATGTTGTTTACATTTTTAAAATGTTGTCTAAAGCCATAGTAAAGCTGAACCATGGTAAAAGACTAGGTAGGATATGAGCATTTTTTAAACAAAAAATATCTATCTGGGAAAAAAACCTCCAATTTATGCTAGCTACTATCCCAGCTCTCTGTAGATTCTAAAGTAATTTTCATGATTAACACAAAAGGCAGAGATGACGGGACTGATTAACAGAGCTGTCTGAATTATTAACAACAAATATTTTATTCAACAAATTTCATCTTTTGCTGTTCTCAAATGGTCCACCACACCAAAAGATTACAATTTTCTTAAATGTATTTGTTATTCCAAATTATTCATTGAAAAATGTTGTCAAATAATTCTTGATTTGTAGCTTGCTTGCATGTAAGTTATTGACAGTATTTGATACGTAGAATTGAAGCTGTTTTGACTGGACAGCTAGACCATGTGATATATTTCTGCTTCCTTGTTGGATCAACTTAACTCCCAGAACTCTGGTGTGAATACATGCAATTAGGTGTTTCCAATTTTCTTTCCTCACATATGCTTAAAAAGCTGAAAATGCTATGTACTTAAAATTCACTGTTTCAGCAAATATTCCCAATAGTAAACATATTTGCTATAATGTTGGAGGAAAGTGAGTACAAAAGGGATGGGAATGCAAAGTAAATTAGCTTAATATTTGATTCATATTTAATTCATTTTAATTAATGCTCTTTTTGTTTTTTGCAGTATTCACCCAGCTCTACTATTGAAGGCCCGTATCCTTTTAGCAATGGCTCATGAAGGCTTCCAAAAAATCTGCTGTGATGTCACTGACATGAATCAAGGAATGCACTTAGTTATCCTGCCAAGAGAACCATGCAGATGCAACTCTGGGCCTCCCCACTGAAGTCACAGCCTAAGCAAATTCCTTCATTCCCTTGAAGCCCTCTTTCAGAGGCTCCTCTGAAACTTGTCAGGCACATCCATCCAGCTACCAGATTGGCTGACTCTGAGAAGACTGCATAGAACCCCACATTGCAGAGAAAAAGACAGAACATTACGACTGGGTAGAGAACTTAGCTGGAACGCAACGGTTACCAAATTCCATAGACAGTTTACACATCAAGGGAGATGAATTTATATGGCATTCACATGAATTTCATTTGACTTTCCTCTTCTGTGAGTAGATTCAAAAGAAACTGCTCCCTGACTTGAAACAAGAGACAAGTAAATACATCACTCAAAGTTTTCATTCTTAATGTATAAGTAGCTTTCAGTTCATTACAGTGTTATTAGTCAGTCTTCATAAAAGTGTTATGCATCTTCATTAAAAATGGAAGTTCACACCATTTTATGTTCTCATAAAAATGGGTGGTGGTAGCTTTGATTAATTTCTTCACATACAGTGAACTTTACAGCAAATTGGACAATGTAATTCAGTTTCTATTTCTGTGGATTTTTGTTGTTTTTAGAAAATCGATATAATTCATATGTAATCATATTGCCTTTGCAAGAGATATTTAAGAAATAATATCCCGAGGTAATGATTGCATGGCTTAATTATTAATACTGTACTTTCAGGCATGACAGTATGCATCCCTTTTATCAAGCCTGACTTCTATCAAAAATTATTTTTCCTGTCTAAATCTTGTTACATACTGTAGAAGTGTATCTAAATGTTATACGTGCACATAGCTGTGTGTGTGTGGAACAGAAGCACCTGTTACTACCACTTTGCTTTACAGATATGTCATCATTTTTAGGATAGGTGCTGATTTTGAAGGAATTTCTTAGCAAAGCTATAAAAATAATGACTTAAATTTTAGCACATAGTGAGTTTTAATTTAAAATCCAAAATTCAGGAACACTGGATAGGCAATTTTGACTGTACAAAAAATGAAGGTTTTGGGGGTTGGATAACTATTAAAGTCCTCTAACTAAATCAGTTTTTTTATGTTCTCCATTCAAGAGCGGAGGTAGTTGTTGGCTTTTTCTTCTGTTCATTTTGTCCTTTCTCAAATGCTCAGGTGACAAAGGTAAGCAAGACATATACTAATACATAAAACATTCTGGCTCTGATCCCCACCCTGCACTCGAGTCATTTTTTCAAAGTGATCCTAAAACTAGCATAGCTGGCCATTGGAGGACCATCCCAAATCTAAGGGGGTTTTCCACTGTTGTAGACCAGGCATGGAGTCTCCTATGGCACTGGGACATAGTTGGAGTTCCTTTGTGACTTGGGAATTCCTGACTACTGCATCAAGTCAAAATTATTTAGACAAGTTAGATGTTGTCAAGTCAGCTACTCCTGAAGAAATATATCCTAGAATACTTAAAGAACTGGCTGAAAAGATCTCTAAGCCATTAACAATTATCTTTGAGAATTCATGGAGGATGGGAGATATTTCAGAACTGGAAAAAGGCAAATAAAATACCTATTTATAAAAAGGGGACTAAAGACAATTCAAGGAATTATTGACTAGGCAGATGAACTTTGGTACCCAGAAAGATAATGGAGCAAATAATCAAACAAGCAATTTGTAAGCATCTAGAAGATAATAAGGTGATAAGTAACCATCAATATGGATTTGTCAAGAACAAATTATGTCAAACCAATTTAATACAGACTGCCTAGGAAAGAGTATTGCAAAAAAGGATCTGGGGATTCTAGTGGATCACAGACTAAATATGAGTCACCAATATAATACTGTTGCAAAAAAAGTGAACATCATTCTGGGGCGTATTACAAGAAGTGTTGTAAGCAAGAGATAAGTAGTAAGTCTTTTACTCTACCTTGCACTAACAAGGCCTAGCTGGAGTATTGTGTCCAGGTCTGGGCACCACATTTTGGAAAAGCTGTCAACAAACTGAAGAAAGTCCAGAGGGTGGCATAAAAAATGGTGAAAGGTCTAGAAGATATGACCAAAGAAGAAAGATTGAAAAAATAGGTTTGTTTAGTCTGTAGAAGAGAACACAGAGAGGGGACATGATAATAATCTTCAAGTATGTGAAAGGTTGTTTTGAAGAGGACAGTGATAAATTGTTCTCCTTATCCACCAAGGACAGGACAGGAAGCAGTGGGATTAAATTGCACCAAGGGCAATTTAGGTTAGACATTAGGAAAAACTTCCTAACTATATGGGTTGTTAAGTACTACAATAAGTTACCTAGGGAGGCTGTGGAATCTCCATCATTGGAGGTTTTTCAGAACAGGTCAGACCTGTTTTATCAGAATCTGTCAAGGATAGTCTAGATGCTACTTAGTACTATCTCAGTGCAGGGGACTGGACTAGATGACCAGTCAAGATAACTTCTACATTATTATGATCATAACTTTGGACCACTATAACTTAAACCAGTCTGCAAAGTCCATTAACTTATTCTGAAGGCACTGGCATGGTACACCATATCTGGGGAGCACAAAGGTGACCTTTCCACACATCCCCACTTGAGCTATACTGTGTGATCCTCAGCTGCATCTGCGGCTGAGAACAACTGTATCTGCTCTTCTGCCATTGGAGGTGAGGGAAGATTCTTTCCCTGATCAAGGACATTATTTTCCAGTAAACTATATTATTTTTCTGCTCCTTTTCATTTAGCCCTCTCTTTTCTATTGAAATCCTCTTTCCTGCCCCTCCTTCCCCCATTTTTTACATTTTTCTTTTCTTTTTTTGACGGCAACACAGACTTGACTGGATAGTCTAGAGCAGTGTTTCTCAAACACGGTCACCAGGAGCTTTTCTTGCAGCCACAGCCTCCTGGGTGTGCTTTTAGCTGCTTGGTCCGCCATTTTATTCCCTGTTATTCCACTATATGCTGGGATCCAGGCTAATGCATCCCCATTTGTACTAAGTCTGTTATTAGAAATCTAATTTCATTGACTAAATCACTTCTACACATGGAGAAATCATTTTTATTGCCAAAAGGCAGGATATTGAAAACCCCTCTCCCCCACCCATTTTGCTCTGATTGTAGTCATTTTATATGGCTCTCCTCCTGATTTCAATGGCACTTCAAGACAAACAGGCACATTTGGGAACACGGGAGATCCTCATTAGCCCGGGTTTATGATCCTTCTAGATTAATATAAGATTTTATTACTGGGCCAAATCCTATAGTTCTTCCTCTGACTAAGCCTCCATTAAAAGACTATGGGATATCCCTGATATTTATCAGCAGTGAAGTGGTTGCAACTCTCTTGTGATAATCTGATAAGTCTCTGAGGTTGTCTCAGGCTGGCTGGCCCCTTAACTTAAACTGGGTTCAAACTTGCCTGTGACTTCGTAACCCCAGTGATAATTAGTGACAGCAACTGATTGTGTTAGGGAGATTTAATTATAATGACTCACTCCAGCTGTGGGGGAATCAGGATGGACTATATTAACAGAACTGAACTCTCAGAGGAGAGGACAGTCAAGGTCAGGAGCAGCAAGGGAGTACTGCTGGAGACAGCCTGGAGCAGCTAGAGAGCTGGTTGAGTCAGGGTTGAGGTCCTCAGAGAAGCTATCAGATAAGGCTTCACAGGAGCAGTCTTTGGCTTTGGCTATATCTAAACCTTAGGTTGACCTATCTACGTCACTCAGGGCTATGAAAAATCCACACACCTGAGACACATCATTAAATCAGCCTAAACCTGGGTGTAAACAATGCAGATTAGCATTTGATAAATTATTTTCTTCATGTATGTTGTGTGTCTTGTATTCACTGTGGCCCTTAATCAGCAAGGTACGTAAACATGCAAATAGCCCTCTTGAAATCAGTGAGGATACATCTACACAGCCAACCTCCTCCTCCACCACCACCACCACTATAGCAAGTCTCAGAGCCCAGGTAAACTGATTCGGGCTCTCACTAAAGTAAGGGTTAAAAATAGGAGTGTTGATGTTCTGGTGCGGGCCGGAGCCCAAGTTCTGAGATCTCCCCATTCGCTGGGTTTCAGAGCCTGGCTCCAGCCCAAATGGGAATGTCCATACTGCCATTTTTAGCCCCCTAGCATTCCAAGCCTGAGTCAATTGACCTGGGCTGTGAGACTCACTTTTTGCTGTGTAGATGTGGGATTACTCACATGCCTAAAGTTATGCATGTGATTAAGTATGTCATTGAATCCGGCCCTCAGTTGCCTTTTAATCCAGGTATAAAGCTTTTAGTGACCATTTTCAATACTGCAGTTCATTAATGCATGTGTGACATGCTCTCCTGATATAATGAAAGGGAATATTCTTCTCTCTCTAGAAAGATCTTATTTTGCAATAAAGCAACATCATACAAAGGATAGACTATGCTGACCATTTTAACCCATGGATGTGGCATCTAAACCTGAATGATGTATGTGTTATCAGCCGGGAACCCCAAAAGTGTAAATCTGAGTCTAATCACTGTCACATTGGACTTTGCACTGATGTAATACACTAGTTTTATGTTGGTTAAACATCAGTGGAAACACAGTAGAGAATCAGTCCCTGAATTTGGCTTTTAATAATAAGCAAAGAAATACCGAAAGAAATATTAACCCTAGTTAATACAGTCCAGGAGGCTGAAAAAACTCAAAGCCCATTTTGAGGGTAATATTCCACATGCCAGAACTATGTAGAATGAGCCCTTTAGTAAATGAGCAGCTCAGTAGGAGAAAAGGCAAATAAATGTGATGCATTTTGAGAAAGACAAACTCCAGAGGCAGATTAACTGGGAAAAGAGAGTTGGACATAAGAAGTCACCTTTCACTTGTGAACAATGGTCTGCTTCCATTTGCTAGTAGAAGAATGAACATCTGCGAGAGCTTCTTTGTTATTAGTGCCGTTTCAGAAGCCATTTTGAGAGTCCAGCTGTAAATTGGCTATAAACACTCACCAAATGCAAGGGGAGTGGTTTCCACTTTGGGCTCTGTGTTTATTGTTCCTGCACTGGCAACAGAATTGAATTCATAGCAGCAGCAAAACAAAGACAGTTCTGAGTTATACTGTAATTCACTGCAGGAGATTTATGAATATTATTTTCCTGTAAAATTCAGCATTTTTCGCTTTACTACTTGTAACCTGTAAGTGGCATAAAACTGTGTACCTAGCAGGATTTCCTATCACAATGAGTAACAAACATCCGTGCTGGAGCTGCATTACATTCACATGTGGTTATACAGTATGCATAAATTGTGCCTTTATGTTTAACTTGTCTAATCAGTTCACCATATCAAAACTTAATAAGTAGCTGCTTCTCATTTAAAGGTCTAGTAAAACTGCAATTACTATGGCTGTAAGATGCCATGTTTCGAAAAGTGCATTAAATAGTTTTATAGATATGGTTAGAAGTACTTGTGTAGTTGTTTTTATGAACGTGAATGACTTCATTAATAATGGGAGTCAGAGACAGAAATATAAGTTGGGAGCTGGGAGAAGTTCTGCCTTTGAATTCCTTTCTTATACATTATCTGTAAAGTGTTCACGTCTTCGGTCTCCTCTCAAGAATCCAGGCATAGCTGTGGCCAGTGTAATGCACCGTGTGGTTCTGTTTTGGAAGGTTCCGTGTCGTAAAACAGCATTCATGCTATGGATAGACCCAAAGGGCCTCATCGTAATTTCAAACCAATTTTCCATCAGTGGAACTACCTTGACTTCAGTGGAGTTATTCCAGATGTATGCCAGTGTACAGGCAATTCAAACCAGAATCTGGAGCCTCTTTACAAAGTGAGACTATGAAAAAAAAGTCTTCATGAACCTCATGAACAAATAAACTATGCATCAGACCAAGATAACCGAGAACAAGGACCTGCTTCACAGATATGCTAATTTGAGGACACCCAGTACATCATATGATTGATCTCTCAGACACCATTACCTGCAGTGGGTTTTGGAACCAGCTCCTAGTGGACACATCTTCTATTTCTTTCTATGTGATTTTGGAAAGTGGCTTCATGTCCTACTTAGCATTTCCATTCCCATTTCATCTTCTATTCTAGGATCATTTACAGAGGTCCTATTGCAAGCATTTAGACCAAAGAAGAAACCCCCCCCCCCTTTCACTATGGGCTAGAAGGAAACAATCATTTAATCCAGTGGTAACTTAAATTAGACTTCTCACTATCTGCACAGATATTGTTGGCAAAATCTGTACATTTTTTTAAATGTATTTTTTGAAAAAGGAAATCTCAGATTTACTGTAAATGCAGACCAGGGAGGAAATAGCAGATGGGCAATGTTTAAGTTACAAACCTAAGGGAAGCTTTTTCATAGAAAACTCTTAAACTGCAGCTCTTAAAATAAAGAAAGATTTTCTGTTTTCCACAGTGACTCACTATACCTTTTATTTAGACAGTTGGTAAAAACACCACATCACATATTTCACTTTTTTTTCTTTCTTTTTTTTTTTTTTTTTTTTTTTTGCAGTCGGCTGCAGTTTAAACCTATGTTGTTTTTCCTTTTAAAGGAAGGCAAGAATCTACAGTAAGGCATTTTGCCTTTTATTATTTATTGGAGCTCCAAACGTGTTTTGGAATGTTTAATATGCCCATTCGGACCCACAGCACAGCACCCTCTGGTGCACATATTAAGGAGAAGGATTAGAACTATTATGGGGGCTTTGTTCATTTTCTGGTAGACGTTTCGCAGAGATAAATTTTAACACTCATTCAGAAATACAACAAAAACATAATGATTAGAAATAGATCATCTTACCCTTCAAGCAATGTTTATTCAAGTTCTTCTTGCAGGATTTCTAGTTAACTTATTTGTAGAGTAGGAAGACTTCCTTTCCACATAACTGATTGGTAATGATTATGTGTCTGCAGTAAGACAGCTAGCTGCATAGCAAGAGCCAGCATGCTCCCAAAGGGCCCAATGCCATGAGGTACTCCTGCTAATGCCAGTGGCAGCTGAGAACACTCAACCCTTTGCAGGCAGTGCTCGGGATCCTGTAGGATGGGGCTCCTGTAGAGTGTTATGTAGGCTGGCCTGTCAATTGTTGAAAAACCTCAGAGATTAAATTGCTCGCAGTGTGTGTGTCCAGGGCCAGCCCACAACATTTTGGCACCTGAGATTCCAAATGATGCCGCCATAACTTGACACTTGGGCCAAAACTTTGAAAGGTCTCAATTCGGCCTTCTTCCTGTTCTACTCCTCTCATGGCACTGCTCTGCTACCTACCCCAATAAAGAAGAACTAACAACTAAAAATTTTAAGTAACACTTCACTTTCAAATACCTGAATAGCAAATGTAACTTTTCTTGTCTACATAGTAAACACTGGCATTTTTATCTGTTTTAATAATCAAAGTGGTGCTTTCTGCACCTTCTTGGTTGCAAAGATTTGAACTGCTTCCTGAAGGTCCGCAGTCTGGGCCAGCTCATGTTCTATTGAGATGACTGCAAAGCCGACCAGCCTCTCCTGTGTCATTGTGGAGCATAGATGTGTTTTTAATAACTTCAACTTGGAGAAGCTACGTTCTCCACTGGCAACTGTTACAGGAAGTGTTAGAAGGATGCACAGAGCAACAAAAGCATTTGGAAAGAGGATGCTCACGTTACTTGTGCACATATATTCCAAAACAGCCTTTGGAGTTAATACTGCTTGACGGGCTTTCAGTTCATCACCTAAATCACTCGGATCGATATCGCGCATGTCATCATGTGCCAACACTGTCTCTAGTGCCCTGCATTGATGGTGTAGGTCTTCTTCAGGTATAGTGAGGAGTTTGGGAATATCATACAACATCCCAAATATTCTGCTGTGTTCCTTGAGATTCTTCAACTGACTGTATTGCACAGTCTAGCACCTGGTTAAAGAATTCAACTTTGAATTGTTCTTTGGGGTCTCTTATGGGATGATCCTGGGCCTTGTAATCAAAATGTCATCTTCTTCGGTGACTCTTGTATTCTTGATTGGGTGGGAAAATAGCTTCAGTGTGAAGTTCCTCTGCCAACTTCTCTGCACTCTTCAGAATGTTTTGAAATCCCTCATCTGACCGGTAAAACTGTAGGTATGACTTTGCTTTGTACACTTGTTCCATTGCTCCAGATATATCAAGGTCAACACCTTGGAGACTCTTGTTCACAACATTTATTTCAAACAGTATGTCATGCCACAACATTAAGCACACAGAAATTTGAAGTTATGTATATTTCTGGTGATTCCATTTCCCTCTGCTACTGTTTTTCCATGAACAGTCATAACATTATCCTCCATAATGGCAACTATTGCATCATCTATCTTCCCAATTTGGTGTTTGATAGGCTTTATCACCTCCACTCAACTTTCCCATCGTGTGGCTCTCAGTGGTTTCAATGTCAGTGAAGATGTTCCCAGATGCTGCTTTAAAATTTGCATTCAATGAGTTGATGCAGAGAAAAATGCGTGCATGCTTTGAATTACAGTAAAAAATTAAGCAGCCTCACTAGAAGCTGATGCTGCATCACTGACTACCAAGATCAATGAATGAGAACCGCATGGGACAAAAAAAGTTCGAGGATTTAATTCTTGGATCTGTGTCTGCACTCCTCTGGTCTTTCCTCTCATGTTGGTACCATTATCGTAGCCCTGACTTCTCATGTCATCTATTGCAATTCCTGCATCTTCCAGATTTTGAAGAAGCACATTTGTTATATCAGCTCCTGTAGCATCATCAACGTCAAAAAATTCTAAAAAATGCTCTCTGACAGTCACCATTGCAGGGACATTTTCACTAGGTTCTCTTGTTGTTACAAAATGCACCATTAAAGTCATTTCTTCCATATGGTTGATGTCAGGTGTGCCGTCCAGAATAATAGAGTAATATCTTGCTGGCTTCAGATCTGTCACAATCTTCTGTTTGACTTTTGTTGCCAGTAACTGTATGATCTATTCTGAATTGTTTTCCCAAGGTCATGGTGTTTACATTTCTTGGATGGCGACTCTTCCTAGATGCTCCTGGAATACAGCATCATACTCAGCCATCAGCTCCACAATTTTAAGGAAGTTTCCATTGTTTGGCACATACAGCTGATCTGAAGTGCCACGCAGTGCTAGGTTTTGGGTAGCAAGCATTCTCACAATGGCAATGAGCCTTTTCAGAACATTTTGCCAGTAAAGAGACTCTGATGCAATATTCTCTTGATGCTGATCATCTATGGTGGCCCTTAACCTTAGTCTCATCTCAAGCTCTTTCCACCTATGGAATGCTCTCTGGTTATTTGCTGCCTTCTCATGGCATGTCAGATTTTTGGCCATATTTTTCCAGTCCTTTGTTCCTGTAGAACACAATGTGGCTGGAACATTAGACTGGAGGAGTTTGCAACAAAAACAGTATGCAGCATTCTGGGTTTTTGATACATAAGCCAGGGCCTCTCCACTTTGTCACCATCGGGAATTTCATGCCAGTAATGTGTTGGATGGAAATTTCTATTTTCAGTGTCTCTGGGGAACATGAAGTTTTTCACTTGCTGTGGCCCAAGCAGTACAAGGAAATCCCTCAGGCTACTGCTCAAGTGGGTCCACAGTCCTAGATCATCTTCTAGACTTAAGAAACTCAACTCAGCAGCAGCTGTTTCTTGATCCTCCACCACACTCTTCTCTGTTCTACACTTTTCTTCAGGAATGTGCATGGTTACATCCATTTGAGATGGAGATATGGATGCTGCAGTAGCTGCCAGGTCACCTGCACTCTGACTACCTGGAAGATCAGGCATCTCCTCAGCACTCACATCCTCACTGTTGCCAGAAGGTTCACTTTGAACATTTGTGTCTATGTATCTCAGGAGACCTCCTTCCTGCTTAGCTTCCTTTGCTTTTTTTTTCTTTTCCTGAATGCTTTCCAAGAGGGGAATTTTCTTCTTTCACTCATGACGGCTGTTCTGTGCCAGCTATAGTGGCTCTCAACACTCAGTTGAAGGGAACAAATAAGCAGGCTGGTAGCAGGGACTGAGTGAGGGAAGATATCAGCATCTTAAGGGCCTAACTGACTCCTACTACTTCAGTTGACTGCCTGTTCTCCTCAAGTGGGTTCAGGAAGCAGCAGGAAACAGGAAGCGCCCTGAGAAGCTGGTGTTAAATCAGTCCAGGCTCCTGGGGATGCTAGAGAGTTCATAAGAGACTCCTCCTCCTCTCTCTCCCTGCAGCTCCTGCAGCTTTCTGTTTTTCCTGCTCACCTTTTCTCCTAGCTGCCTGATACGTCTCTTGTGCCCTCCTTCCTCCAGCACAGCACTCCACCATCTCTGTGCATCTAGAGCAGAGACAATACATATGCACCAGCAGCAGACACAATTTTTTACACTTTGGGTCCTAGTGGCGCCTCCCCCCCTCCAGTCTGGCACCTGAGGCAGCTGCTTCAGTTCACCTCATGGTAAGGCCAGCCCTGTGTATGTCTAAGGGTGGCCCTGCTTAATGGCCCATAACTTTTGCTACTTAAGACTTGAGCTAACTTATGGTTTTGGTCTTGTAGAAGATATCCCATTATCCACTTTGTGTCTCTTTTCTGAAGGGTTCATACAGATGCACTTCCTGCTCTTTAACAGGTAGAGTCAAATTCTACCTCAGATACTTGCACACAATAAAAAAAGAGTTGTACATTAATATGTGAGGGAAAAAATCTGGCCCATAGTCATTTGCTAGAGTAGGCTACCCTGCATAGATAGGTAACTTTGATTAGCATTGATAGGAGTGACACAAGATCAATGAGGGGAGAATACACTCTTAGGGCAGAAAAATAATCATAAATACAAAATGATCTTTAGAAACCAACATTCCACCAGAGCTAAACTTGTCCTCACCTGATAGTAGAGAGATATTAAAAAATCTCACCCATGGCAAAAATAAACAAACAAATAATCACATTTGTGAAAGAAAATATTTTTTTGCCTTCATCTCACTTTCTTGGAAGCTAAAGAATCAGAGAGGTAGCCGTGTTAGTCTGGAATTGCAGAAGTTACAAAGAGTCCTGTGGCACCTTAAAGACTAACTAAAGTATTGAAGCATAAGCTTTCGTGGGCTAATACCCACTTCATCGGATGCTTATGCTTCAATACTTTAGTTAGTCTTTAAGGTGCCACAGGACAAATAAGAAATGTGTCCAAGTTTATTAGGAATTTGAATATTTGTGGTCCTAACATCTGTGGTATGGCAAGAGCAGCCTTCTTACAGCTCAAGAACATCTGGAGCTCCAGAGAGCTGTCATTGGCAATAAAGATTCGACTGTTCAACTCCAACGTGAAATCAGTCCTACTGTATGGAGCTGAAACCTGGAGGACAACCAAAACAACCACCAGGAAGATCCAGACCTTCATCAACAGCTGCCTCAGAAGGATTCTCCAGATCCGCTGGCCAGACACCATCAGCAACATCCACCTCTTGGAGAGGACCCGTCAACTCCCAGCAGAGAAAGAAATCAGAAGGAGAAGGTGGGGCTGGATAGGACACACACTACGCAAGCAGCCAACCAACATCACCAGACAGGCACTGCGGTGGAACCCCCAAGGCAAGCGGAAAAGAGGCCGTCCAAGAAACACCTGGCAACGCGACCTTAAGGTTGACACCACAAAAATGGGCTACACCTGGAACCAGCTAGAGAATGGCCCAGGATAGAGGACTCTGGAGATCTGTGGTTGGTGGCTGTAGCGGGGTGCTCCCCGCTCCCTGCCGGCCAGGGCTGGGATAGCCCTGGGGGAGGGGGGTCGTGGCTGTGAGCCTGCAAACTCCCAGGCTGATTGGGAAGCAGGCTCATCTGGGTGGCCACACCCCAAACACTCAGGCCTGCATAAAGCAGAGAGGCAGGGGCCTGAGAGGGACACAGTCTCCTCTGGAAGCAGAGGGAGACGGGCCTAGCTGTGGGGAAGCAGTGAGCAGGGTACCTGGACTGGGGCACAGTTGGGGCTAGGCACTGGGAGCTAGGGAGCTCTAGTCTGAGAGCCCCAGACTGCAAGGCCCAATAGGGGGCCTGACCCAGGGGTACTAGTCAGCCTCCCTGAGCCATAAACAGGGTACCTGGACTGGGACAGGGCAAGGGCAAGGCAACTGGGAGCCAGGGGAGCTGCAAAGCTCTCGTGAGAGGGCCCCAGGCTGCTGAGCCTAGTGAAGGCCCATCCCACAGGGTACTGGGGCTGCAAGGGGGCAGCCCTGGGCTTGGTAGAAGCACCTGGCCAACCCTTCTTGCCTGTGATGAGCAGCCTGATACTGCAGTCCGCCTCAGTGCGTGGAAGCAACTGGTGACTAGCAGAGGCAAAGCCTGAGGCAAGGTAGGGATAGTGGGTGCAGGGTTCCCCAGGGAGGGGAGATCCTAAGACTCGGGGGGGTTCTGCAAGGGTGCAGCACCCTCAGTTCGTGGGCACCAGGGTCCGGGAGGGACATGGGGCCAGAGCAGGAGCAGACATCAGCCGGCAGAGGGCGCTCCGGATGCTGGAAAGAGCTGATTCCCCAGACGACCAGCGTGAGGCGCCGCCGGGTGAGTGACCGCTCTGCTACAGTGGCCCATACCCCGACTGGGGTGACAGGCATAAGTAAGTAAGTAAGTAACATCTGTGGTGGCCATTCAATTTACTGGATGCAAAGCAAGAGCAGGGAGGAATTGGACCAGTCCAGTGGTGGGACCTTTGATAGGTTTCCAATCCTACTGGGCCCCAGTTGTGTTGCTTTCACCAAACTTTGATGTGGGGGCTCTTCAAAGAAAGAAATCTGTGTTAATTCCTAGAAGTAGCATTTCTAAGAGCCAGTGCTTTTGGAATTATTATTTGTTACTTCTCCAATTGTTCTGCATAATTTCCAGATTGTTGCAAGTCATAATCAAAGACAACATTAAGCTCTGATAGTAATTGGAGGTCGCATTGGCTGGAAGAGTTGACAATTAGCAAAATATGCAGTAAAAAATGCAGACACTTTACACATGTCGAAAACTTCCCTATGTTTGGAGGCATCTGATCCACTGCTTGTGCAAATTATAAATATTATTTTTCAGTCATTTTCAGGAAGATATTCACAAAGTAGCTGGAAGATGACATATTTTGCTTTCCTGGTCTACTCAGACCTGAGTGAGAAAATGTTTAATCTTTAAATAGAAGAAGAGTAAATCAGCAGCATTTCATTATATTAAACTAATAGCGCATGAAGCTTATATCTAGTAGACTAGATTCTACTCTCACACTGGTTTTACACCAATCTAATCCCAATGACTCCAGTGGAGTTGCTTCAGATTTAGCACAGTGAAAACAGAATCAGGCACCAGAAATAGGAATTAATCTGCAAATAGAGTTGGTCCAGCTGACCATGCTGTTTTCTTCACAGTATCGAAATGCTGTAATCTCAGAAACAGCACTCTGCAATGTGGAAGAGGGTTTGGTTAGTGTTTCCAGGTTTGTTCCAATTTCTTCAGAATATTTAGTCTTCTCTTCAGCATGGTGGGAGTTTTGCGGTGGTTCTTTGGACAATGGTTTTGGGATTTTTTAAATCACTTTCCCCTCTATGGCACTCCAGAAACTGATGTTCTGTTTCCCTGAGGGAAAATTTTTTCCAGATCTCTTCTCTGCACTATGGATTTCTATTGCATTTTTTGCAGTCCTTCTGTGTGCAGAACTCCCAGAGTCATCAGTGAAATCCTGCACACAGAGTGAGTGTAGCATATCCAATAGAGCTCAACAGTAAAGATAAGCAATGCACTGTACAGGTGAAAACTCATCTGATATACTTTCTAGCAGATACCAACTCACTCCAGATACCACTCTGGGTGAGATATAAGAACTTAAACATAACAAAACAAAGTAGGTAGAAGAGTTTTTTGCCTATATCTAACTTGAACTCTATGAACTGATGCAATTTGTCTGTCCTCACAGGTATTTAGAAGGACCTAAGTAATTTCTTGGTATCTTTCTATTTACAAAAGCATAGAAATAATTACTACTATAACTCCTTTTATCCCAAAGTGCTTTACAAACAATATTCCGGGATCACATTACTAGCCACTATAAACAGCCACACATGAGGTAAAGTATGGCAACTATATAACTGCAGAGCAAAATAGCACAACACAACTTTAGGACAGTCAGGGAAAAATCTGTTTTCCAATTGAAACTGGGATCTTTGCTAGGCAACAGGTAAGAAAATAATTTCATTCTCCTTCGTTAAGCAGCACTCAGTTCCACATTTATAAATACACACACACATGTGGTTCTGGGATGTGGATTATTGTGTCTTGAGGACTAAGGCAGGACCTCTGGATTTGTGCTTACTTTGGATTTCAGATTTACCATAGTCCACATAGGAATAATATGATTGCAGACATGCCTCCTTCTCCCTGTCACAGATTCACAACTACCCTCTTTCCCAGTACTGATTTCCCACTAGCCTTTTCACCAACACAGTAGAAGGCTATATTTTTTCCCCTGGTTGCACAGAGTTTTCATATGAGTCCAGACTGGCAATAGTACAGGCCATTTATCAGCTGGGACAGGAATCTTTCAGCCTCCCAAGAACCTTGAGTCAGTCTGCCCCTCATGGCACTGGTGACTTATTGGTATTTTATTCAGTCAGTTTCCTGACCCTTGCACCTGACTGTTGAGATCACAAAAGCTGGACGGATCTTAGTTAGCTGTTTCCTGACTGAACTTGTGTGTAACTCTAAAGGCTTCACACCACAGAGAAATTTGCCTCCAAATATTTTCTTATAGTGGAAGCATGGCATGCTACTACATTCAGGATCTGCAGCCCTTGCTCCCAGGCTAGGAGGATTATTTCACTTTACTACCAATCCATTCCCATCAACGGATCCAGAAGAGGTAATGTCAGTCTCTGGAGACAACTGAATTCTCCAGACGTTAGTGGCCAGAAGGATAAGTCAATCCATTGTGGGTTCTGTGAGGAATAGAATTCAAAAGGGAGATAGATAATGGGGGTGAGGAGGAAACAACTCTGTAGGACCCTTCCAAAAGAAGAACATTTACAACTATGCTGGTACAGCGGTCACCACTTTGCAGCCACCTTCTTCCTCTGACCAACTTTATTTCCTATTTTGGTTTATGCATTTAGAAGACGTATCAGTTCCCCACGGGGTTTGTTTACCGACAGTGGTGCACTGATTTCATTTAAGATGTGAACCGATTTAGTTAAACCAATGCAAAAGTCTGTGAGGATACTCTTAGTTTGAACCTGGCTTATTTCAGGTTAGCTTAGATCAATTAGAAATAGGTTTAAATTAAACCAAAATAAGTCGCTCTTAAGCCAATTTAAGATTGTCCCACATTGGGGTCTCAGCTAAACTGGTGCAAACCCCAATGCTGACAAGGGCTCAGAGTTTCCTTTTTGTACTTGATGCTGTCCAAGAGCCCATCTTCTCTTCCTCCCTCACCTTCCAACTTTACTGAATTTGGGGTGCTTTCAGAGATTCTTTTCGTAGTCTTATTGTCTCCTGGGAATAGCTGCAATTAAGCGAATAAAGAAAGCTTTTTCTTCATACGTCTACAAACATCTCTCTGCTAAATCAAACATTTCGCAACTTACACAGCAGAGCAAACCCTCCCTTTTTTAATAAACACTGTTTAATACTGAATTGTAAACTATGTGCTCAATTTCAAAACCTGTGTTCTCCAAACGTGTCGATAATATAGCATGTGCCTGCTCCACCCATATTAGTGCATGAAAAAATCAGGAAAATGCACATCCCTATGTGTGATTGCGTGCAAGGGCAGCCAATGGTGTATATGCAGGCATACAGTCCAAGATTTTCAAAAGTGACTAGTGATCTAAGGGCCTTAGTTTTTGAGTGCCCAACTTGAGAAACTTTAAATAGGCCTGATATTCAGCTGGTAGGTGCTCATTGCTTTGTGAAAATCAAGCACCTTGAGGGGTTTCAAGTCACATACCTAAAATTAGTAGTCACTTGTGAAAATCTTGGCTGTATATTTTTTGCAGGCTCATCTGTTGCAGTCAGGTTCGATAATTCGGCCCTATATGATTCAAAGTATGAGAAGATATGGTCTTTTCTAGTCCATCCTGAATAAATCAAATCTGGTATCTATCGGATGTTTTCCACTTTCCTTTCATTTCTTTCCTTTCCTTTTCATTGCACGTTCAGTGCAACCTTCTCTCAGTAACTCCTCCCCAAAGTTCAGAGTTCACCATCATCCAATGTGCAGTTTGTATATTGTAATAATCTGAAATCATCTTCAGCAAAAGTCCATTAGAGGCCGGTTGTCTACAAGTGGGTTCCAATATCTACACTGCATGTGTAAAATATCCTCTCTGAAATCCCCAGCCCTGGCTACTTCAGCAAGTGTCTTTATCCTGCCAGGGACAAAAGAAGTGGGGTGGGAGTAAGGGGAGAGAAGGGAGAAGATCCGGTTGCTGACAGCTGTCGGTTGCCATTAGAAATGATGACAGATTAAGTATATGGAGAATTTTCTCTCTTAACAAACAGAGTGCTTTGCCTCAGTTATGCCAAGAGCTATTCATTTTCCATTGCTTTGGCATAAACTCTCAAGATCTTAATATGTTGTGTCAGAAAAATGAGCCTTATTTCATATTTCTAGCACAGAACTCGTAGTGGTGGTGAGCCAGAGGCGGGGTAAGGGATGAGGAGCGAGAGACTATTATCAGAAGCGCTGTTGGAAAAAATGGGCCTTTTTCCCCATACAAAAGTGGCAGAGTGCTCTGTAGTGAGTAAAGAGCCTTTGTCACTCACTGGAAACCTGTCACCTTACACTGTGATACTGCAGGGGCCTGCATGACAGGTCAGGCCTAATGAGAAGAATGACAATGTGGATGCTGCAGGGAGGAAGGCACAGAGAAGTAGCCTTTGTTTCCTTTAGGGAAATCCTTTCATGGTAAGAGTTTCCGTACTTTCATACAGTTGTTACACAGAGCTGATATTTAAGAGATTAGAGCTGGGAATGCCAGCACTCTACAAGCAGCTTCTCCAGCATGCAGATGGGGAAGGTGTGAGGCTGGGAGAATGTGGGCCATAGGCAATGGGCTCCAAATACAAATGGAAAGTGCAACTTTCTGGAAAGCAAAGACGGTGAATATTTAGCCTATGTTACATTTCACAAAACATTTCCCTGACTGTATCCGTGACCTTTATTGCACAGTGTATCAGTGCACAGAGCCAGGCATCATGGACAAAATGCGCCTTTGGGTGTCCTGTAGTTTACATAAGTTTTCAGGGCAACACTTCGCTACACCCCTACCATCCGCAACATGCCCAACGTGGAGAAGCATAGCCCCTCTGAGGCTGCCACTCCAGCCTCCAGTCCACAGCCACTCCATACAGGGTATTAAGGTGACTGACTCAATCCTTTGCAGATCTGCCTTGGCATAAAGATTCCAACCCACCAGAATGCACAGGGTGCAACAGTTGTCACTGCATAGTTTATGTGCCTATAGCAGGAGTTGGCAACCTTTCAGAAGTGGTTGCTGAGAACCTTTCACAACCTTTCACAACCTTTCACAAGTGGTTGCTGAGCTCTATGACTTTATCCTCACACACAATTATTTCAAATTCGGGGACAATATATACTTCCAGACCAGTGGCACTGCTATGGGCACCTGCATGGCCCCACAGTATGCCAATATCTTTATGGCTGACCTGGAACAACGCTTCCTCAACTCTCGTCCACTCACACCCCTTCTCTATCTACGCTACATTGATGACATATTCATCATCTGGACCCATGGGAAAGAAACTCTGGAAGAATTCCACCATGATTTCAACAGCTTCCACCCCACCATCCACCTCAGTCTGGACCAGTCTACACAGGAAGTCCACTTCCTAGACACCACGGTGCAAATTAATGACGGCCACATCAACACTACCCTATACCAAAAACCTACGACAGCTATGCCTACCTTCATGCCACCAGCTTCCATCCCGGACATACCATAAGAACATAAGAACATAAGAACGGCCATACTGGGTCAGACCAAAGGTCCATCTAGCCCAGCATCCTGTCTACCGACAGTGGCCAATGCCAGGTGCCCCGGAGTGAGTGAACCTAACAGGTATGATCGAGCGATCTCTCTCCTGCCATCCATCACCCCCCTCTGACAGACAGAGGCTAGGGACACCATTCATTACCCATCCCGGCTAATAGCCATTTATGGACTTAGCCTCCATGAATTTATCCAGCTCTCTTTTAAACCCTGTTATAGTCCTAGCCTTCACAGCCTCCTCAGGTAAGGAGTTCCACAGGTTGACTGTGCGCTGTGTGAAGAAGAACTTCCTTTTATTTGTTTTAAACCTGCTGCACGCCAATTTCATTGAGTGGCCCCTAGTTCTTCTATTTTGGGAACAAGTAAATAACTTTTCCTTATTTACTTCCTCCACACCACTCATAATTTTATATACCTCTATCATATCCCCCCTTAGTCTCCTCTTTTCCAAGCTAAAAAGACCTAGCCTCTTTAATCTCTCTTCATATGGGACCCGTTCCAAACCCCTAATCATTTTAGTTGCCCTTCTCTGAACCTTTTCTAGTGCCAGTATATCCTTTTTGAGATGAGAAGACCACATTTGTACGCAGTATTCAAGATGTGGGCGCACCATGGATTTGTATAAGGGCAATAAGATATTCTCTGACTTAGTCTCTATCCCTTTTTTAATGATTCCTAACATCCTGTTTGCTTTTTTGACTGCCACTGCACACTGCGTGGATGCCTTCAGAGAACTATCCACAATGACTCCCAGGTCTTTTTCCTGATTGGTTGTAGCTAAATTAGCCCCCATCATATTGTATGTATAGTTGGGGTTATTTTTTCCAATGTGCATTACTTTACATTTATCCACATTAAATTTCATTTGCCATTTTGTTGCCCAATCACTTAGTTTAGTGAGATCTTTTTGAAGTTCTTCACAGTCTGCTTTGGTCCTTACTACTTTGAGCAGTTTAGTATCATCTGCAAACTTTGCCACATCACTGTTTATCCCTTCCTCCAAATCATTTATAAATAAGTTGAATAGGATCGGTCCCAGGACTGACCCTTGGGGAACACCACTAGTTACCCCTCTCCATTCTGAAAAAGTTCCATTTATTCCTACCCTTTGTTCCCTGTCTTTTAACCAGTTTTCAATCCATGAGAAGATCTTCCCTCTTATCCCATGGCAGCTTAATTTACGTAAGAGCCTTTGGTGAGGGACCTTGTCAAAGGCTTTCTTGAAATCTAAGTACACTATGTCCACCGGATCCCCCTTGTCCACATGTTTGCTGACCCCTTCAAAGAACTCTAATAGATTAGTAAGACACGATTTCCCTTTGCAGAAACCATGTTGACTTTTGCCCAACAATTTATGCTCTTCTATGTGTCTGACAATTTTATTCTTTACTATTGTTTCAACTAATTTTCCCGGTACGGACGTTAGACTGACTGGTCTGTAATTGCCAGGATCACCTCTAGAGCCCTTTTTAAATATTGGCGTTACATTAGCTATCTTCCAGTCACTGGGCACAGTAGCCGATTTAAAGGATAGGTTACAAACCCTCATTAATAGTGCCGCAATTTCACATTTGAGTTCTTTCAGAACTCTTGGTGAATGCCATCTGGTCCCGGTGACTTGTTACAGTTAAGTTTATCAATGAGTTCCAGAACCTCCTCTACTGATACTTCAATTTGTGACAATACCTCAGATTCGTCACCTACAAAAGACAGCTCAGGTTTAGGAATCTCCCTAACGTCCTCAGCCGTGAAGACTGAAGCAAAGAATTCATTTAGTTTCTCTGCAATGACTCTGTCATCTTTAAGTGCTCCTTTTGTATCTCTGTCATCATGGGGCCCCACTGGTTGTTTAGCAGGCTTCCTGCTTCTGACATATTTAAAAAACATTTTGTTATTACCTTTTGAGTTTTTGGCTAGCTGTTCTTCAAACTCCATTTTAGCTTTTCTTACACTTTATTTGGCAGTGCTTATGCTCCTTTCTATTTACCTCACTAGGATTAGACTTCCACTTTTTAAACGATGCCTTTTTCTCTCTCACTGCTTCTTTTACTTGGCTGTTAAGCCACGGTGGCTCTTTTTTAGTTTTCTGGCGTTGTTTTTTAATTAGGGGTATACATTTGAGTTGGGCCTTTATTATGGTATCTTTGAAGAGAGTCCATGCAGCTTGCAGGGATTTCACTTTAGTCACTTTACCTTTTAATTTCCGTTTAACTAACCCCCTCATTCTTGCATAGTTCCCCTTTTTGAAATTAAATGCCCCAGTGTTGGGCTTCTGAGGTGTTATTCCCACCATAGGAATGTTAAATGTTATTATATTATGGTCACTATTTCCCAGCGGTCCTTTTATAGTTACCTCTTGAACCAGATCCTGCACTCCACTCAGGACTAAATCTAGAGTTGCCTCTCCCCTTGTGGTTTCCTGTACCAGCTGCTCCAAGAAGCAGTCATTTAAAGTATCAAGAAATTTCATCTCTGCATTTCGTCCTGAGGTGACATGTACCCAGTCAATGTTGGGATAATTGAAGTCTCCCACTATTATTGGGTTCTTTATTTTGACAGCCTCTCTAATCTCCCTTAGCATTTCGTCATCGCTATCACTGTCCTGATCAGGTGGTCGATAATAGAGCCCTATTACCACACGATCCATTGTCTACAGCCAAGCACTGACGTACAATCGTATTTGCTCCAACCCCTCAGACAGAGACCAACACCTACAAGATCTTCACCAGGCTTTCTCAAAACTACAATACCCGCACAAAGAAATAAGGACACAGATCAACAGAAACAGACATGTACCCAGAAGCCTGCTGCTGCAAGAGAAGCCCAAGAAAGAAAACAATAGAACACCACTGGCCGTCACCTACAGTCCTTAGTTAAAACCTCTCCAACGCATCATCAGTGATCTACAACCCATCCTGGACAATAATCCCTCACTTTCACAGGCCTTTGGAGGAAGGCCAGTCCTGGCACACAGACAACCTGCCAACCTTAAGCAGATTCTCACCAGCAACAGCACACTGCGCCATAATAACTCCAACTCAGGAACCAATCCATGCAACAAACCTCGATGCCAACTCTGCCCACATATCTACACCAGCAACACCATCACAGGACCTAATCAGATCAGCCACACCATCACTGGATCATTCACCTGCACATCTACCAATGTAATATATGCCATCATGTGCCAGCAATGTCCCTCTGCTATGTACATCGGCCAAACTGGACAGTCCCTACGAAAAAGGATAAATGGACACAAATCGGATATCAGGAATGGCAATATACAAAAACCTGTAGGAGAACACTTCAATCTGCCTGGACACACAATTACAGCAAAAAAACTTCAAGACCAGACTGCAAAGAGAAACTGCAGAGCTGCAGTTCATTTGCAAGTTTGATACAATCAATCTAGGATTGAACAAGGATCTTGAATGGCTTGCTAATTACAAAAACAGCTTCTCCTCTCTCCGAGTTCACACTTGCAATTCAGCTAGAAGAATACCTCACCCTCCCTGATTTGAGTTAACAAGCTGGTTCAGCCTGATTGGACTAACCTTGTTACCTCCTACGTGGTTCTTGCCTACTTATCTATACCTTCCCCTGGACACTTCCACTGCTTGCGTCCGATGAAGTGGGTATTAGCCCACAAAAGCTTATGCTTCAAAACTTTATAGTTAGTCTTTAAAGTGCCACAACTGGACAGTCCCTACGAAAAAGGATAAATGCACACAAATCAGATATTAGGAATGGCAATACAGTAAAACCTCGATTTAACGGACTAATTCGGGCGAGGGGGTGTCCGTTAAATCAAAAAGTCCGTTATTTAATAAAAAAAAACAATGAGCTGTCGGAGCAGCAGCCCGCCCGCCACAGGGTCGGGGCGGCAGCTCCGCAGCCCGCCCGCTGCCGGGACCGAGGCGGCAGCCGGGAGCCAGCAGACGGCCGCCAGCGAAGGGGACCGGGGCCGCAGCAGGAAGGGGTCGCGGTCTGATATGGATCAGAAATTTTGTCCGTTGCATCTGAAGTCCGTTAAATCGAGGTCCGTTAAATCGAGGTTTTACTGTATACAAAAACCTGTAGGAGAACACTTCAACCTGCCTGGACACACAATTACAGATTTAAAAGTCACCATACTGTAGCAAAAAAACTTCAAGTCCAGACTGCAAAGGGAAACTGCAGAGCTACAATTCATTTGCAAATTCAACACAAACAATCTCGGATTGAACAAAGACCTACAATGGCTAGCTAATTACAAAAATAGCTTCTCCTCTTTCCATGTTCACACCCCCCATTCAAATGCTAGAAGAATAACCCACCCTCCCTGATCGGAGATAACAAGCTGGTTCAGCCTAATTGGACTAACCTTTTTACCTCCCACCAGGTTCTTGCCTACTTTTCTATACCTGCTTCTGGACACTTCCACTGCTTGCATCCGACGAAGTGGGTATTAGCCCACGAAAGCTTATGCTTCAAAACTTTATAGTTAGTCTTTAAAGTGCCACAGGACTTTGTTACCTCTGCTATTCCAGACTAACACGGCTACCTCTCTGATTCTTGAAAAGACTCTTTGTTACCTCTTTCAGAAGTGGTGTGCCGAGTCCTCATTTATTAACTCTAATTTAAGGTTTCGTCTGCCGGTAGTACATTTTAATGTTTTTAGAAGGTCTCTTTCTATAAGTCTGTAATATAGAACTAAACTATTGTTGTATGTAAAGTAAGTAAAATGTTTAAGAAGCTTCATTTAAAATTAAATTAAAATTAAAATGCAGAGCTCCCCAAATTGTGGCCAGGACCCGGGCAGTGTGAGTGCCACTGACAATCAGCTCACGTGCCGCCTTCGGCATCCGTGCCATAGGTTGCCTACCCCTGGCCTATAGCCCTCCCCAGCTATCTTGCAACAGAAAGGGCAAACAGTATAAATAGCAATGGAGGGCCTTGTATGGGAACTACACGAAGATGTAAATTGCACCCAAAGTAACAATATTCAAGTCATTTAATAAAAAAACCAATCAGATTCACTTCCATCACTACTAAATTGACCAATCACAGGGCTTTACATTACTCCTGTCAAATTCGGGCCATGATAACTGCACTCCGTAGTCTCCTGGTGTTTCTAGTTTTTCAGATAGCACTTTGGATCTTTCTTCACTCACAGAAAGAAACATGGAAGCTTTCCACAGAAATGTGTATAATGCCAGCTGCTTAGCCAACAAGAAGTTATGGATTTTGAATCGACAAACATTTTTTTGCAGTGACATAGCTGTAGAAGGAAAAGCAATTTACCCTCTCTGTTTTTTATTATATGTAATCTCCGCAGGCAATCAAAAGGTATTCGCCCACCACAGGGAACACAAAAAAATGTTTGTACTCTTATCAGACTCAAGCATTATACTTAAACTGGTGGGTCCTGGGGCTATACGTCCCACAGCAGCACTTGGATTTGGCATTCAAACTCAATGTACATACATCGACTTTGGCCCCTGGCACTCTTCCTGGTCACTTAAAAAGTTTTTGCCCATAGCATCAGGCTCTTAGATGACAAACACTGCTCTGAGGTTAGGTGCTGGCCCATATATGGGGCTTTGTTACAGCAATAAATTTACTCTTTATTTTCATACAGTGCAGCTTTGTGGGACTTGCAGTAACATGTCTGAAGGGGGCCCTTGTGCAACATGCTTTGATATTTATTTTCCTGAGGAACCAAAAATATGCTATTAGGTCTTTAATAAACTTGAAAGGTGTGCTTTCCATCTTTAAGTGAATGTAGCATGTGAGGAAAGTTGGTTTGGCAGCACTGTTATGCCAAGTTATTGCTTTTTGTTTTGTTAGAGGCTGTGATTCTCCCATTCAAGGGCCCATTATGTGAAATTTAGGGAAATGGATCAAGGACAAGTTTTGGACTTCACTTTCAAAAGAAGAGGAAAGACACAGGGAGAAGTGACTTGGCAATACAGAACTGTGATTACCACTTGGGGGTTCTAGGCCCTGAGTACTCAAGTATGTACTTAGCTTTAAGCACTTGTTCTTAGTTCCATGGATTTTAAGTTAACCATGTGCTGAAATGCTTTCATGATTCAGGCCCATAATGAAGTGGTCTAGGCCAGGGATGGGCAACTTGTGGCTCTGGAGCCACATGCGGCTCTTCAGAAGTTAATATGCGGCTTCTTGTACAGGCACCGACTCTAGGGCTGGAATTACAGGCACCAAGTTTCCAGTGTGCCAGGGGATGCTCACTGCTCAACCCCTGGCTCTGCCGCAGGCCCTGCCAACACTCTCCCGAGCCACCATGCCTTCGCTTCTCCCCCTCCTCCCCTCCGATCCTCCTGCATGCCATGAAACAGCTCACCCCAGGAGGTGTGAGGAGGAAGGGAGAGGCACTGTTCAACAGGGCTGCTGGTGGGTGGGAGGCAGTAGGAGCGGGGGCGGGGGGAGCTAATGGGAGGCTGCTGACGTATTACTGTGGCTCTTTGTCAATGTACATTGGTAAATTCTGGTGCCTTCTCAGGCTCAGGTTGGACACCCCTGGATTAGGCAATTGGGGTTCAATTCTTTGAAACCTTACCATTGACTTCAGGTTAAGGCCACTCATTATTTCACAGATGGGCCCAGCATCTTGCAGGTCAAGCTTCTGCCAAAGGCTCAACTTGTAACTCTAGCAATCAAGTGCCCCTATGTGCTGGCTCTGAATGCTCAACTGAAAAATGAGTTTCTTCATTCAAAGTCAAGACCAGGTTACACACTAAAACTAGCTAATTAGCTGGTTTTGATAGTAGTGCAAATTCATTTAAGATATTTACTAAAGAGGAATCAAACCAAAGGCCCGGATCTGAACATTCCTGAGTTTAGGCAAGTTCAGATCGGGCCTCAGCCCAGGTCCTCAAAGGTATTTAGGTACCTAATGCTCACTGAAATCTTCAGGACTGGTGCGTATTTCTACAACAGTAGGAACCAGGCCCAGGATTCAAACACCTCTCGATTTTGGAAAAGTTCAGATTCAGCTCTGAATTTTTGTTGGTCAAACCCATTTCTTCTTATTGCTAAAATTGGCTGCTTGGACCAAACTTTTGCCCTGCAAAACTAAATCCTTCATTACAGATGCAAAGGACCCATGGATCTGAAGATCAGCACTTTCTGCAGGATGGCACAATATCATTGCATTCTAACCTGACATAGAGGTTACAGTCACCCTTTCAGACAATAAATTAATGGCACATATTTCAAAAACTGTCAGGTCTGGCTAGCGGAACGGGGTTCCATATGTGTACTAAAGTCTTTTTCTCTCTCAGATGTTTTCAACAGTGCTTGTGACAGAAAGGGGAGGGAGGAAGGCAAATGAATTTTTTTCTAAATAAATATGCCTTTGGTAGGTAAATTAAGTACGGCTAAACCACCCTGAACACGCCTGATCCCGTCTGATCTCGGAAGCTAAGCAGGGTCGGGCCTGGCTAGTACTTGGATAGGAGACCTCCTAGGAATACCAGGTGCTGTAGGCTTAACATGGGCATGGGGCTAGCAACTCCACCCCGTAGGGAACCAAATTGCTACCGAAACACCAACAACAGGGATGGAGGGATCTGTGGTTGGTGGCCCATACCCCGACTGGGGGGTGATGGGCAGAGAGAGAGGTAAATTAAACAGACAAATGCCAACACAGACAGATGAAAGTGATATTTTATTATAAGCTTCTCATAAAGTAGCTTCTCATTGGTGAGAGAAGCACAAAAGAAGACACAAGAAGCCAATGGAAGAAGTGATTGTTAATACTCGGTCTGGAAATGATAACTAATACTGTGCCTTTCTTTTTTTCCGCACTGATTATATAATTTATATCAGAATACTTCGGTACTTTGAGTCTGTCAGATTGGAGTTCCTTTATATAATTTTTTTTCTTTCTAATTAGCTAGGTACAAAAACAAGCAGAACAGTAAAATACTATACACAAGGGGAGGTGACATTTTATTAGGCTCCTTCCTTTGTACTAATTCCCAATAGGCCTGTGGCTGGGCTGGGCCCTACTGAAAGCATGACCAATCCCCTTTCAGTGTTTAAAGAGTTAAATGGAAAGATCGAAGAGAAAACTGGAAAATATTCCTTTTAAACGTGGTGTAGTTTGAATCATCATAACCAACATACTACAAAGAGCGGTAGAAAAGTAATAAGGTGGCATTGGAGCAGATATGTGAACTAGTATTAATGGCAAGAGTTCAGATATAAATACATATGTCTGGCTGTTCTATTTCTTATCAGATAAGAGTGCTGGCTTGCAAGCAGTTTAGGTGAAACAAAAGTGGCATCTAAAGTACTTGCAAAACAGTGCACTTATTTGGGAAGATGTACCGTAAACAAACCAACTGATTCAGACAACTTTGAAAATCTCAGTTTATGGGCTTGTCTTCACTACGGGGGGGGGGGGAGGGAGGTGAGGGGTCGACTGCAGATACACAACTTCAGCTATGTGAATCACGTAGCTGAAGTTGCGTATCTGCAGCCGACTTATCTGCCATCCTCACGGCGGCGGCAGTTGGCGGCGCACTCCCCCGTCGACTCCAGCTTGTGCCTCCTGGCAAACTGGAGTTCCGGAGTCGACAGGGGCGCCACGAGCGATCGATTTCTCGTGTCTTCACCAGATGCAAGAAATCGATCGCTACCCACCGATTAGTGAAGACCAGTCCTAAGTGAGTTGAGAGCCAAACTTGTAAATATATGGAGATATATCTATCTCATAGAACTGGAAGGACCTTGAAAGGTCATTTAGTCCAGTCCCCTGACTTCACTAGCAGGACCAAGTACTATCCCGTGACCGATTTTTTTTTTTGCTCCAGATCCCTAAATGGCCTCCTCAATGATTGAACTCACAACCCTGGATTTATCAGGCCAATGCTCAACCCACTGAGCTATCCCTCCCCCACCATTTTATTTCAACTGGATTTAGACACCTAGGTCTTCTAGTCTCCTTTGAAAAAGTCCAGTCTAATTTGATATAGCTCAAGGGACAAAAGTGTTAGAAGCTTTATAATTAGAAGAGATGTGAATGAAAAAAATCAAACCCTTAGTTGATTCAAACCCTTAAAAGCATTAAGGGCCCAGTCATGCAAGGTGCTAAAGTAATCTTGCCTCCCACCTCACAGGACTGAGCCTACAGTGAATAGCCAAACAATACTACAGAGAGTCCTGCGCTATAAATTTGTGAGCCAGGCTTTTGAATATCCCAAAGTCTAGGGGTATGGGAATCTGAAGATTGGGTGATAAGGACTAGTCGCAAAACTTGGACTGAGGTTCAGAGTCCAACTGCTACACGTCAAAATTCAGGGATGCTGAGAATGGTGGATTTGATTCAAGACCATCTCAAATCAATACTCTAAAAATTAAACATTCCTTCCATGGTCTCTCTTTCAGTGCAGCCAGAGAGCAGTGTGGTTTGACAGTTAAAGCAAAATGAGATTTTGTCACAAAACCGGGGAGTCACGAGCAATGGTTGTCTAGTAATTTGGAAACAATTTCAGACACAGATATTAAACCAGCCCCTAATAAATTACCCACCAACTCTACTATAATTCTGTTGGTTTTTGGTGGGGTTTTGATGACAACATACAAACCATGGGAGTAAAGCTCAATGGTTTGTACATGTCACCAGAACCCCAAGATTAAAATACAGCTTTATAATATGTACAATTTGGGTCTAGTTTATTATTTATAATACTTGGGTACCAACAAAAAAGCAGATACCAAATGCAAACTTTTTAATTCGTTAGTAAGTTGACATCACTTACTGTCTTTCTCAATGTATTTTTATTTGTTTGATCTTCTATAAATTTTTCTCTTTGTTCTCCAGATAGAATAGCAAATCTAGTTAGCGCTGAAGGCATTTTGCTGCAAAACAGTAACTGAACCACCTTTAAAAATTTAGAATTTTAAGTGTGACACCATGTCCTATAGCAAAATATTTGTATCATTAGAGGACATTTTATTACCCTGTAATATACAAATCTGTAAACCTTGTAAGTTATAGGACTTTTTAAGTCACTTGTGTATTTTATTTAGAGAGTAAACTACAAACAGTTCATAGGCGACAAGAAACCAGAATTCTGTTCTTGGCTCTAACTCTATAGGTGACCTTGAGTTGGCAAAATTTTGAAATATCTAGTCATTTCCAGGACCTCAGTTTTTGGGAGCTTATCATGACATACTTAGTTTAGGTGCCTAAATATGGATTTAGGTCCCTATCTTTAGGCAGCCAGTTTTGTAAATAAAGTAGACTCTCGATTATCCAGGATTGGGTTAACCACGTTGTGGATTAACCAGAATGTCAGGGTTGGCTCTGGCTTTGTTGTCGCCCCAAGCACAAAAAACACACACACAAAAAAACACCAGGGCACAGGGCAGCCAGTGAACCAACACCCCCTTCCCCCAGCACAGGGTGGCTGGTGAACCAACACCCTCTCCCCATATTTCCTATGGATGGTGATTATCCGGGATTTTATTAACCAGGATTAATTTTTTCCCTATTATCCTGGCTAATCAAGAGTCTACTGTATTGACCACTAGTTCTTTCTCCCCCATTCCCTCACCACCCTACAATCCTCATCTCTTTTTGAAAGTAAACTATTGGTTAGTCATGTCTTTCCAAAGTATTTCATGGCTGGACTGGATTTTAACTCTCTCTTGCCTCTGAAGAGGCATACACCATATATAACTCTTTGGGTTTAATTTCATTAACAGGAAAGATAAAAGCCTGATTCTCAGAGGTGCTAAGCATTCTCAACTAGGAGACATGAGGGCTTCCGCGTCTCAAAAGGGTCCTAGACCCTGCACTTCCCTAAATGCTGCCCCCGCCATAGCAAAAGCCACGGCAAGATGTTCCGAAACAGCTGACAGATCCTTTTACAAAGTACTGATTTTTATAATCCATTTTCTTGCCAATCTAAACGACACCTATTTTTTATTATTTCCAGTTGTTACGCAATCCTTATAGTTTAACACTGACGTCAGTAATAAACAATAATAGGATTGTGAACTACTGCTCTTTCTAATAAAATGATGTTTCTTCTCTGCATTATAAATCTAATAGCTATTACATCAGCATCCATAAATATATCTCATCGCTTACCTTTTTACTATATACAGGGCATTACATGTATTTATTTTAACCACAGATATTATTAGATCACGACTGGCTAATAAACAAAACAAAAAGCTTTAACGAATGGCTCATCTTTATATCATTTTCTGCCTTTGATGAGGAGATGGCTTTTACCTGTGTCCCCGTTCCCCTCTATAGCAGCAGTTGCTAACCTGTTCTGGACATTTCTCTACGAATCCTTGTGCAATGTACACCTTTAACTCTTGATGGCTGGGGGAAATTCTCAGGTATCACAGAACCTGTTGAAAGTTGGTTCAGTTCCAGTGCCATTTGGAATATCTTCTCCTGCCTCCCCCAAACCTGTGAAAACATACCCACGCCCATATTGCTAGCCCAGGTCCTTCCTTCCATGCTCCTCTGGCTCTTAACATTTTTCCTACTCCCTCCCACTGCCTGGCCCTGCTCTCTTCTCACAACGTTCAAGAACCTCCATCCCCCTTCTCCACATTCCACATGTTTCTTGCTCCTGGGTCTCCCTCACAGATTACGTATTTCAAAGTTTTGATATATCATATTGGGCTGTCATGCCACCAAAAGTCATAGTAAGCAATTGTTTACAACCATGGCTGCATTGTAAATTTAACTATTTAATACATGTATTAATAGGGCCAGGTAATTTGCTGCCGTGTTTTCTCCTTTCAAAGAAGGAGCTCTCTAAAGAATTGAACATGACCTCATGGTCTGAGCAAGAAACTGGAACCAAGAAATCCAGAGCCAGAACCTGGCCCCTGTTTTGCACCTTTGCACCTAGTGAGCAGCAAAGCTAGGCTGTAAAGCTGCCATAAAGTGGCAAGTGAAGACTCCTCTGGCATGGAGAGTCTTCTGCTTGCTCAGAGCTAGAATAGTCAGCTCTACTCCACCTATTCCGAGAACCACTCCTTGACTCCCTCAGAAGAGCGGGGTATTAGGGAGTGATTCCAGCCAGAACATGACTCCAGCAGCCCTCTAGGGCAGGGTTTCTCAATGACGGGTCTGTGGGCCGACGGGGCCCTGAGATCTCCCTGACAGAGTATAGGAAGGCAGCCATCCAATCTCTGGTATTAAAAAGCTTGAGAAACACTGCTTTAGGGGAGCTATTATAAACCAGCAGAATTTACATCTGGGGCCAAAGAAGCCCTGCAGCAGGCCCATGCAACAGAGGCCTAAGGCAGAGTAGCGTGCTGGGGCTGCAAAGGATCCAGCCTGCAGAGCCTTCCAGTTTAAAGAGCAGATTTTTAAAAATTGATTTTAAAATGGATTTAAAACTTCTGAATTTTAATTCTGGCTCTGGCACGGATTCTGCTGTGCAGCCTGGGGGAAAGGCGTTTAATCTCTTTGCCTCCGTTTCCTTCACCCAGCAAATCCAGCTAATACTTACCTACCCAGCATTGTAATATTTACAGAAGGTGAACAGCGCTGGACTAGAAAGATCAGCACCACGTGACTGTTCTAACGACTGAAGATTGTTCCTCTGTATTGCCATTACTGAGACTTGGGCCCGTCTTGGCCTTTCACTCCTCAAGCCTGCACGGGCTGGAAGCAGCATGCTGAGTTGAGGAAAAGGAGCACCTTACAAAACTCTGCCAAGGACCCTCGGGCTGCTTAAGGGGTGACCTTGATAGACTTCAGTGGGAGTCCCATTTAGTCTTGCACAACTGCCTGAGTCACACTCAAGGAGGGAGGGGGACAGGAAAAAAATGGTATGTTTATATATTATGTGTACATGAGTGTGTGTTGTTCACCAAAAGTTCAAGTAGGGCAGTACGGTCTGCATAGGCGTGTGCAGCACATTTCATTAGGATGTGCACCAAGGGAGCCCCGCCCTTTGCCCCTGCCCCACCCACTCCCTCCTACTTCCGTCCCCTTGACTGTCCCCCTCAGAATCTCCAACCCCCCTGCTCCTTGTCCCCTGACTGCCCACTCCTGGGACCCCTGCCCCTAACTGTCCCTCCCAGGACCACACCCCCTATCTAAGCCTCCCTGCTCCTTGTCCCCTGACTGCCCACTCCTGAGACCCCCCCCCAACCCTGACTGCCCCCAGGACCCTCCTGGCTTCCTTTCCCCAGACTGCCCTGACCCTTATCCACCCTTCCGACCCTGACAGATCACGGGACTCCCACGCCCCATCCAAGCCCCCCCTGCTCCCTGACTGCCTCCTCCAGACACTCCCCCACCCTAACAACACCCCTCGGGATCCCGCCCCCTATCCGACCCACCCTGCTCTCTGTCCCCGACTGCCCCCACCCCTTATCCAACCCCCCTGGCCCCAGATCCCTTACCATGAGGCTCCTAGCAGCATGTTTGGCTCCGCTCCGAGCCAGACACGCTGCCACATGGGAGCGTGCAGTCTTGCCCCCAAGAGCACTGTGCGTGTGGTGGCATGGCTCCAGGGGAAGGGGAAAGGCAGGGGAGGAGCCAGCAGCTTGCTGCACTTGGACAGTCACCCCAGCCCAGGTGCGCAGGGTCTGCAGCTTGTTGTGGCCCCCTCTCCCGGCCAGAGCTCACAGGCCATAGTTTACCCAGCAGCCCACCCCTGCATTCGGGTGTGCCTGGGCACACTCAGCACACCCCGTGCGCACGCCTATGACAATCTGGTATGCTGTACCAGCAAGATATTTATAGCTGGTACAGCTTACAGATAGACACAGGAGGACCAGAAAGTGGGGTCATCGGGTGGCCCCATGCCGGCAGCTCCTCTGGTGCCAGACAGCAAGTGTGAAAAATGGAGATAGGATGGGGGGGGGGGCGGTAATAGGCGCCTATATAAGAAAAAGACCACAAAATTGGGACTGTCCTTATAAAATTGGACATCGGGTCACCCCGTCTGGCACAGCTGTAATGCCCCCAGCCCTTCCATGCAGGGTCTCCTCCATCTGTACAGCAGCCCCACTGGACAGGGCTGGGGGCATTACAGCTGTGCCAGACGGGGTGACCCGATGTCCAATTTTATAAGGACAGTCCCAATTTTGTGGTCTTTTTCTTATATAGGCGCCTATTACCCCCCCCCCCCCCCATCCTATCTCCATTTTTCACACTTGCTGTCTGGCCACCCTACTGCCAGAACTGCCAGGGCATGGCCGCCCGGTGGCCCCACGTTCTGCTCCTTTCACCCCTGAGGTTCCAAAGTCTCCGGTGCAGCGGAAGGCAGACAGAGCCCTCGCCCCGTTATGGATCATGGGGAGAGGACAGAGAGAGTGTGGGGGCCCCAGGCTGGGGACAGGGAGGAGTCACGTGGAGGGTCACATGAGGTCACGTGCCCCCCCGATAGCTGCTCTCCTCCCCGTACCGGTAAGAAATGTATTCCACTTGCACCACTGGTTGTTCATTTAGGCCCCAATACTAAGCCCACTGGCCAGCCTGAGCAGCCAGTGCTGTATCTTTCCCCTCCCCCTCAGGCTTCACACAACCTTACAACTGGAGTAGCATCCAGGGTGCCTTAAGCAACTCCCCGAGATGGCATAAGTGAGAAAGGGCAGCATCAGCATCCCTGTAGCAGCTAATCTTAGAGCCCATGCATAGCTGGGCTTGAGGCTTCAAGGAATTCAGGAGAGCACACCCCTCCTGCCGACCCTCCCCTTCTGCTGCAGCATTTCCCCAGCTTCAGAGGGGCAGGTGGGATTTTCCCCTTCCTTCCTACACAGCTGATTTCATCACAACCCTCTCTAGAATAAATGTGTCCAGCAGCAGCCTGGGGCAACCCCAGACACGAATAGTGTTATGATCTATGGATGCACGTGTGAATCTGTATAAATAAGTCAGATTCTTTCCCGTCTCTCTCAGCACCGACTAATGGCTCAAATGAAATCTTTAAATGTTCGATTTCAAAGCAGAGGGATTTCCCCTCCTCCCCCATCTGAAAGGAAAAAATGTGATCATGGGAAATGTGAAATGTTGATTTTAATGGAAAAATTGCATTGAGCCTACTTCCACAGACTAGAAAATCCACAGAGTGAGACTTCAGGCTTGGCACCTGCTCCAGAACCTTCTTGATGAAGCAAAGGTTGTCTTCATTAAGAGCATTAATATTCATGCAGCATGGTAATTTTGACACAGAAAAGGTCTCTGTAACCTTTTCTTGTGTGAGAATTTTTTACTTCTCAAGGAAATTACAGTCCAGCAATGACTTAATTAATGCTGGGTTTCTCCAGCAGATTTTGAAGAGCTGTCAGTTTGGGCTTGCGGTAGCTGTCAAACAGGGAGAAGTCTCTGGCTAGGTAGATTGAAGAGAGGGATGGGAGACAACCAAGCCCCCAACATAGATCCATGCAGCTGGGGGTGGGGAGGGAATAAATATCTCCCATGTTAGTTCTAATTTAGCAATCTGCTTTCCCCAATACTGGGTCATTTATTATTGGTATGTAGGACACAGCTTGAATTAATACTCCATTTTTCACTCTGCTTATTTATTCTTTTTATTTTTCTTACTTATAATTCCATTTTGCTCTCATTTATTTCAGAGGTTAACAATGCCCATATCTTTGTGCAAGGGTCAGTGGAAGAAACCCAATTTAAATGGCACATAGTCTCCATTGCAAACAGTGGGAATAAGTAGAGAAGCATTACTTGGTTTTATTTATATATATAGATATATATATATATATATATATATATATATATATATATATATAAATAAAAGGGCCGTACAGTAAAACCTCCATTTAACGGACTAATTCGGGCAAGGGGGTGTCCGTTAAATCAAAAAGTCCGTTATTTAATAAATTTTTTTAAAAAACAAGCTGTCGGAGCAGCAGCCCGCCCACCACAGGGTCGGGGCGACAGCTCCGTAGCCGCCCGCTGCTGGGACCCGGGCGGCAGCCGGGAGCCTTCAGCCAGCCCGCCCGCTGGCGGGACTCGGGCGGGAGCCAGGAGCCGGCAGACCGCCCGCTGGCGGGACCCCGGCGGCAGCAGGGAGCCGGCAGCCAGCCCGCCCGCTGCCTGGACCCGGACGGCAGCCGGGGGCCAGCAGCCAGCCCGCCCACTGCCTGGACCCGGGCGGTAGCCGGGAGCCGGCAGCCAGCCCGCCCGCTGCCTGGACCCGGGCGGCAGCCGGGAGCCGGCAGCCAGCCTGCCCGCTGCCTGGACCCGGGCGGCAGCCGGGAGCCGGCAGCCAGCCTGCCCGCTGCCTGGACCCGGGCGGCAGCCGGGAGCCGGCAGCCAGCCCGCCAGAAATGGATCAGGAATGCATCAGACTTGCTCAGAAATTTTGTCCGTTGCATCCGAAGTCCGTTAAATCGAGGTCCGTTAAATCGAGGGTTTACTGTACATATATATATATAAAATCACATAAAAACCTCCAAAGAAAGGAGATATGGAACCAAGCAGGAGCAGCAGCAAATCGTATTTTCCATCAAAGTTTACATTCTTTTCCAGCAGTGCCATTTGTGTTTGCATACAGTACATTGGTGCATACAGTACATCATGCACAAACAGTGGGTGTGATCTTTGAAAAGAAAAAGATCCTGAACTCATAAAATGATTGTGTGTGTGCGTGTGTTTGCACACACATGAGCACTGTATTGGGAGATCCCTTTAGAATTTGTGCCGTGTAATCTCTCTTCTCTTTTGCATTTTCATCTCCAGACAACTGTGATCTGATCCCAGGTCACAGGAATACTTCATGTGCTGTACTTTTCTGACTCATTCCTGCTTTGTTTGGCCTGTTCTTCTGCAGTGGTGTGCGGCAAAGAGGAATTGCAGCACAGCCTTTCATATTCTTAAATGACTCCTGGGGAAGCAGAACTCTGCAATCAGAAGTTTAGGGCAAATCATCCTAAAACCTAGAAAATCAAAAAACTGGATTGAAGGAGGAGGTGGAAATATATTTAAAATAATTTGCTTGGCTTTGGTAGAAGTTTCTTATTTATGACTCTCTCTGACATGAATACTTGCAGTTTTAGGTTCCAAGATGCATTGAAACATCTCCTTATGATCCTACAAAATCTGAATTTCTAAAGATAGACACACACAGCTCCCCCATGGTCAAGATATACAAGAGATTTCCGATTATTCCATAATCTAAATGAAGCAGCAGTGTTATAACACTGTCTTGTTTAAAGGTGAACCCGAAAGCTAAAACGAACATTTAAATTACGTCCTTGAGGTATGAATATTTTAAGAAAGCAGAACACATATGACATTCATTTCAGCCAGTCACAGCCCTTTATTCTTCTTTCTTTCATTGTTAGAGGTGCAAACTCGATGACTTCCAGCAAAGTAGACTGTTCACTGATATAAATGCTGTTGCATTTAATGGCAACATGTAAGTTTAAAGGGGACTGCAAGCTAAAGATAGAAGTGTTTATAGAATACCACAACTAACCAAACTGTGAAAGCACTCAGCTCAGAAATATAGCCTCCTCTCTCCCTCATTCCTTCTCCCTTCTGGCACTAGTCAGTTTGCTAAACATCTTTCCGAATGTATTATTCTGACATCACAAGTACAAGGGGTTCCATTACTTTTCTGATATCCATGAAGTCACACAAAGATGCATTGTGGATGTGATGGCAAGCAAGGAAGTGCCAGAGAATTTTTAAGTGTTTACCAGCCATTTGGAAGGTTAGTTAATGTTTACAGCTGAAAGGCAGTGTACTCCCGACAACAGGGCCCCGAACTAGAAATCTGGAGACCTGGATTCTATTCCTTGCTCAGCCAGTAGCCTTGGGCAAGTCACTTCACATTTCTGTGCTTCAGTCTCCCCATCTATGGGGATACTCATTTCCTTTGTAAAGCACTTTGAGATCCATGATGACAAAGCACTATTTCAGAGCTAGCTATCGTTATTTCTGTGCTGAACGCCCTCACTGTTAGCTTATCCGGGATAAGCAGCACATTTTGGGCTTTCACTCTATTTTCTTTTTAGCTTTGCCATTCACCTTTAATTTACTGAAAGTTCACTTTGTATCAGCAATGACACCACATTTTTATTGAGGACCTACCTAACAATATGGGAGTTCAAATGGAGAGGAGTTTGTGCATATGATAACCAGGAGCATGAGGAGATAGTATTAAGGACTAGAAATATCTGAAATGAAAGTCATGTGTACTCTCCCTTCACAGAAGGCGGGAAATGTTCCTGATTCAATGAATATAATTGAGAGCAAACCCTGAGCCCCATCCACACTATAAAAACAATTTTACCAAGATCCTAATATTCAATGACCTGGCAGGATCATTTCCTAGAGTGCTATTGCATTAGTAGTGACACCAAAGCACACTTTACAACTCTCTCTTTAGTTTGTATTACCATACTGATTAAAAGAGTTGAGAAAATTTCCCTGATCAAAAGGATGTAAACTCCATTAATATAAACCCAAATCTGCAGTAAGATGAGTTCTAATAATCACCCAAATATGTATCCATAACAGAATAGCATTATTGCCACAGAGAAGGTTTCCTGCTCCATGGACAAATAATAGGAGTTGTATTTTTTTATGTAATTACATAACAAAATTAATATTTTACATTTCCTATGCATAATAAAGTGAGTAATTAGACAACAGCATAATGGAGGGGCAAAAATCAATGATGCAGATTATTCATGGAAGACGGACGGAGCAGTATGAGATATCCACAAAGTCAGTTAGAATCCAAGAAATATAGGTGCCGCATGTAAAAGATATGAATACCATTTCCTTTTTCAAGCTGAAGGGGAGTTGAAAGAAAGCAGGAAAGTCACTCCTGAATTGAAATGTGCCAGTTAGTTTTAATGATACTCAGACTTTCATGACAAGCTTGATGTATTTTAAATAATGCCAGAATTACCTTACATGGAGTAAATTGATTTTTGAGGATCTTTCTCAGATATGGCTGCATTATTGCTTTGCGAGGAAATTTTGCAGGGACTCGAGGGAAATCTCTTCCTAGATGTGCCCACTGCACTCTATATATCAGTACTAGGTCTGGTCCCAACCGTACTGCACCAAGCCTGATACAGTTTTCAGACTGTTCTTAATGTTCTTATCAGACCAAAAAAAATCCATGACATCTTGAATTCCCTGCCACATACGCTGCATTCTGACTTTGGAGCAACACATGATGATCTGTCATTATCCCAACACCACCACTTTGCAAAGCCCCAAATGTCAACATTGCAAAAATACAGATAAACCCAGCTACAGGACAAAGGATCACCCTCCAGGATAAGTTTGGATGCTTACAGGAGCTTCTTGAAGCCACCAACCAGGCTCAGGGGTGCCTTCTACTCCTACTACCCACTAGTAGCCTGATACCTCAGACCTAAGTGTATTGTTCAAAGTGGGGAGACAGTTGAATTGCTCCACTCCAGTGTCTGTAGGAAAGTAGGCCTGCTTCCCTTTCTGGCACCCTTCTCTGTCCTCACTTCCCTTAGAAAGATTCCTAGCACCTGAGGGACGGGAGAAATCTCTGCCACTTCTGATGTCTCTCCAAGAACATCTAACATCCCATGAGGCTTCCTCTTTGCTTTTTCCCTCTATGGTGTCCCTTTCACATACTCCTCCTTCTTCTCCACCTCTTCCATCTCCTTACTCCATCCACATGAGTGTCACTGGTTGATGACCAGGTGAAGCAGGGACTCTCTCTCCTCTTTCCAGCTTTTCATCCCTGCTGCCCCAGAGAACAGTCTGTTGAGTAGAGAAAGCAGTGGGGATCAGATGGGGTGAACACTGGCTGCCCAACAGGAACAACAAATAAAGCCTTAGAGACTGGAAAACAACAGTGCATCCCGAGTGTATTTTTCTTTGAACTCCCAGCTGCCTCGGACAAATTAGTGTCCATGTAGGCAAGGGCTAGGACATGAGGCTATGGATCACTGGCAAGAATGAAAGTAACGGCATATGTCACTAGAGTGAATATGTAGTCTTCAGATGACATCATTCCACTGAAATAGGAGCACATTTTTGGTTTACTTGGCTATCGCTCATCAAGACCGAGTTGCCTGTCATTTCCATACTCTTTCCTGGCATCAAAACCAAGAAAATGAAGACATCTCCCATCTCCAGTGGTCAGGGAGTCCTATGGTCTCTGCCTCCCCAGTGACCCTCCACACACCTGCCATAGGCCACTAGCCAGTCCTTATGAAAAAGTGCTCTCAAATTTAATAGTCCATGATCCCTTTTCTATAGGCTTTTTTAACCATTCTATAGAGGTTACCTGAGGACTCTGTCCCTGAGTACTGAACGCATGCACATACACACCTGTCCCGCAACCTTTCACATAATTTCCCCCTCATGGGGCCTAGTTTATTAAGAAGCCATGAGAGAAACAGTTCCCTTGGTCCTCACAGTCACAAGCTGTTCCTGTCATTGCTGGACTCTCCCCATGACCAGCACAATTGTCTTTGCTGTCCTCAAAAAGATTTTCTGCTGGTCTTAATCCACTGAGCCCCTCCAGGGCCTGCTCCCTTTGTTCAGGGAGTCCCACCTTTCTCACTGCTGTTCTTCTGTGGAGAGACCCACACAGGCCTTTTCACTCCCTAGTGTCTTCCCCACTGTGAGAAAGGCAACCCCTCTTCAAGTATGTACAGCTCCCAGGCTGCCATCTCAGCCCCCTGGGCACCTGTTTCAGGTACAGGCCATAGCTGGGGACTTAACCTTGTAACACCTGCACAGAATTCTAGAGGATGAGTTTAAAAGCCTGTAGAAGCCATCTCATCCTTTATTAAAATCTGTTGGCATTTAGAGCAATTTCTATGAAACTCCATTGAGTTCATCCCTCTTGCATTCGATGGGATTTTCCATACACCAGAGCGTTGGTACACCAGAGCGTGGAGCAACTCAGGTCTCCATATCAGAATATATTTGCTCGGTCCTTCTTCTAGCTGTAAGAACAGCAGCAGAGGATATCGGGAGTTCAGGCCAAGAGGACAAAGGATTATGAGCAGAGATTCTTACTCAGGGGAAAAAAATCCAGCCTGGCCTCATATTCCAGCAGGCAGAGCACCTCACTACCCAAGCCACAATGCCTCCCCTTTGCCATATGCTATGGAACCTTAATGACACTGCAGCTATAAAACATGATTTTTTTCCCAGCTAGAAGTATGGATTTTGCTATATTTTGCTGAGCAGCACATTTCGTATAAATAATGGAGTTTCTACAGCTTATAGGCTCCAACTTTTATGTCCAGGTTTATACAGAACCTTCATCTCCCACAAAACAGAACCTTGGGGAAAAGGTATTCCAGGAGACCTCGCCTCACTTGCCCCTCTCCCCAGAGATCCCCCACTGGCAGAAGGTTAATTTCAGTCATGTATTGCCTTTTTTATACCATGCTTTCTAATAATTAATTTTCTCCACACAGCTTTAACGCGTACCTGTTCCCGCCCTCCCCCCCCCCCCCATTTCTCTGTTTGAAGAGGGGGCTGATTTTTTTTTTCTTCAGTTGCTGGTTCTGATGCTAGGGTGAGACATCCAACCTTTAAAATAAATCATTCATTTTTTTAAAGGTTGAATGTGTCATGATAAGTTTGATGCCCCTAATATTAAAAATCCACTGTTTATTTTGAAGGATGCCTGGTAACTCAAAAAAGAACTTGCTTTGGCTGTGATCCCGCATGAGAATCAGCACGAGCCAATGGGACTCGATGGTTGAAGCCTAAAGGGAGGTGTGGGTTCTTATTCTGTGAAATTCATCTCTAAACCTATTGTAGGTGTGGTGTCAGAGAACTCAGCTTCCTGATAACAGCAGTTAATGCAAAACCCACATTCAAACAACATTGAGGTTGCCCAGCTGAACACTGAGAAGTCTAGAAATGGCCAAATTAAGGTTGAACATGTAACTGTAAGTCTCTTGCCTCATTCATTTTGATACAGTCTTTAATTAATTCTGCAGTGGCTTCTGCAGAAAGCCCTCACTCTAACCACTCCCAGCTATTCCATTGTCTTATTTATCCCCCTTGTGCTACTTGCCTCCTCTCACTCTCTGACTCCCAAGTCTCTGGCCAGCCACCTCTTGACTGAACATCTTAGAGTTGCAGGTGATGATTTGGAGCCTTTCCGTGGACTAACCAGTTCAAGAAGAAAATAAAGGGAGGCATTTGCCCTCTGTAAGAGTGTCCTTCCCTTTCTCTGTGCTCTGGGGTACAGAGAAAAGGACTTTTCTATGCCAGACCAAATAACTACAAGCTGTTTCCCAGCCTAAGTTAAGTCTTCACACCCCCAAACCCCCACACTTTACCAGTAGGGAAATTGGGGAATCACTGCCACCATCTGGGTGGATTTCCAAAGCCCTGGAGGGGGGCACCCGGACTCCCCCAAACCCCTGCTCTCACTCCGGAGAGCCGGACCCTCAGAGGCTGTTTCCCTTCCCCCTTACCCCTCCCGTCTGTTACCAAGAGAGAGAAGAAACCGCCCTGAGGCTTTCACCCTGTGAGCCTTCCTCTTAGACACACAGACTGTCCTGTACCTGGGAACTGGGTTAAATCCAAGCTAGGATTTCTTTATGAGAAGAACCAAACCCTTTTATAACTAAAAAGATTTAATAAAGAAAAGAGAATATAGCATACAATTAATACACTACACAGGTATTTAATTTTCTAACCTCTATCTTCTTACATAAACAAACTTCTCCCCCCTCCCTTTCTCTGCTAACTACACAGATGGGGACACCAAAGGTCGAATGCAAGCTTATGCAGGATACAATTCTTACTTACAGTTTTAGCTAGTTATGAAGACATACAGAGAAAGGACAAAATTGTGGGTCCATAGCTGGAGCAAGGGGTCTGAGTCAATCCAAAGCCCAGATCGAACTGAACTCCACTTGCTGGTCTCTCTGTGTTTAGCCAAACTCCTCTGACGACACTGCCCTCTCAGGTAACATTAACCCCACACAGACAAGACAACACTCCACACTTATGACACCCTCCCACTATGGTTTCTTTACCAATCTTATGAGGCACCTTTGCAAGTCCAAGCATAGGAAGCTTGTTGGCAGCAGGCCAGGAATGTGGATGCTACTACAGGGATTGTAGCTGGTGCTGTCACTCATAGGCAGCTCAGCTTGGGTTGCCATAATATGCCTAAATCACAATAGGAATTTGGGCCCTTGAAGCAGCCCAGAATCAGGAGGGTATGATGGTGGCTGAAAGCCACCTTAATCATTCCTCTTCCTGGGCTTCAAGTTTTGTGCCTCAGCACTTAAGAGGCTCAGCAAAACAATTTCACACAAGAGAGTGAAGCATACACACTTGGCTCTCTTGGGTGAGATACATCCATCACTCCCTATGCATGCACTTTACCAGATTAGTGATTCTGTTGCTTACAGTTGGTACTTAAAGTAGTCTCCATGCACTGTTCCTCACTGTGGTCTAGCCTCATGTCCAATCACAACTTTCAAAACTGTTATTTTAGCTGTGGAGCTGTTCAGAATGAAGGTGGCATTAATGTTTTTCTTTGTAATAAAATGAAAAAAAAAATTGACATTTCTTGGGCCATTTTTGCTCATTTTTTAAAAGTCACCTTAAAGAAAAGACCAAGCACAGAAAATCTAAGCCCAAAAGAAGAATGTTTCAGAAAGTTATGACTACTTAAAAATGGGGCTTTATTAGGTAAACCTTTTGCAATTCGAACTGTAGCAGTAACTGGGAAATCTCTGGGAAACCCATTTGAATGACCATCTGATGACAGTTGTGCAATGCATATCAGACATGACACTTTACAATCATATATAAGAAAATGGTGGCCAAGATTTAATAAATTACTAAAGTAACAAAGAGTCCTGTGGCACCTTAAAGACTAACTAAAGTATTGAAGCATAAACTTTTGTGGGCTAATACCACTTGGTATTAGCCCACAAAAGCTTCCACTTCAATACTTTAGTTAATCTTTAAGGTGCCACAGGACTCTTTGTTACTTCTGCACTTCCAGACTAACATGGCTACCTCTCTGATTCTTTTCAATAAATAACTAGTGCTTTTGGATGTGTCAATTATTAGGTGCCCAGCCTGAGACACCTTGGAGTGACCTGATTGTTCCTCTTGAAAAACCCTCCCCTTGAAGGTATCTCCAGCTGGGCACCCAAACATCATTAGTCACTTTTGAAAAGTTTGGCCATCATTTCTACATTATCACTGCATGTATTTTCACCAGTTAAACATCTGAAGTTATTTTGATAAAGTCATTTTATAAGTACATGCAGGGCCGTCTCTAGGCACCAGCCTAGGAAGCATTTGCTTAGGGCGGCACCCGGCAGGGAGCGGCATTCCGTCCATCCTTAGAGTGGCACACTCTGCTCCAGCCGGGGTTTTTTTTTTTTTTTTTTTGGTTCGTCGGCGGCACTCCGGCCAATTTTTTTTTTTTTTTGCTTGGGGTGGCAAAAAGGGTAGAGCCAGCCCTGAGTACTTGTCCAAATATGTAACTACATACATATCACAATCTATATCTCTGCAGAGAGCAAACTATTGGAAGCTCAGCACGTGCCAGTCTATCGTGGTTGCAGCACCATGGTATCTCTTAGTCGAAGTACAGGAAGATGCTGCAGATACTGTAAGTACCCAGGCCAGTGAAGGCTACGTTTTTTTAATAGTGCCTCAATGATTTTACAGAACTTTTGTTTTTTTAATTCTGTTGAGATTTTCTTCATGGCATCATAATGAAACCTCAAGAAACTTCCAGGAAGATATTCTACATCGCCCTGGCACAACAAATACAACTTCATTAAACATGTTCCAACACTCAGAGTTCAGAAAGTCCATCTGACACATTCATGCATATACCAACACAATCTAACCACTTCTCTCTTTCTTTCTACACTTTTCTCTTTATCAGAAGTCCACCTGGTAAGACACAGGATCGCAGAAGTGATGACACATGTGAGTTGCTAGCTGGCCAGCCTTGTGAAGTGTGACAAGCTGAAGTTTGTTAACATTTAACTTTGCTTAACCCTTGAACTTGGGCTACTTTCTGCTGCCACAAGAGGACTGAAAAAAAAATCCTATGCCGCATCTCTAATTTGGGGGGCAGTACAAGTTGTTCGGATTCCCATCTGCACATATGGAAGAGCTTCAAAGTGTCAACTCCAATACTCAATTGATATATCAACAAAGATGTAATGCAATTCACTTTTATTGCTCCTTCAATCCATTTGATTTAGAGAGATTGTAGCAAATAACTTGGGTATTTGGGGCATTATTTGGTTAAAAATGTGCAGAAGTAATTTTCCCCCTTTGTGCTATTAACATGTGGTTTTCTTTATTCTGAGATCTTACTTTGCCTGTGCATATGTGTACCCATATATCTATCCATGTGTATAGGGAAACCATACACAATAGCAAAATATCCTTACGTACTGATAAAGCTGGGTTTAAAATTTACAGGGTACAACCTTGTTTTTTGTTGAATGAATAATTTTAAAACAGTTCCATATAGTTAATGTCGTGTTTGGCCTTCCATTAAAAAGATACCATTAAACTAGTCACAGAAACACTAGCAAGTGAGTAAATGTTTAAACCACAAATCTCCCTGAACTCCTATGGGAAGTGGGGAAGGGGGCTTTACCAGTTCCGAAATGGCAAGATCATATATCAGAGGTGAATAATAATGTGGAAAAATATGTTTTGATGAATAACACAAACTGGGGGGGGGGGGAAGAGGATGTGTGGGGAGAGGATGTTGGGGGATGGGAAAGTCTAAAGCCATGGAGAGATGGAGATTTCTTAAAGTGTAAAAGTGACCCTCTTTGCTAGAGTAGAATATTTTTAAATAACGTAGAAAGGAAAGAAAGAAAGAAAGAAAGAAAGAAAGAAAGAAAGAAAGAAAGAAAGAAAGAAAGAAAGAAAGAAAGAAAGAAGGGGAGGAAATCCTGAATTTAGCTATGCAAATTAGCCCTCAATGAAACTGCAGGCACAAAGCAAGACTGTATATTCCATGCACCAGACAGTTAAAAATTTGAACATAAGGTAGCATTTCCTTTATCATATCCCATAAAAATAGCAATTTGCTAAAGCCCTTGTAGCACAGTATGGAAGGTGGCGTATTTCACTGATAATGTAGAGATGACAGATAGTCCTATACTAGGAGGTTTCAATGGTGTCTTGCTGTATAGCATAATAAATTGTGAGGAGCAGAAACAGAGGACAGTGCAGGCACTGCTCCACCTCCAGTAGCCAAATAATTCAGCCCCGGCTCAGTAATTATGCTGTGTGAAAATATGGGATTAATTAGACTGGTACACTAACACACTGTAGTCTCATTAAAGGCTGAACAGCATTTTCATAGATACTGCCACTTGAGCAGGGCTGCTGCTAATGTGAAAAGACAAAGTCTCCTCTTTTCACACTCCTTGCTTATTATCTTACTTAAGGCCACTTAAGCAAACTTCCACAGGCAGCCTGGCAGAAAGCTCTTTGTTGGATTTATTTAATTGTTTCACCTGGATGGGGGTGGAGAGGTGAGTGGGGGAAAAAAGCCGGGGGAGGAGGGAGAGAAACACTAACATTTGAAATAAAAACTGATTCTCCCATTAAAACCAACCACATTCGTTTTTAAGATCGAAGACGGAGAGATACAAGTTGTCCCCCATTGTAACCCTTAAGTGTCTGCTTTCAATTTAATAGTTTGGACACATGAAGGCATTTTTCCCCCCTCCCCAACAGATCAACTGGGTGAATGTGAATCCAGTATTAGTGCCACAGTCAAATTAAGGTGTACTGGATAAGGCCTGTATCTTTTGAACCAAGAGGTAATTAGCAAAGGCAAATGACATAATTTGTGCTAAACAGTTACCATTTCAAATTCTTTTATCTGCTGCAAAAAAACTTGTCCTGGTTACTTGGAGCTACTGAAAAGGTCTGAGTCACCCAGTGAGTACAAATGTTACTACACTTACAATTATATCTCTGTGGCTCATTCCGAACAGCCCCAGGATACCTGACATAGGACAATGGTGCTCCAAAGACAATAAAATCATCGTCATCATCAGAATAAAGCACCCAGCATAAAATTGATACAGAAAGAAAAGGGAGGTTATAACTCAATTTCACTTAAACAAGTACATCTTTCTGTACGCTCCTCTCATTTCCCCTCCTCACCTGCACACTCTGTTTCCTCATACGAGCAGGTGTGTGACAAACTATCGCCGTCGTACCTCTGCTGACATTCCTACAGGTTCCACACTGGGATCTGGGAGGCACAGCCCTTCCTGCCTACAGCTCATGGTTCATAATGACACTTGGTCAGTACCAGAACTCTGGAGTGTGACACAGTTGCATTGCTCTTCTGTCTAAATATGAACAATAAGGCCCAACAAATTCCACACTGACAGTTTAATCCCTGCTTTGCGGCTACATTTCTTACATTTAGTTCTGGGTGTTAATGTGGGCTCAGAGGACTAGCAAAAGAGCTCAGGAATTGACTTGCATTATCATGTGGCTCTCTGTCTTCTAATAGGGAGCTGATTTGGTACTTATTGGGTTTCATTCCAGATAAAATGTAGGGATACATTTTGTTATCCACTGCAGTGGGAGAAAGACTGCCACAGGGGTATTAATATATAAAGCTTGTCCTTTAAAATTCCAGTCCTCTATAGAGACCTGCTTCACCTAACTCTCATGAGAGCTATTAGAGTACAGGCCTCTCCACTAATATAGGAAGGCACAGGGGAGAGAAAGAGAGTGGAGAAGAACAGAATATTTCGATAAGAAAATAATGGCGGTATCTGTGCAGAAATACTGTAGGCTTGAAAATGCCTTTGAAATAAGCAACGGTAATATTCACATCAGAAAAATAGCTGACATTCAATAGACTGAAACCTGCTTTGTGTCTTAACAAAAGTGGGCAACACCGAGCAGAGAGAGGGAGAACTGAACTGAAGGCTGACATGAAACAAGTCAGTTTGCAGAAAGCTCTAAGGTTAGCATCATTAGCAAAGAGAAAAAATGATTAGCAGTAACTGCAAGAAGTTAAAAAAGAGATTTAAAAGGAGAAAGAAGGAGAGAGAAGGAACAGGGGAGAGAGGGAAGGCTTTATTTCTTCCTAAGAAAAATAAGAGAGATTCCTAGAAGACATATTTGAATTCTATGTGCTGCCTTTACACACAGAAGTTTTATGAATATTTATCTTTCTGGTATTGGGAAGTGTAAATTCTTTGGCACTAGCATTCAAATCCGAGAGCAATTTCTCCTAGCTGTGCTCTTCATACACACTGCTTTTGTGAAGTCTAAGGACAAGTGTTTCAATATATACCACACCTCTTGCATACAAGTGCTTTTTAACAAACCTATTTCAATCCAGGGATTGTCTACATACTGTTTTTGGATTACTTTCATTGTATCCATTTAGAAATTTTAATTCAGATGTAGGCTCCCAAGTTTCTAAGTCACTTTTGAATACAGGGCCTGGGCTCCTATATCAATTAGATACTTTTTGAATTTTTTTACCTCAAATGGGGTGATCATATTTCCCAAAGGGAAAATGGAACACTGCATGGGGCTAGCGTGAGGGCACCCCCAACTGCCTCCTGGCACGGGACTGGCCCAAACCTTTCACCTGAACTCTACCTCCCATTCCTGAGGGCTGGCCTGAGCTGCTCAGCGGAGCCCTCCCTGCCTCCCTTCCCCTCCCATTGCCTGAGGCTGGAGCTGGCATTGCTGCTTGCTGGAGCCCTGTCTGCCCCTCGCCTGAGCCCTGCTTCCTGCCCCTCCCCATCCTCCTGCATGGGGCTGGCATTGCCACTCACCTTCCTCTGCACTACACTTTGACAAAATGGGCATTTGTCCGTTTGTTCTTCCCAAATGCCCACTTTGGCCAGGAAAGTCCGGACGGCCGGGACAGGGCTTGAAAAGGGACGGTCTCAGTCAATACAGGATGTTTGATCACCCTACCCCCACGGAATCATTTCAGGTGGTAAATTGGGGGCCTCATTCTGGGATGTGGAAGGAGGTTCCTTTCAACAAAACTGCATTGTTATCAGTGAGTACCCCACCTTTTTTTTTTTTTTTTTTGGTTAGAGCCAATGCTTAATTTTTAACGAAAGAGGTGCCAGAGCTCAAGAAATTAGGTGCCGGGGCTTAAGCATTTTCTTACATTCATAACTGACGCAGCAAGCCCAGAGGTGCTGGGCCTAGAAACTGCCAAGCCTAGAGGTGCCAGGGCTGGATCAGCTCTGGTAAGACCTGGCACAAATTAAGCACTGGTCAGAGCATTTAAAAGCACTTCTGTGGAATTACCTTAAGGGATATAAAAAAAGCTGTTCCTGTGAAAGTACTCTGGGTGCTAGGCTGCTTTTTAAATGTACCCTCTGGATTGCAGCTGTATTAACATTGTAACATCTCCATATAATGGCCTTGCCATCATGTCAAATATTCAGTTATTAATGTCTCCGCTCTGCAGATTGACATGATACAGTGCTACATAAGGGCTCTGAAAGAGGTGCTATGCTGTACAATACGAGTCGAGGATTGTATATCAGTAATGCTTTCAGACACCTCTATTTCAAACCAGGCAGCTACTGTAGGGTTTCAAGGATGCTGTGGGTGAAGATTACAATGGTGGAGCCTAGAACCCAATCTGGAAATACAGTAATCTCATATTGAACAAAACTATATGTAATTTATTTGTGCATCTCTATATTTAAAAGTCAAATGGTGTATGCGTGTATGTATGTATGTATGTATGCTTACTCCTTCCACACCGTTTGAGCTAGAGACTTGAAATTTGGTACAGTTAGAGGTCTTGGGGTCCTAATGACCATAAGAGTCGAAAATTTTTCAAATCTCACCTCTGACGCCCCCCAGGGGTGAAATTATTTAAAGGCCAATCACATCAGCTGGGCAGCTGCTGTTCTCTGTGACATAGTTATGATGTCATAATACCCCCTCCAACAGACACCGCACTCGCTCAGCTCTCTGCCCCCTCCCCCCTCCAATGGAACCCCGGAATCCCTCAGCTCTCTGCCCCCTCCCCACCTCCGACAGACCCGAGTTGGGTTTGGTCGGAGGGTAAGTGAGGTAGGGGTGTCGGGTTTGGTCGGGGGGTGAGGTGGGGGTGTCGGGTTTGGTTGGGGGGGTGAGGTGGGGGTGTCGGGTTTGGTCGGGGGGGTAAGTGAACCGGGGGTGTTGGGTTTGGTCTGGAGGGGTGGGAAGGTGTCTGGGTTGGTGAGGGGTGAGGTGTGGGGGTTGGGGTTGGTCAGGGGGTGTTGGGTTTGGTGGGGAGGTAAGGTGAGGGGTCAGGGTTGGTCAAGGGGTTAGTGAGGTGTGGGTGTCGGGTTTCTTTGTGGTGGTAGGTAGGGGTGTCGGGTTTGGTTGGGGGGGGAGTGAGGTGGGTGTGTCAGGTTTGGTCTACGGGGGGTGAGGTGTGGGTGTTGGTCAGGGGGTGTTGGGGTTGGTAGGGGGAGACGTGGGGGTGTTGGGTTTGGGTGGGGGGGTCAAAATGTGAGTCGGGGTTGGTCGAGGGGTAAGTGCGGTGGGGGGGTCGGGTTTGGTGGGGGGGGTGAGGTGAGGGTGTCAGGTTTGCTCTCTGCCCCCTTCAATGGACCCCGCACACGCTCAGCTCTCTGCCCCCTCCCCACCTCCGACTGACCCGAGCAACGCCGGGTATTTTCGCTAGTACGTTATAAAGCACATATTTTACATATTGGACTTAGAAGAGCTCTTGTAACGACTGATACATATTGATTAATACGAAAGCTGCTCCTTGCACATAGGACATTCTGCACACACAGGTAATGGACTTCAAAACATGCCATTCTCTCTATGGAAATGAAACCATCTCCTTTCCACATGGGATGAAACAACAGGGAATTTGATTTTCATTAATGTGAAAGGTGAATAACATTGGTATGAGCCAGACACAGCAAATAGAAAGGTGCTTGGTACCCACAGACCGTGGCCACACCCATGCTTTATCCCAAGTCCCCACCCCTGCTCAGCCTCTTCCCCTGTGGCCCCGCCCATGCTGTGCCTCTTCCCACCTCTGCCCTGCCTCTTCCTCTGAGACCCCTGCCACTAGCTCCTCTCAGCCTCTCCCCCTGTCACTTACCTTAAGGCAGGAGGGGGGAGAAAGTGGCAGGTGGGAGGCACTTGGGAGAGGGGCAGAGAGGAGCGAGCAATGGGTGGGTGGGCGGGCAGAGGGAGCCTCAGGGGAGGGATAAAGAAGGGTAGTCAGGAGGCACTTGAGGGAGGAGGTGGAGCTGGGATGGGAAGAGTAGAGGTGGAGCCTCAGGGGAAAAGGCCGAGTAGGGCTGGGCTTGGGGGCACAGTGCGGGTGGAGCATCCATCAGCAAATACAAAAGTCATCTTATGTGAATCACCCCCAAGAGCAGAGTAGGTTTATGAGCTACATCAAGAGGGACTGTGATGTGACCATAAAACTCAACTCCACCTGTGATCTAACATACCATCTGATTCACGTGTAATGCTTTTGACAGCAGCAGATCCCAGCAACAAGGGCGGGGGTCAATCTGTTTAGGGGGCCTTTTATAAAGTAAAAGAAACTATAGCTTGAGACCCCTGCCAGAGCCACACTCCTACTTCTGGCTCTAGCAAATTAACGTACAACCTCCCTGGCCACCTTTCTAGGGGGTTGATCCGCAGTCACAAGCACTGAGGATACGTCTACACTGTTGTAAACCCAGAATTAGCAGAACTTGAGCTAACAAAACCTGGATTTGTTAACCTAGGGCTTTAGTGTCTACACTCATTTATCTGCAACTCCAGGTTAGGAATTGTTGGACACTGGGTCCCAACCAGGGCCAGATTTACACGTTACATGCCCATAGGCACAGCATCTTCAGCACTTCCCGCCCCTGCCCACAGACCCCCAGTCACATATAATATACCATCACTTGTATATTAACATACAGTAAAGCGAGCAAAGTGTATCAGGGGTGTTGCCAATCCAACAGCTCTAATGTATTAATTGTCCAACTTGTTGAAGTTCAAAACTTGTTTAGGTCCAGGACAACTGTCCAGCTTGTTAAGATCCAGAAATCCTCATTCACCTAAACTCCCACTCCCAGGTCCAATTAGATTCAGTGATAGTCAGGGGCTGATTTTCCTCCTCCCATCTGACACAGTTAATTGAAGTCCACACTAGCAAGCCCAGCTCCAATGTACAGCTGCCTTGTCCAGTTTTGTGACACCAGCTCTGCTGGTGCTGGTCCAGTGCCATCTTGTTGTGAAGTAAACTCAGCATAACCGGTCCGATCCCACAGAATCACGCCACAGAGATTCTCAGAATCTCCAAGTGGGGAATCCAGAGCAAAACAAGACCCTTAGACAAAACCCTGTTCCCTGGGATAGAGCTCCTAGTCTCTGAACCAGAACCCTACATCCTCTCCTGATGAACCTGCATCTGTTCCCAAACCAGAGTCCACTGCCTATAAAGTCAGGGTGTCCCACTTACTCCAAGACTCATCTTACGTAATTCCCATGCCTTTTCATGAGTACAGTCACAGCAACAATCCATTTTCATTTGTACCATCAGGTGTGTGAATTAAAACAATCATCACTGCATACGGTTACCTCTGTAACCGAAAATGGAAGCCACATGGAATGTGTCTAGAGACAAAAATCAAAGTCTGTAATGCTGTAGTCCTCATGACATTACCCTATGGGTGCCAAAGACAGATCCGGTATCAATGGGCACATTAAAAACCGTGACAGTTTCAATTTGCAACCCGCTGACAATTGCTGGACGTCAAACTGGGATCTGCACCCATTTGAGATGGACTGGGAGTGTAATTCATATGCCTGACACCCATCTATCAAAACAAGTGTTATATTCCAAATTAAGGTCCAGCAATCATAAGTGCGGCAGGCAGGTGAAACACTTCAAAGACACTCAAACAAAACCTGCACAAAATGAATATTTCTGACTCGACCTTTGAACAACTGCCCATTGACCATATTGACCACACATGGGTCCTTCTAGGCAACACATTTTTAAACTTAGAAAATAGAAAACAATAATAGGGAATCCAATACCCTAGCCTGTGGCAAACCTGAAAAAAACAGGTACTGCCAAAAAAGGATCAATTGGCCCCAGAATATAATAATAACCACTAATTCATATAGTGCTTTTCATTGGTAGAACTCAAAACATCTTTTCAAAGAATGCCAGTATCATTATATTTATTTACAGATGGAGAAACTGAGGCACAGAGCAGTGAAGTGACTTGTTGAAGGTCCCACAGCAGGTCAGGAATAAAACCAAAGTCCTCTCCTGAGTCCAAGTCCAGTGCTCTATCCATTAGGCAAAACTGCCTCCCACAATCAATTAAATAAACATAAGGAACATTGTTAGTTGAAAACACACACCTGATTTTCAAAGGTGCTGAGCACCCAGAGCTCCCCTTGACTTCCGCTGGAGTGGTCTGTGCTTATGGAATTGGGACCATATCTGTTTAAAGATCATGGTGATCTCCTGGCTCCATTGAAGTCAATAGGAGTTTTGGCAACAACCTCAAAGCAGCCAGAATTCCACCCAAAATTCCTTACCTATGCTACTAATGCCACCATTAATTATTAAAAAGGAAAGAATGGCAACATATCATTTTTTCTCTCACTTAGGCTGTCTGTTTACTTTTTGCACTTCACATGAGGCCCAATTCTGCCATCTGGAGGGGAAAAGCAGGCGTTTGGCTTGGATAATAAAAACAGATTGGTCATTTCCAATTTTCTTCTTGTAGTTACTAATCAACATCTCTTTCAGATTTTCATGCATTAGCATGATGGTGTTTGGGACGAAAACAAGGTAAGGGAATGTTTGTTTAAAATAGGTATCCAATGGCATTTTGTATAATTATGAAATTGTTGCTATTTCTCTCACATTATCTAAAATCATGTTTTTCTAAAAAACTAAAGCTGAGGGCAAAATTTGACCTGGCACCATCCCTTTAAGTTCATGAGAGAGTATTAACTTTGAATTTTTCCTTAACCAGTCACGGCATGACCTTAGAAGACTGAATCACAGAAGTAATCCTTATATGAGTGAGCCCACTGATATCAATGGGGTTTCAGCAGTGTAGCTTAGAGCAGAATATGCCCCCATGTGCCTTAGCAGTGCAGTTATAATTACAGATGGGAGCTATTGAAGTACCTGACTCACCTGGCTGTCCACTGCGATCCACAATAGCCATACTACACATGGCTCCATCAGGAACTAGTGGCTCATATCATTTTACTTTACTCCTCCTAGACACACTGAGCCAAATTAATCCCTGCCATAAATGATCCGAGAGTATTTGCCCAGCAGATCAATTTGGCCCACTGACTCACAAAGGCATTGTTTCTGGACACAATGGCACAAGGTTGATCAGTCAACATTTACTCTATGCTTGGCAAGTGCCTCTTTAGGGAGCAGAAGTTCATAGAGCAACGCCAATCAAGATGGCCGTGCATGACAGGGCAAAGATAAATCAGGTTAACAAAATATTCACCTTAGTGAGAGACTTTATGAAACCACTACATGGAGATAAAAAGCCACCCTTCTCAGTGTCTGTCCAGAAATGCGAATACTGTATTTTATGTATGCAAAGCAATAAATGATAAACAATTGTCTAGTCTGCCAGGAGTTATGTTGAGCTGAATCTGTGGGGTGATGGGAGGGAGGAGGTGCCTCTTTCTACCCCTCACCCTAAATTATAAATATTTCTTTATAAGGTTTTATCATCTTCCTCTTTAAAGCCATTTAAAACAATCGTAGGAAAACTGGAGACTGGCTCTAACTGGAAGCTAATGCAGTTTACATGTAGCAGGCATCTAATATGATGTTATTTATTCCCATAGATCTGTTTATTTTGTTTTCAATTTACCAAACCCTGTGATACATTCCCAAAGGTGCCTTGTTGTACAATACATTGCACACTGTAAGATATTCAGTCTAATTCACTCTTTGTTTTGTTTCAGTTCAGTTGCATGAGGGCACAAATATGTCTGTATTATATCTTCTCCTGTGACTGATGTTGCAGACTATTGCCATAGGGTTTTCTGAAATGGGATCTTAGTTAATCTAGGGCATTGTCTTTGTAGTGCTAAATTCCTATTTGCAAACATAATATTCTGGCATTGATGCAACAGGGGAACATCAGTGATTTAAAAAAAAAAGACCGTATGTATGTGTTTTTAATAAACTTCAATTCTAAAGATTTTTTTCTACTATATATTTGATCTGTGAGATGTTTATAACATATTGCATCATGTCACATTGATGTCTTTAGCCAGTCAAGCCAAATATTCATAAATCCCATGTGCCCAAACATAAAATGTACAATGCTAAGTAGAAAAGTACCTGATATTTTTAAAGCATTCACAGAAATGTGTTTATAGTCTTTAAGCACACGCACACACACACACACACACACACACACAGAACAGATTTTGAACAAATTGCCTCTTCATAGCTTTTCCTCAGCCAGGAAAGATGGTATCATTTAGAAATCAATGGACTTCCTCTGCACTTTGTTGAAAGCGCTCATGTTTTCATTTTTCTTTTATTTCAGAAACGTGTTGTTGCTCAGTACATTGAGAGTTCCTTGTCTGAGGAACTATTACAGGCTCAGAAATTCCAAATTGGCTGATATCACAAGCTGCCATACTCAGAGGGCTGGGTGACACTACGGGGGGAGGAGTTTACCTAAGATACGCAACTTCAGCTATGCGAATGGCGTAGCTGAAGTCAAAGTATCTTAGGTCGACTTACCTGGTCGTCCTCACGGTGGTGAGTCAACCGTGGCCACCACCCCCACCCCCCCGCCGCCAACTCCACTTACTCCCCTCGCCAAGGTGGAGTACAGGAGTCGATTCAGGGATCAACTTAGCACATCTAGATGAGACGCAATAAATCGATCCCCGACACATCGAGCACTTCCCGCCGATCCGGTGGGTAGTGTAGCCGTACCCAGAGACTTTGATATAAACAGGATTTGGGAGAGATGTGTTGAGATTATGTGCAAATGAAGACATGGTTCAGATTCATTAATAAAACTCTCCTTTGCCCATGGTCATTGGGCCCGATTGATCTCAATTGCTGCAGTTTTTATTTGAGGCAACTGAATAGAGGGTAAGAAAGGCAAGGTGGGTGAGGTGATATATTTTATTGGAACAACTTCTGTTTGTGAGAGAGACAAACTTGCCAGCTTCCACAGAGCTCTTCTTCAGGGAATGTATTCAAAGTCTCACAGCTAAATACAAGGTGGAACAGATTGTTTAGCATAAGTAGTTAACACATATTTCAAAGGGCCATTCAAGGTGAAGTGGCTTGTTAACACCTCTGCAGTAATAAGGGACAAAATAAAAAAAGGCTGGGGGACTGATTAAGTGGGTTATAGATTGATGTAATAAGGTAGAAATCCAGTGTCTCTATTCAGTCCATGATTTTTAGTGTCTAGCAAAATTTTGAATTTAAGCTCCCAGGCTCGTCTTTTGAAAGTGTTGCAGAGGTTTCCTTTGAACACGAGGACAGAGAGTTCAGATATAGAGTGATCGGTCTGTGAAAAGTTTTCACCCACAGGTGATAGGGTGCTTTTGACTTTTATAATTTTTCTGCGTGAGTTCATTCAAGGGCATAGTGACTGTCTGGTTTCACCCACGTAGTTGTTATTGGGGCATTTAGTGCACTGGATGAAATATATAACATGTTGTGATAGGCAGTCTGCAAGTGAGGCTAAGCACCTCTGTTCCCCCACCATGGGCTGGACCTAAAGAATTAGTGAAGCACTTTGGGATTCTGGTGGAAGAAAGGTGCTGTAGAAATATGAATTTGGTTTTCTGTTTCCCTTCCTGGACTTTAAGCTCGTGTAAGGAGCTTTGGGGGAATGTGTGAATTTTCATTTTTAAACCTTGCTCCCTAGGCAGTTACTCTCAGAGTAACCCTGCCCTGTAACTGATAAGTAACCAGTCTCCACCCAGATATAGGAGGATTATTGCATATGAGGAGAAATAGTTTTTTCCCTCCTGATTCAAAAGGTCTTTCACTAGGGATAATAGTAAAGTCAGTGTCCTGTGTACTCTGGCAATTTCCCTTCCCCATGATTCCTGCATCACAATTATGTGCTAAATCTTGCAACACATTGAAATTTCTGTAGCAGCTTCAAGTCTATTCAAAATAGAGCTTTTTATTGAATTAAATATGAAATGAATAATACAGCGAGTAGAGTATCTCCTGTGTTATTCATTTTGATATAAAATTTAATACAAATCTCCATTTTGGAATATTTTCAATCTGTTTACAAATTTTCTCTTGAAAGTGAGTACGCTGCCTTGGAGAAGTTGTCAGGCAAAAGCTGGATATTTTAACAGCTGATTTGGGGGACATTTGGAACCTGAGAAGATGTAGGAAGTGATTTGGCTTTATCTCCAAGGTAGCAGCTTAAGTGCTTAGCACTGGGAAGAGGACACATCTTTGTGTGCAGGAGTGAAAGGACAGTTGAGACCAGCCATCCTACTGCCCTCTCTGCCCCAGTATCTGCCACTACATCCAGCAATGATGAATAAGCACATAAGCTGCTGTTTCTGCTAAGATGATCAGCAATAAAGTAGTTAAGAAGGTTGACACTGATGGTACCATAATTAGGTTTCAGAGTTAACACAACAAGGAGCTTCTCCTCTCTCCGAGTTCACACCTCCAATTCAGCTGCTAGAGGAATACCTCACCCTCCCTGATTTGAGATAACAAGCTGGTTCAGCCTGATTAGACTAACCTTGTTATCTCCTACCTGGTTCTTGCCTACTTATCTATATCTGCCCCTGGACACTTCCACTGCTTGCATCCGACGAAGTGGGTATTAGCCCATGAAAGCTTATGCTTCAATACTTTAGTTAGTCTTTAAGGTGCCACAGGACTCTTTGTTACCTCCACAACAAGGAGGTGATTGGAGAAAGTTCACGCCTCCTTTAAACCTACTGTTTTTGACATTTGCTAATTCAAACAGAGGATACTTCATTAGTTATAGGAACAGATTCTCTCCTATGCTTATTGGTCAAAAGATGGGGTGGAAGGGAGAGAGGTATTAGGGAACCAATTACACAAGTCCCCGATTCTCATATTTCCTCAGTCATAACAGAAATGAGGGTAGCTTAGGGGAAGGTCTAAGTTACACCGGCTCATTATGATCCATATGGGACTGTGCTCCACCCCTTCCCCCTACACTGGTGGGAGGGGTTGGTGTATGAGCCCACTCAGCTGGCTTTAGAGTTCTCAACTGGGCACCTGCAGTTAGGTACCAACTCTTTGGCATGGCTCAAGTAGCACAAAGGGGCTGGAATGGAGGGCATGAATCTTCACAACCGCAGTGTCTAGAAACAATTGTTTTATAGATGAAAACTGCTGGTGAGGAGGCAGCTCTATGGCATGGGGGAGTTCCATGTCAAAAGGGGGAATCCAGTAAATCCTTCAATGCATTAGCATAACACTGTTTGAACCAATTCTATCGGGATACCAGGGAAAATAAGTTGTGTTATCTGATCTCATTGACTCCAACAGGCCTGTTGCCTAGGTAAGGACTGCAGGCGTTGGTTCCTACTGTTGAGTAGTGGCCATTTGTCCACATCATAAATCCAGCACGCTCTGAGGTACAGTCCACCAGGAGACACGGTTTCTATGTCAGAGTGATCCGCGAGTGGCATTATTGGCTGCGCAGACGGTCAGAAATGAGAAACATTGGCAGAACTATGCAGGGATGCTCCTGTCCACAATCCCTCTGACTCTGACCAACATAATCAGTCCTTCACCTCCAGGAGCACTAAACTCAGCCACCAAATTAAAGAGGCAATAAAAAAAATGGTAAGGGGAACAGGGGGAATGGCTCCTTATGGAGCATTGTGCCAGTTCTAGACAGTGAAATGCACAGATCCGGTCTAGTACAGCTCCCAGGTCAAACCACATTTCTCAGAGGCACCCCTCTTTCCTTGTGATAGAAACACGCCTGGCAATTCTCCAGGTGTTTCCACTTGCTCTGGAAATGTCAGAGGCTCTCTGTTCCTAATTTTTACTGCCTTGGCCTGCGTATGAATCGAAGGGAGGCATCTGCACAGCACAACCCGAGGGCATGTTCAAGATAGGAGTGTCTGTTGCAGGCAAGTTAAGATATGCAGATGAACAGAGCAATAAAGCAGCAGAATTGTCCTGTTTCAGATCACAGGCACATCTGATCAACACTGTACACAGGATAAGTGGAGCCAGGGGAAAAAAGCAACGCAGAGGAGTTGATGCTCAGATGTCCCCAGCTGGGGGAAAATCCTCCTGGAGCTGGGCATCTGGATTTCACAGCTACTGAAACACCAGCAGCCGCCACCATATGCTGAACAGAAAACATGAGCTTGTTCCACACCTCCAGTGACAGGAGAATGCAGTGGCAGATTGGAGAGACTTAGCAGGATTCGAGGGAAATTCCTAACATGCTCTCAGCATGAAGAATCCACTTGCAAAGACCTAGGGCCCGTCTGCAACAAGACCATGGCTTTCCCCTTTACGTGCTGCCAGCACTCTCCCACCTCCATGAGGAGAGGTTAGGGGCTAGCAGTCTTTTTCTGCATTGTGATTTTGATCTCTTGGGCCCTGTTCATAATGCAAGATCATCTGCAGCTTTCCATATCCAGGATGTTTACAGGGTCATCATACTAGCCCCATTTTACCCCATGCTGTTCCAAGCCAGTAGTGCGCAATTGAATGCATTTGCAAAATTGCTTTGTTATTTGTACAAAGTGAGGGGGAGGGAAAGAAAGCCTGATTTTGTCTGCGCTCCTGTGTGTGCATTAAGGGAATTGTGCAACCGGGACACCAAGATTGCAAGAGAAGTTCCGTGGAAAGTAAGTGTAGGCAATTAGTAGGGAGACCATATGATGACAAATTCCCACACTATACTCTTCTTTGACAATATCACCATCTCTCTAGAAGCCAGCTTCACTGAGTGGCTGTACTCCTGCCTTTTAAGTGCACTCTGCTTGTGTTTTTCCATGCTTGCTAAGATATTTCCCCTCCCTTTTTGAATAGGGGTTAATTGCAGCTGGGAGGAACACTTATTTTTTTAAAAGCCAATTTTGCTACAATTCCAAGGGGTTGAGAAATCTGCACAAAGTAATTCAAGGTTGTATGTATGAATACAGGATGGAAAAAGACAAAATCGCTTTCAAAATTTGTGCTGTTCTAAACAAAACGACAACAGCAACAACTTTCAAAAGAAAAAGGCAGGTAGCCCATTACAGCAAGAGCGAGTTAGACTCTACTGCCTACTCACAGATAAACCAGGGCCAAGAAATGAAATCCTTCAAAAATGAGTAGGATCCCAATTCTATATTTAGCCTGATTTTCAGAAGTGCTGAGCATGAAACAGATATCAACGGGAGCGACTGGCCACCCCATGCTTTTGGAAACCAGACCACAAATTACCTAAATATTGCCACAGGTACCTAAATACAGTTTTAGGAGCCTAACTTTATCCACCAATTTTGGAAAATCTTGGCCTTTGGCCAGATAGCAGAGTGATGGATGTCCAAATACCACAGTGATAGGCACAGTATAAATACCTTCTGCACACCTCTCCCCCGTAGGATGTGAATCACTTAGAGAAATATCTAGAGAGGTAGATCAGATAGAAAAAGAGGAAACAGGGACAGATTAGATAGATCATCTCCAGGCTACATTTCACTGTACAGAAAAATTCTCTGTGCACTTTTTTCCCCCTTGGCAAATGTTTTGATTTGGCCAGAAGCAAAAATTGGACACGAAGTGTTGGCCTTATAAATTAGATTGTCATGATTTTCTACCTTTGCTGGGCACACTTGTGTGTGATGGGAACTGGCTATAGCCTTAGCCACAGCTTTATTACCAATATAGGCAAGTCAGGGTAACAGTGAATAATGAAGATCTGGTAGTGCACTAGTGGGCATCAGTAAACCGAATACAGAATCCTATGACTCAAACATGGCCACCAAACCAGTCCTAGAAAAGAGCGGCAAGGCTGGATATTCTGAGGCAGATCATTGTTTCCCCATGAACTACCTTTTCTCATGCTATCAGCCCAGGAACGGGCAATTTAATGTCCTGGATTTTGTGGCCCTTTACGACAACCCTTTGGCAGACTGGGGGAGTGACATTGGAGGGGTGCTGCTCCTGGGGTGAGTGTGTGGAGGGGGCTGGGTCCTGGTCCCAGAGGGTGGGAGGCCTCAGGGTGAGGGTTTGGAGTGCAAACCCACCCCACACTCATCCTACAGTCACTGTTCCTGTCCCATAGGGCTGGGCCTGGCTCCCTGCCCCAGCCCATTGACTCTCATCTCAGTGGCATGTGAAGCAAGCATCCGCATAAAGGCAGGACCCCTTGTGATGAATCCCCCACACTGAGCTGTGACGGGTCAAATAAAATGATCTGGCAGAATGGATGCAGTCCCCACGCTCACAGTTGCCCAGCCTTGCATTTGACGTTCTTGTAGGCAAGCCGCAGTCTATGTTTAGTGGTTCAGCCTCTATTTGTGTTCTGTCTTGTGTGACCTGCAGCAGCTTTCTTCTTGTTTCCCTTAACTCCTATCCTTATGTTCAAATGATGAAAGTTTTAAGAGCCTTCTTTGTCCCGGGTGACACCTCAGACGTTTCCAACAATGTCAGATTTGATGTCTGTGATGGGGTGAAACTCCATCATGGGCTAGCAAGGGTTTAAGACCCAGGTCACCACACTGATGTCACCTGGGCAGTAATTAGGCAGTTACCTGTCAGTCAGCGAAGGCAGGACTAAAGAAGGATCAGGTGATAGCCTATTTATAAGACCCAAGTGTTGACTGAACTGAGTGTTCAGTCAAGAGTGGCAAGTTCTTGTGAAGGATCCAAGGGCCAAAGGCTGTTGCAGGCTAGAGGTGCATGAAGACAGACTAGGTGGGGCAGTGCTTGGTATCAGAGCTAGGGCAGCGGAGTCCCAGGAAGACATGAGCCAGAGGCCTAGGAGATAGGTTGATTCTTTAGGGCTTTGGACATCACTTGGACATTTTGTTACCCTGGAAGGGGTCTTGAACTAGATGCTTCTCAGGTGGAGAGCTGAGTCATATGCCTAGACAGATGGCTTACAGGTGATGCTAGAATGGAAAAACCCCTGTAAGGCTGTGTCGGGAGATGAAGTCATCTCCCTTCATCTCCCATGCGGGTGCACCATAACTATGTGGAAGATTTTTTTGGTTTGCTTTTTGTTTGTTAAATCAACACGTATAATTATTGCCCAAATGAGAAAAGTCTTATGAGCCCCAGAGCACATATAGATACTGCTTTGTGAAAATGAGACCAACCAGGACAGTCCAGGGACTAAAACTCAAGGGATTTGACGTCACTTCTGGCCAACAGTGCTACCCTCTGCATATCCTGAGCAATCCAACCACAGGACTGAATGAACAATCTTAAATCAGCCAGGTTATTAATGGGAATCCTCTGAATTCAGAAAGAGGCTGAACTAACTGAAATTCTCCAGAGGCTTTTCATTTTTGGTATCTCTCCTAAGGTGAGATACAGAGATCAGGCATTGGCAATGTGTAGGTAAGGATAGCCACACAGTCAACATGCACTTGGCTTAATTTTAGCATTTATCGCACAATGCATTCTTGGCTTGATTTCTAACTGGTGCCCATGAAATGTGACTTTGGTTCTTGGTAGGGGTCTGGAAGCCACTTGTAGTATGCGGAACAAAGTGTAATGGGCCGTTACTAGGAAATGCAATCCGCTTCCAACTCGTCTCCAGGGCAATGCACTGTCAGTCAAGGTTATCGGCCCAGGGAATGGCCCTGCCTCGTTATCTCGTGTGTGTGTGTGTATGTGTCTGAGAAGAGCTTATAAGTCTGCAGCTGTTAACTGTTTGCTCGGCCTGTGTGAGATTCAGCTTGTGTGAAACTAGAAATGTAAACTAAGGCAGTACTGCAAAACAAGTGCTTGCTATTCATGAGTTATGTATGGGATGCAAATGTGCATGGGTATTTCTGTGTCAGCGTGCCCCAGCATGTTGGGCTTCATCCTGAGCATTGCTTTAGTGCATCAGGCTTTTTACCCATCTCTCAGTGACTGCAATGATAAGGGGCCCCCATTGCGGCTGTGTCACCGTTCGCCTTCAATAAACTCACCACTTTTATCAGCTACTGTGTGAGCCTCGTTTCTACGGGACTCAGTGTACCTTGCAACACCACTACAGAATTCTTCCTCTAATATATTTCTAGCATTCTGGTTAGAATAATTCAAGAGTGACAATTCCAGCCTTGGAGACTGATCAATAGAGAAATCCTTATTCATAGAACCATGTTGCTTTTGTCTTCCCACCATATTATAAGTCACAGCTAGAACTAGCTATGAACTAGCTCCTCTGCATCTCCTGTAATCTTTAGAGCCATCGTGGGATAGCAGGGAAGACCCTTTCATAGACTGAGAACTGTCAAAAGACAGGGAACAAAGGGTAGGAATAAATAGTAAAATTTCAGAATGGAGAGTGGTGGGCAGCAGGTTTAAACAAATAAAAGGAAGTTCTTCACACAGTGCAGAGTCAACCTGTGGAACTCCTTGCCTGAGGAGGTTGTGAAGGCTGGGACTACAGTAGGGTTTAAAAGAGAACTAAATAAATTCATGGAGGTTAAGTCCATTAATGACTATTAGCCAGGATGGGTAAGGAATGGTGTCCCTAGACTTTATTTGTCTGAGGGTGGAGATGGATGGATTAACTGTTAGGTTCACTACCTCTGGGGCATCTGGCATTGGCCATTGTTGGGAGACAAGATACTGGGCTGGATGGACCTTTGGTCTGACCCAATATGGTCATTCTTATGTTAATTTATAATAGTTGGAAGCCTTATGCTGCTCTTTGCACTTAAAGCCAAGCCTACAGGTTCTTACTCAGAACTGACTCCTAATGAAATTTCCACATGGGCTGGACTCAGGAGCAACTTTGAAAAGCCTGTTACACCAACTTGCTTAGTGTAAAGTTGTCCTACACTGGCTAGGCAACTGATAAAACATAAGTGACAAAGAGGCCCGTGGCACCTTAAAGACTAACTAAAGTATTGAAGCATGGGCTAGTACCCATTTCGTTGGATGCATGCAGTGGAAGTTAGTTAGTGCTGGACTGGCCAAAATGGACTAATCTATTCTGACCACATCTCTTTAATTATCTCCCTTCAAGTTAATTGTGGATTTTCTATTGCGTTGAACTAGAAATTCTTGTCATGCCACAAACAAGAATTCCCCCTAGCACAGGGGTTCTGAAACTGGGGGTCGCGACCCCTTTGGGGGTCACCGAGCGCTCCCAGGGGGGTCGCAAGCTCCCGACGCCGCTTAAAAGCCGCTGAATGAATTATTAATTACTTCCGCATTTGGCGGCTTTTTGGCGGACATGCTGAGCTATTTCGGGAGCCCTCGGCATGTCCGCCGAAAATAGCCGCCGAATCTGGAAATAATTCATTCGGCGGCTTTTCAGCGGACACACAAGGGGTTGCGCCGCTGGGCTGATCAAGAAAAAAGGGGTCGCGGTAAAGGTAAGTTTGAGACCCGCTGCCCTATCAGATCATGTCCATACTGTATGTCATGATCCTTCAGTGTTTGGGTTGGTTTCCCAATTACCCTGACACTCTACTGACAATTTTCCTGTTCACTCTACTCCCTATATCCTGAACACTTTACAGGACCATCTAAGTATCACGTACATGACCCTGTGACCTCTGAGTACTCACCTGGTTCCTGGATCCATACCACAGCCCTCATTTTCTGACAACTCTGTTCCCAATTGCTTACGTTCTAGGAGGCTCCTTTTTGAAGCTCTAGCTAAGAATCAAAAGATTGTTCCTCCTAATCCTCAGTTTCTTCAGACTTCACTCTTCCATTGTCTGGTCACAGGCCCCTGGGTGGCCACTTGCTGGGAAGGAAAGATGAAGTGTTACTCACCTGACTGGGTGTCATGTTCTCCAAGCTCTCCCGATGACACTCATTCTCATCCTTCTGGCCCTGGTGCAGAAGCCTGCAGTTTAGTCTCCCAAACTACAGGTAGCAAATGATGTGATGCAGTTCAACAGAACAGTCATCATTTTTTCTGTTTTCCAGGTTTATTTAAATCACCTCCAGAAAGGAAGCACTGGGAGCAGAACACAAGTTAAGTGTAGTATCGTTGGATCTCCCCAAACACATGGTGACACTGCAGCAAAAGAGCTGCTGCAGGTTAGCAACAACAGCAAGAAATAATAGGCTGCAAAAGCACGGTGGAAAAGGACTTCTCTTCCCAGCTTGCTCTCCTAGCCAATCGTAAATCCCCACAATCCTTGGGGGCTCAGTTAATTGCAATCCCCGGGCAGGAAGCTGCATTACAATTGGCCATTTGGAATATCCCCAGGAAACGTGTTCTTCCCAGGAGACAAGAATATACAGTAAAACCTCCATTTAACGGACTAATTCGGGCGAGGGGGTGTCCGTTAAATCAAAAAGTCCGTTATTTAATAATAATAAAAAAAAAGCTGTCGGAGCAGCAGCCCGCCCGCCACAGGGTCGGGGCGGCAGCTCCACAGCCCGCCCGCTGCCGGGACCCAGGCGGCAGCCGGGAACCGTCAGCCAGCCCGCCCCGGTCCCAGCTGCTAGGACCCAGGCGGCAGCCGGGAGCCAGCCCGCCTGCTGCCTGGACCCGGGTGGCAGCCAGGAGCCGGCAGCCAGCCCGCCTGCGCCTGGACCCGGGCAGCAGCCGGGAGCCAGCAGCCAGCCCGCGAGAAATGGATTTCGGATGCATCAGACTTGCTCATAAATTTTGTCCGTTGCATCCGAAGTCCGTTAAATCGAGGGTTTACTGTAGTTCAGATATGGTATAAGACATTATGACGTTGCAGAACATAAACATAGCTTCTTTGTTCTCTGTCTCAAATTCAATGACTCTAGTCCCAATTTATCACAGTTCAGTTATGTGATGAACTCCTTTTCATGTGGCATGTCCCTACACCTGTCTTCCAAATGCCAGTCTGCCCATTTAAGAAGTATTCAAATATAAATGTGAATAGATGCTAAATTGGTACAAACAGACTGGTAAATGGCTGGTCCATTTGGCTCTAATGTTTATCCTGGATACACATGATCTTTTGTTGACAGTGTTAAATGTTAAAATTATGTAATGTTGAAGGAATTTGTTAAAAGGTATCTAACAGGCAGTCATGGAATAAATTAATTATTCTCTGGCTAAGAGCTTTATGATGGATTTATTTAATTCTTGTGAAAGAAAAAAAGCTGTCCCCATTTCAGATCTATGAATGAAATCCAATGGAGTTACACCAGGGACATATTTGGCCTCATATGACCATTCTTTAGCACACTCTTACCTAGGAGATGAATACATGTATATCTGCATATATTCTTAAAGAGAATATCTTCAACATACGGTAAAATAGATATCTTTTAATATCCTTTCCATTTCAATTGCGCCCTTGAAAGTTTTAGCATTATTTATTTCAAATAAGTTTATATGTGTCTGATTGATCGAAATCTTGAGCTGCAATTAAGAAAATTGCAGCGGGAACCATTAAAGGGATAGCCTCATTGTCTCCCCTTTCTATGAAAATGTCAGGTTTCAATGTCACTGTAAAATAACCCAATCGCATGCTTGTACACCACATGCACTGATGGAAGTAAGACTAAAACCGTCTGGTGTACTAATTACAAATGACTAAAAATAATGACACACACAGGCAAGAAAATGAGAGGACCCGGTCCATATTACTAAATGGCCACAGTGTATATACACTGTAATACAGGTTATTGTGAAGCAGTCTATTTAGTAAATATACAAACATTCATCCCCACTTGTAGATTAGTCTGAGTCCCTCCCTCCATCTCTCTCTGTCTCTTTGCCCTTTCTTTCTCTCCAATTATAAAGCAGTGCCAGGTTTTCTCATCAGCCATCTCCATGTCTCCAAATGGCTTTTCAGTGTCAGGCCTATCAGGAAATTAACTCATCATGCAGTGACAGCTGCTAATTTTTTCCCCTTACATGTCAGATGGATCGCCTGCTGAAGCTAATAATGAATCACCAATCCCTGATTAGAAGGTGCTTCCGAAACGTATAACTGCCATCTGAGCTAACTTTTTTCTTCATATAAAATGATATCACCCTAGAGGAGTAGAAAACGAATTGTATTCTTCAACAAGATGGAACTGGGCAGGCTGTTTAAGTGAACCGTGTGCTATCTTAAATTATGGGCTAATATTGCACAGTAAAATAAGTGAAAACTCACAGCTCTTTTTTATTTTGCCAAATGAACAACCCTTTTCTGTTACTTAATCCTCTCAGCAGAACTAACTTGGTTTCCAATTTCAGGACTGGCTTTTCTCCTCACCCCGCTCTGCTCTTTATTCTATTTACTGCATATATCTACAGAGCTGGAAATGCTGGATTCTCTCTCACATCCCACAGCTGTCTACTGGGGCACAAGTTTGCGCCGAGAGCACAAGTTTGCCTTGTACTACTCTGCCAGTGACAACCCCCACACTTTCCTGAAGGGAGGCATCCTCCATGCTAGCTCAGGTTCAGTCCTGGCCCAGCCTCAGGCAAAAAACTTCATTGTGTAGCATTTCGTACAGCGATTATACAAGCTGAACCCACTGTCCACAAAGATCACAAAAATATTTCTTCCAGGACCTTGCAGTGAGTATTTGTGGTATTACGGCAGCATTTATAAATGACAGCAGTGCTTGCAGCATTATGCACAAATCACGTGTGCGTACCACACATCAGCTCTTGGCTCTGGCTTGTCTACCTTCCATGGCGAGGCGCAGCTGGTAGTCAGGCAGAATGGTATATAGCTGTGGGCACCTCATTTTTTGGTTTTTGTTAAAGGAAATATTTTTCTAAATAGAATTTCCAGCTGCCTCTTAGCTCTCATTTCTCCCAAAAGATGGTGGCTGAATTCTTCAGGAGACACTGCCCTGGAAGGTATGCATCTATTTAACTCTAAGATGCTGGGGGAAGGTGGAGGGAAGTCCTTGCCATCTCTCCTTTCTCTAGTTTATTTGTACAGGAACTTGATGCTTTTCTAAATGCTTTTATTACGTTCACAGATCACATGATCCAGCTTCACTAACAATTATTTGAGCCGAAGATCAAAAAGACGTTCAAGTCAGTGGAGAACGTTGGCAGCCAGAACATCAGAAGAGAACTACCGGTGTCAGATGTGATAGATGAATATGGGATTTTTAACAACGGATTTCATAATGATGTCATAAAGCTCCAAATTTTACCACAAGACAAAACCATCTGAAGTGCTTTCAAGCCAAACAACACAAATACACTCTTAAGAATTAAATGTTACTTGTACTGTTCACCTCACAAGACCTTCTGCTAAGGGTCAAAGTTACCCCAGAGTTAGAGGCCCCTTACACCATTTCAGCCTTACATGTCATGCCAAATCTCATTAGCCAGGATGGTGCAAGAGGGTGGATAGAAGCATCATTCTTTCCCAAATAGGAGCACAGTTGTGTTGTGGCCACTTCTCCGGGCTAGAATAGTCTGTCCACTGACTGTATCTATGCTTCTGGGGATGAAGGGAGTGGCTGGAGGATGCCTGGAGTGATACATAGGTTCTGGAACTAGAGGTGCAGGGGGGGCTGCCACACCCACTGGCTTGAAGTGGTAATAACAACCCAAATACATGGTCTCCACCGGCAGCACCCCACTACAAAAACCGTTCCAGCACCATCGGTGATGTACCACTGTCTCCATCCCACTTGCAAATCCTCACAGTTCAGACACCCTGTGTGAGCTTAAGAAACCTTGTTTCCCTCCTGTGCATTGGGACAGAGTGGGTGCGTAGGGCCATGTGTGGGCCATATGTACTGTGTTGAATTTCATCCTTAATTTCCAATGCCACAGTTGTAAGGCACTAAGACCTTAATTTGAAAGTACACATCTTCCAAAAAAAAAAATAGTTGTCCTGAACAGGTTGTCCTCTGAGAAGTATTGTTAACCTGGGTTTCAGGTAATGACAGCACTGCAGGCTAGTGAATTCTTTCCAGTACTCCCAAGCCCAGAAACAGCTCCTGCATAGTGGTTTTTTTTTTTTTTTTATGCAAAGGTCTGCTCTTTTCATTGTGCAAACAATGTGATTGCTGGTTTGACACTGCAGGCTACACTGGTTTTATGAAGGATTAAATGCCATCTGAGACATATTTATCCTAAATAAATCACAAATGGTAAACTGCAGCATGTCAGTGTCAACACCCTGTACTGCAGCAGAAAGGTTAGCCATACAGGACTAAGCACAGCTAAGAATTAGCATCCAAGCTGCAAGACCAAAGGCTACAGTTAACAGGAGAAATGATCAAGAAGAAATATTTCCACTGAAAAACATTCAGTTTTTGAACATCTGTGAGAGTCTTGCAGAGGGCCATCATTTTGTAAAGGTCACCTTTATCCTGATAACAAACGGGAGTTGATCCTGTCACTGTTTGCTGAAGACAGTATTTAAGAGTAAGTGAACAGCTTGTCACCTCTAAGAAAGACGAGCAAGTCAAACTCAGCTAATTATGAATCTCGGTGTCTAACTTGAAATTTACTTTTTTGGGGGGTCTGACACAGATACAACCTTAATGCCTTGGAGGGGCGGGGAGGGGAGGGGGAAGATGAAAAGCCAGCAGGATCTTCTTGCTTCAGAGTGAGGCACCTTTTCTATTCAACTCCCTCAGAAAAATCATTTTTTAAACAGTTGCTCCATGAAGAAACTACTGTTTCACCTCTCCCCAACTTTCTTACACTTGATGATTTTAAGATATTAAACATGATAGGAAATGTCGTTATCTCTAGAGTCTGCTTGGTTTATACCCTAAACACTTAGACAATTATATTAAGCATGCATGAGGCACACTTCAGAAATTAGATTCTTTTATCTTCATCTATCTATCTAGCCAGAGAAAGGGAAAGAGAAAATGCGCAGACATAACCGATAGCATTTGTTTCCTGCTGTTGAATGCCAGTGTTGTTTATTGCTTAATATTAAAAATCATGATGCTTCTTTTTAATGCTAACATTTTATTGGAAAGAACCCTCCCCCAAAATCCCAACCAACCCCTTACCATTTTATATTTTACGATTTCTTTTTTAAAAAGAAACAAAAGCAGTTGTATCAGGAAACAAACCTTTTCTACATGAACTTGCATTGAACAGTTGCAGTGTATCCACAACTAAGATAATTGACATTATGGTCTAAGCAAGAAATACAAGGTCACCTTTTTTCTACTTGTTAATGTCAATGTCAGAATTGTCATTAAAAAAATCCCTAACATTTCAAAAAGTCATTCACAAAATGAACTGCAAAATGGTATTTATATGAAGCACTATTTGTAAGAAAGCAAAACATTTATAGTGACAATATTTTTTCCCCAAAATGCACATTTCATATGCAGGAGTCTTATATCTGAAATTAAGTTGCAAGTAACAGGTATTAAGCTTTTTCTAAACCAAGACATTTTTTTTCCTCAATACATTTTTTAAAACCTTTTTAAAGCATAGATTTTAGAGGTCTCTCTTACGCAAAGTCCAAAGCAAAACAATGAAAGAGTTAACTATAGTTAAAGAAAAATGATTCTCAGACACAAATTTAGAAAGGGTCATTATGCTGAGATGTTTTTGACCAGGAACATTTTAGAGCAAGACTTTAGAAAACCAAATGTCACGCTTTCTGCCTTTGAAGAAGACAGGACAACACTTGTAGCATCTAACTTTACTTACAAACTGTCACCTCATATTTTTAACATGTGGTGTGGTTTTGGATTTTTAAGATTTTTTTCTCATAAAATGTATATGTAAAGTGGAAAAAAATGTTTAGCATAACCACAAAAAATGACAGACAAGGCATAAACCAGGAAATCACCCTGAACTCACAAAATAATCCAAATCAAACCAGAATCATATCTGACTCATTTGGGTGGGGGGGGGGAGGCATTAGTAATTGTCTTATCATATTAAGCCTGTTAATCATACTCAGGTCAAATTTCTGTGCATTGTAATAAGATAATGCCTTTTCTGTATACTCTTTCCAGTAGCTGACATTAACCTCACAAAGTGATGCTGGCACCTGGCTGGAGGAATATCATATTATGAAGGTTTTACAAATTAAGTTCCTACACATGTCTATTAATTTTCCGAGAAAATTCTTCACGCTTCTTGTAGTTCATTACTATCTCCCTGGCCCTGAATTACTGTTGCTTGGGAGCCACTCTCTGTATAAATGACCATACTAGTTAACTGCTCTCCTGTTCCATCAGGGGATGCGGCTTCAGTATTTATAGCAGTACCAGCTTCCAAAATCTCTTGCGACTCAGCTGTCTCTATCACAGTGTGTGAATACACACCAGTCTCATCCTGTATATCTTGTGGTAATTCTGTTACAATGTAATGGGTTGGACCTTCAGAGAAGTTGCCATGAGAATCCCGAACCATGGCTTGAGCTATTTCTTCCGTGACAATGATCTGTGAAATTTCTCCGTCGGACTCAACTAAATCCATGTGCTCACTTTGGACACGGAGTGCATGGCTACCAGCTTCTTGCATTATTATTTGAGAGCCTTCTCCAGCCACCATATGCACAGTTCCTTCCTCATTTACAATGACCTGAGTGACACCTTCTTTCATCAGCTGGTCTGCTGCAGCCGTGTCACATACTGCAAACTGGAGGACTCCTTGGACCATTTTCTTGAAGGCAGCTTGAGCTCTCTCCTGAGATGCAATTATAGTAGATGGGTGAATAACCTGTGTCACTACTTCCATCGGTTCTATATCTTCCTGAGTCCCTTGAACTTCATGGAACATCTGTATTTCTTGTGTCTCGGTGTCATTGGGATTATTGGATAGCTCCTGAACTGGCATTTGTAACAACTCTTTGTGACTAGGCCTGGTTCTGTTGAGAAGTCCAGTTTTGTTTTCCACTTCCCCCAGCTCTGTTACAGCACAAAGGAGAGCATCTAATGCTGAGGAGGACTCCGGAGGATGTACTGTAGCTTCTGATGTATCTAAAATTTCCTGTCTCATTATCTGTTGCACCACAGCACTGCTGGAGTCAGACACTGTATCTATTGGGACAGCCTCCTCCATATCAGTTCCCTCCACAGAGCCTTCCAACACTACCACTTGTGTCGCACCACCTGATAATTGCTCAGTGAGTATTTGTCCTGGAACCAGCCCACTCACATGAGAGCCATTTTGACTCGTGGCTATAACTTGCCCATCTTCTGTAATATGTACCACCCTTGCCACCTGACCAGCCATAGCCAAAGTCTGAAGGGTAGCTGCTGCCGTTTCCTCCACGGAGGCATCAAGTGCAAAGTCACCATCATATCCTTGAATAATGATAACTTGCTGCACTTGTTCAGCTGATTGGGATTGTCTTCTGTTACTTCGAAGGACCTTCTCTTTAACTGGAGAAACTTCTCCCAGAACTGCTGCAGTGAAAGGACTGGTGGTCTCTACAAAGGTCGCTCCCTGACCCTTCAGTCGGCATTCATAGGACTTGGATACAATGCCTAGGACATAAAAAGAGTCTGTTAATAGGGAATCATGGCAAATATTTGCAATTCGCTATTTTTAACATAAAAACCTTTCCAATGCAATTTTTAAATTTCCCTGGCAGAGAGGTGTAATATGTAATTGAACAAAACCAATTTGCATGTTTTCCATTTTCTATTTATTTATAGAATCCAAATAATTGCTACCGTTAACAATTCTGCAGAGTACTAACAATCTGAATTTGTTACTTTTTAAAACATTCTGTATTAAACAGCATACAATATCCAATTAAAAACCATTAACACCTTCATGAGAAAAACATATCCTTAGTACTGCTATTTTTGTAATTAATCATATTTGCCTGTATTACACTAAGCACAGCTAGGTGGGATAATGTGCACCATATCCTTTTCAGGATTCTGGTTTTCTTGGTATATTAATGGCCAGGTCTTTGTTTTGATGCGTTAGTTTCCTCTTTATTCCTCCACCCTAACTCCTTCCCCGATACACCTAACTGACATTATTCATTCATCTAGTTAGTTGGAAGAAACATATAGCCTCACTCTGAACAGTCTATGCCATAAAATTGCCAGCATGGGAATTGTCTCCTGATTGTTTTCATACAAAAGCTTCCCATTTTAGAAATAAAAAGATTTCTTTCACAACTACTGTCTCTGCAAACCTAACCCAGATTTTGAGAGCCACTGTAGCTTCTTGTCCTTCTCATGCTTCATTACCAATTACCAGGACCCTACCAAAAATTCAGGGCCGTGAAAAACACGTCACGGACTGAGAAATTTAGTCTCTGTTGTGAAATCTGCCCCAGGGAGGGACAGGGCTAGGGGCACCTCAGCCAGAGCTCCTAGTATTCACCAGGCTCCAGTTGCTAGTTACGGCAGGGCTGGGACTTTCTCTTCTCCTGCAGGGGTTACTCCTGGACCAGATCAGACCCACCTCTGGGAGCCTCCCTCAGTTGCAGGAAGCTCCGCACCCCCGTCCTGCTTCCTGTCCCATCACTCCTCAGACATGAGGGGAAGGGGTCACTATACAGGGAGCAGCCACGGAGTTTCATCCAGCTGAGGAAGGTCACCTCAGAAATGACCCCGCAGGAGAAGAGGAAGTCCCGTCCCTCCCCAGCCCGGCCGGGACCAGCTGGTGGAGCCTATCGCATGGTAGGAGCCCCCCAGCTGCGGTGCACCCTGGCAACAGAGCCAGAACTGGGGGGGTGGGGCAGGGGCCATACCTCCTCACTTTTTAACAATGACATAGTTTAGGGGGTAGGGGCAACACTGCTCCCCAAACTTCAAGTCTCAGGTAGGCACAGAACAGCACCAGCAGGGGCTGCACTTCGCGATGGGGAAATGGTTATCGGCTGCTCCGTGCCTGGCTTGTAGTTTGGTAACATCACCCCTTGCCACCAAACTACACCCATGTTAAAAAGTGGTTCCAATGCTGGTGGGGCCCCCCCACTTCTACAAAGGTTCCAGTGCCCTTGCCCCAAATGATCTGGGGCTAAAGGGGCCTTGGGCTATCTGTATGGGGGTGAGGGAACCCCATAAGGGCTGTCCCCCCAAAAGCTACACTCCACCCCCATGTGACCCTAATGTCTGCGGCTGCCCAGCTCTGAAGTCAGCAATGCAGACGTAAGGGTGGTAATACCGCAACCCTCCTACAACAGCCTTGTGACACCCCCACCCCCACCCCCCGCAACAGTCTTTTGGGTCCAGATGTAAATATCTGAAACTGTGAAACTGATGATTTTTAAAAACCAGTGACCCCAAAATTGACCAAAATAGACTGTGAACGTGATAGGGTCCAATGACCAAGGTTCTGCAGGCCAAATGATGCCCCAGGTACAGCTGTTCAATCCCACTGTGTTAACGATACGACCTCACTGATTCCGTACAACCCCCTGGCCTCCAGTGCAGTTGCACACGTATAGTTGACTGGCTAAGATGGAACAGAATCCAGCTCACTCTCACTTAGCCTTGCACAGGCCACACAGCTAACAGGTGCAAAAAAAGCAGGAAAATCGTAAAATCTTATTTTTGTGCCCAAAGAGAGCAGGTGGGACGCTGGATGCAGGCAAGGAGCTGGCCTGTCGTGCAGGAGGGTATCACTTTTACATTTCAGAGTAGACCTTCACTTTCAGTGGCTGATTCTTTGAGCCAGTAAGTAGTAGGTGCTAATGAAGGGCACAGTTGTTTTCCCAACAGAGTCCAAAAAAGTTCCTCCTTCACCTGGCCTTGGAGTGCTCAACCTTCCAAAGTGCTGAGCCCATTGGTCCTAGTCCCATAAAGCACTGAGGCATGTGCTTAAAGTCAAAGAGACTAATTTCTTAAAGTTAAGCAGGTGCTTAAGTGCTTTGCTGGATCAGGGCCAAAGTTTTTAGCGCCTTGCAGCAGCACCAAGCCTCAACAGCATGAAATACTAAGATTAAGATCAAGCCTGGATCTCATATATATCACGATACTATTTGTGCCCAAAAGACTGGGCCCATAGATAAGCTATTATTTTTTAAAACTTTAAAGCTTTTACTGGATAATGACGCTGCAGAAACACATGCATGAAGTTAAGCTGAGAGACTGCAGATCAGCTTCAGGAATCGAACTGGAGTTGGATAAGCTTCTTCATCGCAGCTTGCAAGGCAGGAGGGAGCTTTAATGGTTATCGTCGGAAAGAAACATTAACAATGCAAACTGTTAAGTATTTCCAAGTGATATTGCACAATTGATCTGGCACATGCTATTGAATTACGTTTTGGCAGGGATAAGCTATGGTGGCATCACTGTTATTTATCCTGCTATGTTTTTCTCTCTGTGGGCACTGACACACACAAGACCCCCAAACAAGAGAAAAATAGGAGGCAGAAATCAATATCAAAGGATAATTATCAAAATAATCTTAACATGTCTATGTTTTCTAATCGCATAGGAGTAATTAATTCTCTCAGGAGTCTTCTTTGTTGACATGATACAAGATGGGTCTTGCAGTGATATGGCATGAAATCAAACAATCTACAAATCATAAGTATTCATTGGCTATAGCAGAAATCACACCATCAGTACCCTCAGAAAAAGGTCATTTAGGTACAGTAGAGATCATCCTGTCATCACACTTAGGCAAAGATCCAGTTTGTCAGGGGAGGGGAAAAAAAGAAACATCTGTGAAACTATACAACTCCAGTCTTTACTCTGCAATTGAATGGGAGGTCTCTTGGGCGTAGAGTTATCTAGTGAATTCCTTGCAGCACTGATAATTATGCCATTCTGACTGCTTACTTAATCTATTTGAATCCAGAGGTGAGTTAAGCCACTTCCTGACCATTAAAGTAAACTACATGGGTAAATACTGCTGTCACTGAGGGGTGTGATGAAGCTTAACTACACCAACATCTTAACCTCAGCTCGGTGCAACCCCAGCTATTCCATCACAGTTCATAAATGCGACTGCAGGTCCATCTTTTGATTCAGCAATTTAATAACTTCGAGTGCTGTCAGTACTGCTTTGAAAAATGGCTCCTATAAAATGTAACAGCCTCAATCAGATTGTAAAAGATTCACCCACTGAAGATTCTTCCATTTCAACTATAATGAATTAATGTTGAGCTATGTAGAAGTTCAAGTGTCATTTAAACTAATGTGACTCTCCACTGCAACTTTAAATTTTAACTGGACTATGACCAAGAATTTACTGGGAACATCAACTTCAATTTTAGTGATCTTCATGGTAAATATGAATTGTATACTTTATAGGTTTTCTTTGTTTTGCAACTGAAGAGCCAAATAGAGGAGATATTTAGGAAACAGTATGTTTTAAGGATTAGTTGCTATTATGACTGTGTGACAATACAGCTGTATAATGGGCACTGCAATACAACATAATATTTTTACATTCTGTAATGAAAATGTCACATGACTTGACTGAATCAAGCAGAACGTCACTTGTGTTACTAAATTCAGGCTCCCCCTCCAAAAACAAAGAAGGAACGGAGGGAGGAGAAGTGTTGATTGTCATGCCAAACACAGGATAAAATACAAATAGACATTAATATTAGGGAAACTACACTTGCTGATAGTATGTCATTACAAATGGAAAAGATACACAAATCAACATTCACAGGACAAAACACAATGATGCAAGAGCCTATATTCAGAAAATTGCAAAGAGGTGTTGCATATGTAGGGATGCAACGATCAGAGAACTGGTTTCTTTCCAAGCCTGTCATTTTAACAGAGGCATTATTTATCAGACGGCATCCTCAGTGATTGTTATTTTTTTATTTGAAAATGTCAAGAGTTTAGACATTAAATCCATATTTCCAGGTTATTTTAATTCTCAGAGAGCACAAACTCCCCCAAATAGGGCTAAAAGATATATTTTCATGTTTAATATGCTTTTGGGAAACTGCAAATAGGGTTTAGTACTCCCCCCCCCCCCTTTTACTCAATACCTGACTACTTTCTTTTGTGTCTCTGTGTTATTCTTTTGTTACTGTCATCGTTTTCCCCCACAGAATAAATATCTTATTCTTTTGTTAAGCTTACATTTAATTAAAATGTACAGGATTTGTGCAGTAAACTCGAATGAAACAAATAAAACAAGGGCCCCTCTCTTGAAGGCATACGTTGTGAATGAAAAATGTCATTACAGACTAAAAATTTTTGCAGTAAACAGGGCCTACAGAGAGAAGTTTCCCCCGTAATGACATCCATAAAATACACAAATGGCACTTTTAGTACCATCCTGAATATGGCATTTTCTGTGCTCTACACACAATCTAAATGGTTTGATCATAGAGCATAATACTCCATTGGGTTTATAGAACAATCAATGTTCCATAAAATGATGTATTTATCCAATAGTAGGCTCAGCAGTTACTGGTGTATGACATTGTAGGACACTGGCTTTGTACTGTTCAGCAGCACACATGCTGGCTGTAAAACTTATCTAACACTACTTCAACAACTTCATCTCATCTGTGTCAAGTAATTTGTTGAAGCCTCAGCTTGGTTTAAAAAAACTTGTAATAAAAATTCATAGAATTTTCAAGAGAATGAAAGCTGATGACAATAGAAAGGTCACATTGTGTCTCTACTAAAGGGGTCAAGGGTCATTTGCAGTTCTAAAACAGAAAGTAGATTTCATGCATCGTGTAGCAGATAAAGATGGCATTAAAGAGACTTGTCTCAGAAAGAAATGCGTAATGTGTTAGGAAAGTCTGTGCTAATATTGTATGTAAACTACTACTTTGCTCTTAACAGGCGTTCCTTTAGATTCTAAGCCCTTTCCAAAAGTTGTACAGTATTAAGTGGCTTTAAGCAGTGACACTAAGCATAACCTACCTTTCACAATGTACTCACCAAAAACGAGGTATTTAACTGTAAATGAAATAATGGGCTGGTTTGTCCTGACAATGGAAATTATCTGTGTTTGTATAGTAACTTATAGAGTTATTTTTTCTGATACAGTTCACCTTTTGTGGGGGCTGATACAGAGCATCATATTCAACAACAGTTAATTTTTGTGTACTTCAATTTCAAGGAATACGTTATCCACAAATACAAATATTTAATATATGTTTAAATTAACACATATTATTAAAGAATGCTAACGAGTCAGAACTACCGTTTAACATAAAAAAATGTGATGTTTCTCATGTGAAATCCATTAAAATTCCATGATATTCAATGAAATATAATCTTTCAGAAATTTTAAAAGATAAATGAATTGACTCTACAACTGCCATCACCAATAGTTTTGCAAGTCGAATCAATATCAATAATTGCACTAATAATTGTTCCTTTTCTTAGACAATAATTGTCTAAATGTTAGTACATTATGTATATGGTATATCAACTATTCAAAGGCAAGCTTGAATAATTTAGGGCTGATCAAATTCACCTAAAAGTCCAGAGGAAGTCTCCCATTGACTTTAATAGGATACATCTCAGGTCCTTGATGTACTGTGTATTGATGCATGCTCACAACAATAAAACCATTTTATTTGTAAACCACTATTTTCATTCATTTAAACATAGCGTATGATTTGGTGTGTGTGGAGTCCCATTTCTGAACATTAAAAACAAAAATTGGCTTGACTTGACTTTTCCCAAATGCCTATCTCCGCTCTTTAAATCCAAACCCAGTCCTCTTTATTTTGTAGGCCTATGGTCCAAGACAGACATACGGGCCAACGCTTTCCCGTTTTCACACCTGAGTGCCTAAAGTTAGGCAACTTAATAAAAGAGGCCTGAAAGTGCTGCTGAGAAGCTCCCATTGAAGGGAAGTGCGGGTGTTCAGCATCTCTGAAAATCTGGACATTTTTATTGAGTTGTCTAAAAAGGGACTTGGATAAACTTAGGTAGTTTTGGCAATCGGTCAACATTTTGTCCTAGACCTATTTAGAATACAAAGAAATGAATTAAACATTCATAATGGTTATCATTTGAAACTCCGCTAACACACGTCAGCGGTCACTATATTTGTCCTTCTAAACATTTGTATTCATATTAATTGCTTCATTGATATGAAATGATGTACATAGGCAAGAATCAAGAATAGCAGCAAGAATGTGTTACATAACCTTGTGTACAGGAGCCATTACTCATTTTTACAGTGTATTGACATAAAGATTCTGTATACCTGAATTAAAATTTACAATGCAGGTTAAACCAAAGTTTTGCAAACTATTTAAATGTGTGTGAACATAATAAACCAAAATGGCTCTTCAGAAACCATTGTTCAGGAAAACAGTATATACGTGTAACATAGTCCAAATAAGTCCGTATGCAGTGGGCTATGCCAACTCCATAAGAAACATAAAAATGTATCAAAGAATTTTAAACTCATACCATGCAAAAGTCATGAGATCTTTTTCCACTTTTTAAAAATCATATTTAAAGATAATTAAACAACAAAAACAAATTTCAAATAATATTAAGAAGTCAAATTAAACCTAAAAAGCAAAACTTGTGCTTAAGGTTGAGACTCAAAATATCCTCCAAGGCTTTTAGTTTTCCCCTCAACCTACTCTATTGTGTTTAGATATTTCAAGGTCTCCCAAGAATTGCTTGAGTATGGGATGATGTTTTAACCTTAAAGGTGGCTTAGAAAGTAAAGCATGCCCTCTCCTGCTACTTTAAAGAGTACAAGCATTGCCTGAACTGCTTTTTTAAGTTCATAAATTAAATGGGGATGGAGTTTCTTGCTTGTATTTTTACGTCTTATCTATCTCGGAAGGATCTATGGCAATTAAGGAACCAGTACAATGAGAACCAAAGACTAAGAGCTGAGTAATTCAGAAGGGAAAGGAAATTTAGTCAGTTTGTTTAAACACTTTGTTTTGTGTTTGGCTTTGTTTACCTCCAGTGCCTACTTTACCCTTGGGAAAGGGCTTTCTCTGTTAAAGTTCTAAAATCTCTGTCCCTGCACTTAAAGGTTGAGTGCTAATCTTACACATCTCTTGAGGTCCCTTTAATGTTCTTCACCGGATTTAGGAGAGGCCAAAAACACTTTTGGAAAAACAGAACAAAACCCACCTTTCAGATCTTTATACATTACGAAACAATAAGGACACATCCAATTTTTTAATTAAAAATCTTTTACACACCATCTTTAAACCTGCACACTCTTGTCTAAACAATGGCAATTATGCACAAACCCTACTGATCAATGCAAGAATATACTGTTCCAAAAACAGAATCTCACATAATGAAGGCCACATAATAATTGAGCTGTCTTGTGGATCACCTTCCCTACTATTTCCAGATTCAGTAAACCAACTCTCCCCACCCCCCAGTTGTGATTTTGCAAGTTATCTTCTCCACTTGGATTTGTGATCATACAACATTCTTGTGGCAACTTCAGCAATTGCCTATATGGGAAAGTAATATTAGGAAAGTACTCAGTGTCATTTTGTAGCTCTTCCGATGCAATTTAGCAGCTGGAAACAAGGAAGAGAGTCAGCACAATCAGTTCTTTGAAGACTACCTCCAAGTGCAGCACTAGCCCCAGTTTGGGAACAAGGGATATAGAGTTAATCTAATTTTTCAACTTCAACCTATTCACTGCGGCCGGAAAGCGCATTTGTCTCAACGGCACTTTTAAACCATAATCCAAACTTCAGGATGTACCTGCTATGCTTGGCCAAATTGCAGGCCTATATTTCTTGACACAGCCTCTATGTTTGGCAGCATCAAAAATATAAAAGCACAAAAATTTCTGTCCTGTGGTTGGGTATCAAGTGACTGGAAAGTCTATCCAGATTTTTTTATAGAGCTAATTCCAGATTTTACTTATTTCATAACACACAAAAATATGGATGGCCATTGATCATTAGCATCTCAACAGGGTTTTATGGTTTTCAAGTATATACACACTTTGAACCTGGTTTTGCAAATTTTTATTTATCAAAGGCTATGTCTACACTGCACTTTTGTCCTTAAAACGTCATTCAGGGGTGTGATAAAAACACCCACACACCCTGAACAGCAAAAATTTTAGTGAAGTAAAGCAGTGGTGTGGATAGCACTACGTCAGTGAGAACCACGCTCCTGGCAATGACGCTATCGCCCCCTGTTGGGGGTGGTTTTATTTTGTCACTGGTAGCGCTCTCTCCCGGCAACAAAGAGTGGCTACACTGCATGCCTTACAACGCGGCTGTAAGAGCACAGCTGCACTGTTGTAAGGTGCGTGGTGTAGACAAAGCCAACGTGAGGGCTTACTGTGATGGTTAGTCTCAACAGCCAAAGGGACTAACCAGGTAGCTTGCGCAAAGTGTCATGTTGGCCCTGGGGATTAAGAATTCTCAAGACTGACTAGCCTCTTCTAGTATTGATGCACATTGAAAAAGAATTGACACACAGGATACCTAACATGAAACATCTCAAAAGAAACAGTATACTTTTAAAATGAAATGATGCAAAGGACAACTATATTACTCTAGCAGACCACTGAAAAATAAGTATTATTGATTTTATTTCTTTCTTTTGATTTGCACACTTATTCAGTAAAAAAGGAACACCTGTTCATTGCTTGAGGGTGCTTCTTGACACACTTGAAAAGCACAGCAGCTTTAGGTGAGACTGTTTTGTGCTAAATAGAACAATAAGTTTCCCTAATTATTTTTTTCTAGGTAAGGCAGCAGAAACTATCACTTATTACTTGGTAGTCATATTTGTGTTTCATTTATAAATGCAACTATGTTACAGGGTATTGTCATATCTTTCCGGAGTAAATTACAGGAAATAACCCATTTGTCTTCATTGTAGACACTTTTGCATGTATGATAGAAAACAAACCGCTATTCAATAACTGCACAGAGGCACCATTAAAATCAAATTTACAGTAAACAGAACCTGCAGCTGGGGTAAAACACTAGCTGTTAGTATTTTAATTATCAGCGAAGCTTACGGAGGTCTAACATCTGCTCATAGCCAAATGACAGCAGCTGCTTGTGTACTCTTAAAACAATGTGAATTTCTTCTATAAATATTAAAACAAATCGTATGTTCTGTGTTCATCACAGCTATATTGCTATTAAGCTGGCTATGTCTATAGGGCATTTTCAGCTTCTTTCTTGTGGCAAATTCATAAAGGGCTGACCTCTTCAAAAGAATGAGAGCCAAAGACAGCAAAAAATACTTGAGTCTGTAAATTGAAAATGTTTAGAGACAGTACTAGAGGTCACCCTCTGCCAAGATGTTACCAGTAAAGGCTAACAAAACATCAGCAATAAGTTTTGATCATTGTGCTCTGTAGTAACTTCAAGGACAGCACTCCTCAGAATGCACAGTGTCAGGAATTTAAAGGATGGATTGTACTAGAAATTAGAAACTCAATGGAACAGATAGCAAATTAAAGCATTATCTAGTTATTCAAACTCTCCTGTTTCAAATATTCAAATCATTTGAAGAGAGGAGTGTACAGTGACTATAATTCTGCTTTATAGACTTCACCAACATTACACTGGGAAGAGCATCCATACAGTTGGAGGCGATCTGTGAGGACAGAGGAGCTATGTTGTGGGTGAGTGTTGGGAAAAGGTATTTGAGGTTTGGTGGGAGGTTGCTAGTTAGAATAAACATTACAGTCTGGGCTGGGGGTTCTGACCTTCCATACCAGATGCAGTAGATGTGTCCCTTTTATGCTTCCACATGGTGGGGAGAATTGATTTGATCAGGCCTCTGTTTCTGTAGTAGTGGGCAGCGGAAAACAAGGCAAGAAAAAGAATGACATCACACACTAATTACTATAATAGGTGAAAACAAAGGCTCAGATGTTGAATCTTGATTCCTTTGGTTTTACCTTGCAACAATTCCCAGAAACAAAGTATGCCTATGAACAAGGATTCAGTTGTTTGTCTTCAATGCAAGGCCTGTGGCTAATACCTCTACGATGCATAGATTTCAAAGCCAGAAAGCACCAGTACTATCATCCAGTCTGACAGCCAAAGTTGATCCTACCCCATGATTTGAAAAAAGGATGAACCCCTTGACTTTGGATATGTAACCAATATGCCAGATCGACTGCTAGTGCGGTGATCCCCTGAACAGGTATATGGTTCAGCATGAGATGAATGAAATCTTGAAGGGGAAGCAGTTGGAGAGGGATGAAAGCAGTGAGTTTCTTGGCAGCCTCCAGGGAAAATGTTGTTAATCTGATTAACCAGTCTACTGATGATTTGATAGGACTTTATCATATATTTTTTTTCTGTGCTATTGCTACAATGGCCCCTAAATGCCCTATTGGCCAGTTTCAACCTCCCGAGACACTGAACTTCAGTAAGTTAAGCGAAAGAGTGTACACTAAGTTAAGGTGCCAAAGTGGGAAATCTTAGGGTGAATCTGACTGATAAATACATGGATATTTTTTTTGTACATCATATGTTGCAGCGGTGTGGGAGGTAAATAAAGGGTCCTTTCCCTTCACTATAGCATCTGCAAAGTTATGCACAGTGAAATTGGTCAAGATCCTGGCTATTCCTAGCTGCTTCCACTCAGCTCCAAAGTTGTGGTTTTTCAGTTATGAAGAATTTTTATGTTACACTGTAGATAAAACCACTCTCATCATTGATGAGCTAGAAGAGGAGTTCACAGATTATACTAAATTAGGAGGAGTTACCAACACTAATGAGGACACAGAAGGAACCTAAATACATTAGAAACAGGAGTATAAATTAACAACATGATATTCAGTTTGCAACAATGCAAACTAATACATGTGGGGAAAATAAATCTGAAACTGAGATATTCAGTTGGAAGGGGAAAAAACCAAAAGAACAAAAAACAAACAAGCAAAAAACCTTGAGAACTCTAATGCCGAAAGAGACCTAAGGGTGATGGTGGACAGCATGGTGGACTTTAGTTTGTAACAGGTTATGGCAGCAAAAAAGGCCAGTGAAATTTTGGATTTCATACTCAAAAGACATCATGTCACATAGCAGATCATTAATAAGTCCATTTTATACAGGTCTAGAACAACTACACCTGAAATATACCACTCATTTCTCAGCACCTCTCTTTACTAAAAGGATATGGACAAACCTGAGAGAAGTTTTCAGAAACGAGCAGAAAAATAATTAGAAGGCTGACTAACATAGAAAGGTTAAAAGATCTAAATATATGTATCTCAGCAAAGTGATGACTAAGGGTCATGCAGACATGATAAGAATCTACAGGTTTTGAAGGGTGTAAACGCCAAGGAGAGAAGGGGATTATTTTCTCCCCCTATAGAGAGTGAGCACAATCGGATTTGAGACCGGAACTAAAGAATTCAAGTTGAAAAGCTGACGGAAAATGTAAACAGAATGAATAATGGAAGTGAGAGCGAGAGAAGGCCCATTAGGTTATCTAGACTTCCAGCTGCCAGTATGGGACTGCTCCTGGGGTGGTATGAATTAACTGCACAGCAGCTAGGAGATGATTTAATCTGAGTTATCCCTGCTTCTAAAGTAGTTCTATAAAATTCCTGAATTTCCACTGTGAAGCAAGGCAAGTTATTGTTCAGTAACTACCCAATTAACTGTTGTCATTTATGTACCTCTCAACTAAAGCATACCCTTTGAACCTGGTGCCTAACTGCCTTGCTTCCTCACATGACAAAGAGTTTGGAATGGCCGCCAGTCATCTGGACAAGACTCACATTCATTGGTGAGCAACCCTTGCCACCGACGTCATGTCACTTCACCGACCCTTTGTTACTATTTCCCCTTCTAGGGCCTATCTAAACTAGGAAGGTAGGTGGCGTTTTAACATGTATTAGCAAACATGTTTTAATTAATCATTTTTAAACACCACTTAGCTCCCAGTGTAGACAATGCTGTGTAAAGATGTCAAACCCTGTCTACACTAGGCATTAACTAGTGCTTTGAAATATGTTAATTAAAGCATGTCAGCTAGCACGTTGTAAAACACTACCTATATTCCTAGTCTAAACCTACCCTTAAGGTGTTGCATGGTGTACTCACACTCTAACACCAGTGTAGCTAAACCAGTGCATTGCTTGTGGTAATGTATGAAGGCCTCAGGTGTTTTTACTGCTATGTCATGAAGACATGTGGAACTGTTGCTGGAATATGGTACATTTTCCAATGTAACAGATAAGGCCTTAGAGGGAAATGTATACGTTTGCCTAAACATTTCTATAACTAGTGCTAAAAAACAATAGACAAGAGTTAAAAAAAAATGTGACCTGATTTTCTGAAGCGCTGACAAATCAACAGCTCTCACTAACATTCATGTTAAAGTCTTCTAGTTTCAGTGTCTTTTTTTGCCTCCTTTAAACTGAAAATCAGCTTTGTTAAAAAAAAAAATGATTGTAGCAGTTTTGTTTATAATTTACCTATGGCTGCCTTTTAATTGTTTTCATTCTTAAATTTAAAGCAATCCATTATTTTATTCACAAGAAGCAACTGCTGTCCTAGCATGGTAACTGCAGTTCATAAAATAATTTAGGAGTCAATTATGTTGTCTTCTAGGGCAGTAATGTTGTCTTCTAGGGGGTGCGTGGTTCTGTGAATTAGTGGTTTCCTAAGTCCTAGTACAGATGGACAAAATGCACACAAGGAGCCTCTGTAGTCTGTCATATCAATCATCTATAGCAGCCTTTGACAGACAGCCCGTCTGTCATATCAATCATCTATATCAACCTTTGACAGACAGCCCGTCAGGATAAGCCCCCTGGCGGGCCGGACCAATTTTTCTACCTGCCACGTCCATGGCTCCCACTGGCTGCAGTTCACCATTCCAGGCCAATGGGGGCTGTGGAAAGCAACTTGGGACAAGGGATGTGCTGGCTGCCACTTCCCAAAGCCTCCATTGGCGTGGAGGGGCGAATCGCAGCCAGTGGGAGCCGCAATCCGCCGAACCTGCGGATGCGGCAGGTAAACAAACTGGCCCGTCCGGTCAGGGGGCTTACCCTGGCAGGCTGTGGGCCAAAGGTTGCCAATCACTGATCTATAGATTAAAGCCTTTCTGAGCATACATTGACATCACAGCTCTGAAGCAACCATTATGAATACTAGCCTTGGGTTACTTGGAGATTTCATAACTATACCTTTCTATGCACACTGCAGTACTTCAAAATGTGTTGAGGTTCACCATGGCTTGGCATACTTCAATGTACCTTGAAGCATCCTTAAAACACCCCAGGCATTCTCTCAGATACTTCCACTGAAATCAGGAAGACTCTAAAGGAACTGTTATCTTAATGACATATTACATTTCTTTATAAAAAGTAAAAAGGAAATTACACATGCAGACATTTACACAGAAGTAACTTAGACTGTACTAGTAACCTAAAATGACAAGTCTAAGGAAATCCAGTTTTAAGTCTAGTAATTTTATCTCTAACACATCACTGTGCCCAGATGTTGCTCTCACAACAGAATATAGTTTTATGCTAAAATTTTAATACCTGTGTATCTAAAACGAGACCCCTAAATACACATTTAGGCATCTCAAAAAAGCTGGCCTGCTTTTCAGAGTGCTGATGCACATGCACTTGCAACTAAGATCTGTGCATTTAAAAAAACAGTGGTATTTATCTATCTATCTAGTTATGCGGCCCCTTTCACCAGACTGTCAGTGAAAATCCCTCTGTCAGTGGATAATACTATCCCACTGTCTGTGGATAATACTTCAGTTATCCAGTGGACAAGTAGTGCATCAGCAGCATCCATGCATTTTTCTACGATAATGTCCTTCCAATGACTCAATCCTGTTTTTATGAAGAGAGAGTAATTTAATGTTCATATATATATGCCGGAATGAAAAAGGTAATGTTGGCCTCTCTGTTCAGAATGCAATACCCAGTGTGTCCACTCTCATCATCTGTGTTACTACCAGATTTTGTGAGGTGGACACAAGTTAACTAAGAAATGGTCCAAGTCCACCAAGTCAGGTGGTAAAGGCTTTCAGGCCCCAGTTCAGCAGTCCATTCCTTTTCAGACAAAGCGCTTAAGAAAGGGCTTAACTTTAGGCATGTGTTCAAGTCCCACTGACTTCAATGGGACTTAAGTATATGCTTACATTGATAGCTAAATAGGGGTTTAATTATTTACTGAACTGGAGCCTCAGAGAGTACCCAGCCTGGGGCATATCAAAATCGGGGTGGGCAAACCATTTGGCCACATCAGGGTGCACAACTGTATGGAGGGCCGGGTAGGGAAGGCTGTGCCTCCCCAAACAGCCTGGCCTCCGCCCCCTATCTGTCCCCTCCCACTTCCCACCTCCTGACTGGTCCCCTCAGAAACCCTGACCCATCCAACCCCCTTGCTCCTTGTTCCCTAACTGCTCCCTTTCAGTACCCTCTGCACAAACCACCCCATGGAATCCCACCCCCATCCAACCCCCTTTCTCCCTGTCCTGTCTGCCCCCTTGAGCCCTATCTGCACTCCTGCCTCCTATGGGCCCCTCGGGACTCCATCCCCTATCCAACCCCCCCACCCCCACTCTCTGTCCCCTGACTGCCCCAACCCCAATCCACACCCCGCCCTCTGGCAGTCCTTCCGGGACTCCCATGCCTGTCCCTGCTCCGTGCCCCCGGACTGCTCCCCCAAGAATCCCTGCCCCTTATTCAACCCCCCTGTCCTTTTACCATGCCGCTCAGAGTGGCTGGAGATTGCAACCCCGCCACCCAGCTGGAGCCAGCTGCGCTGCCCGCACGGCAGCATCCCTACAGAGGAGGGAAGAGGCTGGGGGCTAGCCTCCCTGGCCAGGAGCTCAAGCACTGGGCAGGATGGTCCTGCAGGTGAGATGTGGCCCGCAAGCCGAAGTCTGCCCACCTCTGCTGTAAATATATCCATTCAATTCCATGTGAAATACCATTAATTCTAAGTAACGATTTAAGGCTTATTCTTCTTAAAAGGGTTAAAGTAAATCACACAGACTTATTTAGTAATGTGAATTTGTCCAGTAAAAATATCCTTGTGTAACGTATACTGCTACATTTAAGAGGAGTATATAGCAATGTGGAAAATGTCATGTCAGTCAAATATGGTAAGGGGCCAAAGTGTCAAAAGCCTCCTCTAATTCTGCACTCACAAAATTGGGCATTTGTACCTTCAGATTAGGTAACTGTGCTTCTCACTATGATGCCAAATGAAAGCTGTTAATTTAATCTGGTCAACATATTGACCTTTATGGAAATGAAAATTGTCCTGTAAGCACTAAAAAAAGTCCATATATAAGGCATTGAAAATCCTGAAATGAGGAGCACTATTGGCTGTAAAATATCCTTCCCCCTCTCTTCCTACCAAATATTCCTATGCAGTTTCTTTTGGATGTGAGACCATCAGAAATTGCAGTTAATACAGAATGTGGCCGTTGGCTTGTCAAGTGGAGTTATATACCAACAGTTATATATGTTACAGTACTGCTCTATGATCTGCATAGACTGCCTGGTAATTTACAGGTAGAATTTAAGCTGCTGATTTTAACCTATACAGCCCTAAATGGTTTGAGACCTGGTTACTGGAGACACTGTCTTCCCCCCCTGCAATACTACCACAGCTTGTGATCAGCAGACACACGCAGGCTATGGTCAACCTCCCTTGGTATCACCCTTAATGGGATTGTTTCTATAATGAAAAGCCTATGCTTGGATGCTCTGGCCTAGGGGTAGGCACCCTATGCCACATGTGGCAAATGCCACACGGAAGCTGATTTGCAGTGGCACTCACACTGCCCGGGTCCTGGCCACACATCCGGGGGGGCTGTGCATTTTAATTTAATTTCAAATGAAGTTTCTTAAACATTTAAAAAATCTTATTTACTTTACACACAACAATAGTTTAGTTCTATATTCTAGACTTATAGAAAGAGACCTTCTAAAAATGTTAAAATGTATTACTAGCACGCGAAACCTTAAATTAGAGAAAATAAATGAAGACTCAGCACACCACTTCTGAAAGATCGCTGACCCCTGCTCTGGCCAATTTACCACAAAAAAACCACAATCCCTTCAACCTTCCCCCACACCAAAACAACAAAAATTATATTGCAGATCTGCAGATTAATGGGCTGATCCTGGCATTTCAACCCAAATGGATTTACAACAACTGCATTTAGACCAGTGTGATTTCAAATAAAATTACTTCTGATGAATTTGAATGCAAATTTACAAAACACTAAAACAAACCATGCTTAAACTCGTTGGCTCATCAGATGCAAATATTGTGCATTAATCAGGGAATACCTATTCATGAAAATAATGAAAACTGACACCAATATAATAAAATGATTACAAGTTTTGGGTTCTGGGAATTAAACAAACCATACCCTTGCTTCTTCTACCTGATTAAATGCTTCTTTGCTGTTTGCTTTTGATCTGTAATTCAGAAACAAATCACTTTAGTCTTTGGGCCCAGAACTCTGTAATCTTGGTAAGGGGTTCGAAGTCAAAATTTCTGGGGAGAAGAGATGGGCATAAAAAAGGCAGGGTGGGCGTGGGGGAAACAAGAACTGTTGAGAACATGGAGCACAGTAGATGAAGTGAGGCTTACAGACTTTACCAGCAAGCATTCATAAAACAATTACATGAATAGCACTGTGCAGAACAAAAGGCAATGATGATAAAATTGGGCACTTTGTTTTATAAAGCTGGCACAGATGGGTCTGTCACACTGCATACTTCATTTTTATGAAACCTCAACCACCTTCACTTTGCACCATGTTTGCAGACAAGGGGTTTAAGTGCAGCAGGGCAATGGATTGCCAATTATTTCTGTGAATGTCCCAAATTGAAAACAAGACTTAATTCTTCATTTATGCATGTACTGCTGATAATGCACTATATAGCTACCCAATCAATGCAGCATAAGTTCTTTGCTGCAGCATGATCTGCCCCAATTTGTGCATATACAGTACGTGTAATAAAAGAAGATGATTTTGCTAATTTTCATTTGAATGACTGCTATAAAAGTTTGGGAGGGCCTGGACTCCAGCCTGAGCCCAAACATCTACTCTGTAATTAAACAGCTCCGTAGTCCAAGTCAGGTGATACAGGCCAGCCACGGGCATTAAATTGCAGTGTAGACATATCCTTACATACCCAGGCATTCTCCCTTAGATGCCCAGATGGTGGGAATGCTGTAAAGGAAACGTAGCAGGTTGTGTAACTCCCTCTAGCCAACCAAAGAATGGGCTGCATGAGCTCCCAAGGTGGTCACATTTAATCTTCCTTGGCCAAAGGGATGGTTACTCTGACACAGAGTGAGAGGACCCTTGTGTGCTAAGCCCTTCTGTCTCTCAAATGTTCAGGCCAAAATTTTCAAATGTGAATGCCTAAAGTTAGATACATAAATCCACATTTAAGCCCCTATTGGGCATTTAAGGACTTGTCTACATGGTGCGGCAAAGCAAACCAGAGTATGATTTGTAAAGTGCTCTAATGGTTGTGCGTTATTGCCCTGCTGGCATGCTCTAAAAGGTACCTAGTTCACGTGAACATAGTCCTGTAGGCAATCATACCTGTAAGACTATGGTCATGTTAACTGGGTACCTTTGAGTTTATGCCAGCAGAGTCTACACTTGGCAGTTAAAAGAGCTTTAAAATTACACCCCTCTAGCGTCTTGACCAGCACTGTGTAGACAAACCCTAACTAACACAATGTATATGTGTTTCAGTACTTCAGTCAATGTCTAGTCAAGATTGGGTCATGAATGAGCCTGAGATGGCTCAAGCTCTACCCAGACATGTCTGAAGTGACAATAAGTAGGTTGGGGAAAGCAGCTGGAAGATACTGTGGAGGTAATATCACTCTTTTTGACTGAGGGTACATCCACAGTACAAAATTAGGTCAAATTTATAGAAGCTGATATTTTGGAAGAGATTTTCCACAGTTGATTGTGTGTGTCCTCATTAAGCACATTAAGTTAGTGGAGTGCGCCCAGAGTACCATGACTAGCGTCGACTCTCGGAGTGGTGCACTGTGGGTAGGTATCCCACAGTCCCTGCTGCCCATTGGCATTCCGTTTTTTTGAACAGAGTTCTGCCTGCACAGATTCTTCTCCCCATACTGCAATCAGATCCAGTACCTCCCGTTAGGAGCTCTTTTGCGATTCTGGGACTGCAGGAAATGAAATTCAAAAGTTCCCAGGGATTTTCCTGGCTAGTACATCTGAGTTGAAAGTGTTGTTGTCCAGAGTGGTCACAATGAAGCATTCTGGGATAGCTCCCGGAGGCCAATACCGTCAAATAGCGTCCACAGTACCTCAAATCCAGAACAACTATGTTGATTTTAGAGCTACTCCCCATGCCGAGGTGGAGTACAGAAACCAGTTTTAAGAGCTCTTTGAGTCAACAAAACTAGCTTGGTTGGTTGTGTGGATAGATTTATTTTTAATTTGATATAACGTGGCTAAATTCAACATAATCATGTACTGTAGACTAGGCCTGAGGGAATACACCTACCAAAGTTGGCAACTGAGGGGTGAATTTGGATCTCCAGCTGCTGTTTGATGATCATATTACAGCAGTGACCAAGTCAGCCTTTTGCCATATATGTCTGGCTAAGTGGGTGTGTACTTTCTTTTTGCATGCAGACCTTGCAGTGTTATCCATTCTTTTGTTATCTCAAGATCAGACAATTGAAATGCACTCTATGTGAGGCTACACTACTCAGAAACTGAAGGTGAAATCCTGGCCTTACTAATGTCAATGGCAAAACTCCCCTTGACTTCAGTGGGGCAGGATTTCACATGAAAACTAGTTCAGAATCCAGCAGCTCACTTACTGAGCAAGACATCTCGTAGGTTGCACAAGACATGAGTACTCTGGGATCTGTGCTGGCTGCCCATTGGTCTAAGTGTGGTATTTAAAGTCTTGGTTTTGACCTACAAAGCCCTAAATAACTTGAGACTGGCCCACCTGAGGGACACCTCTCTCCCCAGTCCGTAGTTAATGGCTATAGTCAGCAGAGGTGCTCAAGCTCCTTATGAAAGAGAGGGAGCTGCTGGCCAGGTATGTTCTATGAGGGCTCCAAAATAGCCTGAGTTTGATGACCTGGAACAACGAAAGAGTTGAAAAGACTCATGGCTGGTTGGCTGAGTTCCTGACTGACTGATTGTTGAATGCTTCTGGGGTGGGACTGCTGTAAAGTTAATTGAGTGTTAGTGTGCCAAGAGCCTTGCAGAGGCACCCCCCCCCCGCTTTTTTTTTACCATTTACATTGAAATAAATAAAAATATAAGAGGGTCCTGATTTTCAGAGGTGATGAGTACCCACAACTCCCAGATCTGGGATCCCTTGTGGCAAATGCTGTAGAAAAACATAGGAAGACATAACAAAGTCAATTTTGAAGCTTAATGGAATACCCTAATCCTGCTTTTGAATGCTAACATTGGCATTTAGGTTCATAAATGTACTAAATGCCAATTTGAACATTGAAATGTGGAAATAGGACTTTATATACAAGCACCCATTTTTGAAAACAGAGACAGCTTGCACACAGCTTGCCCGTTTAGCCTGGATAAATCCTGTTCCTGTTTTAAAAGATTTTTGTTACTGCAGTTCAATTTTGAAGCAAAGTGGTATGTTTGGTGCTCTCATTTGCATGACAATACCCAGAATGCTCTTCCAGCTCACAGCTATTTCTTAGAAGTACTGACGTGTTAAGCTTTGAAAATAAACTGATCATGTGGTTGCGTTTGTATGTGCCTTAATTTTTTCCCTACAGTTTGTGTGTTAAAAGAAGAAAAAGTAAAGTGTACAATACATTCCAGGTAACCAGACCAACTTGCACTTGATAAACACCAATCAATGATCAAAATTACAGCTGGTGGTTTGGCAAGTGTCTAACATAGGCATTGATTAACTGATCAGCTGGTTCCCCTGTGCATACTTTCTAAGAACTGACATTAGTTATCTAGGGCTCTGTAAAGAGAGCTGTTATAATACATTAACTATCAATTAGAAAAATTAAACACGCTGAACAAATACAGAGTAAGAAAATAGTTGATCAACTTGGACTTCACTCATCCTCTTTCTCTCTCTGCTTGCTACAGAAAATAAATTCACTCCATTCACGTATGTTGCAGTGTAGAATATCAGAGTGCTCTAGTGTGTGGATTTCACTGTAAAATGCTGTAATACTAATCGTCAGTTTCCAATGATCAAAGTAATTTGGTTAAATAATTGGTTTACACACACTAGATTTTATTTGCTGCACAAAGGTAAAACAAATGTTATAATGAGAAACCATCGGTAGGAGAGAGAATATTTTGGTGATAGCCCCAACACAGTGTCAAAGTATAAGGGAATATGTATGTTCTGTACATATAAATAATGAGGTGAAGTCCAATGTGTTTACAGAGCAGAGGAGGTTTACACCTGACTTAGCCTAATATTTGCGGGTGGGAAAGATTTGACTACATTTAAAATGATTTTTCTAGTGCCATTTGGATTTTGTCATTGAAATAATTCCCTCCCAAAAGGATTTTTTTTGAATGATTTGGGAGTGTTGATTACATGACTGTCATTTAGTACCTTTTCTTAATAAATAGAGGTTAATTGTTGTCATATAGTATTCTTTTTATTCTCTATTTACTTTACCAGTTGCATCAAGGCCCAATATTTTTTTTTAAAATAATGTCTTTTAATTATCTGCCTAAGATTAGCTTGATGACATCATGATAACCTTTCATTAGGCCATTATGTTCTCATTTTTCCTTTTTTTCCTTCTCTTTTACATAATATTTGGATCTGACCAAAATTTGTACAGCTCCTCCCTAGATGTAGAAAGGGAAAGCTATAACTGCCTGCAGCAGTCGGCAGAAACTGTTTCCTTTAGCCTCCCTCTAGAGTCAACCACCAGGCGTGAGGAACGGTTGAAACATTTGCTTTTACTCAACAGAGTACATGCTTTTTCTGAATGTTGCCAGAGCAGCCTCCATTCAGAACACTCTGCCATCGGAGGTTGTTCAAAATTCTGCCAAATGGCTTAAATTCAAAAGTAATTAAAAACATCGGAAAAACTCATCATTCATGGGTATGACATAACACCCATTATTAACAGTGCTCAGTGATGTCACACCTCTGAATTATGAGATGCTACCTTGAAGTATGTTCAAAACTGTTACTCATAAATTATAACAAGATTTTGAAGGCTACATAATGTATTTCTACTGATAAGCAGTGTCTAAACAGATTAGTATATACTGTATCTACTGTATATACAATATATATACTGTATCTACTGTATATACAATAGTATCTACTGTATATGCTGATTGTGTGTATTATACTATTTGGAAGAACAGTCCAGATGTTCTTTATTCTGATTGGCCAAGAGGCTCTATTTGTACAACAATATAGAAAAACAGACTTCTTAGCTATGGTAGGAATAACTCACAATGGATATGGTATAGAGGGTACGATTATCCTATGATAACCACATCTTGTGTTGAGTGAGCTCAATTATATCTGCTACATCAACCAATAGAAAACTCTTAGTAGGACAAACAAATTAGCTTTTCAAAGGAGACATCTGTCTAGAAAGAATTTTCAACCTTGTATTTTACGATTTGATCCTGCAAATATTCACATACATGGGTAATCATACATATTTGAATAGTGCTATTCAGTCAGAGGGTCTGCTTGCTTCCACAAAATCACACATGTGAGTGTTTGCAAATTTGGGTATTAACTAGGGCTAGATCTTCAACTCTTGCAAATCTGCATAATTTAACTGTAGTAAAGGGAGCTGCACTGATTTACTTTAACCTAGAACTTTTTTTTGTTAGTACCTATGACTTGGACAATCAGCATATTTTTGACCATACTAGAAATAAAGCTGTATATATTAAACCTTCATTTACAGTAAAATAATTGTGCTGTAATCTTTCACACAGTCCCTGGTTACAGATTAAGACCTGTAATCTGCCTTTTCTTGATCTATTTTGAGTTTAAATGGAAGCAAACCCTACAATATAAAATTGGTTTAAGGTCACCTATGAGGGATTATTGTGTACCTCTTTTTATTTTTTCCCCCTACTAGTTTGAGGGACAAAAGGTCAGCAGCATCCTAAGGGCTTTTTCAATGACCTCTTTAGAAAATAAAGTCCTACCCTATGTATAGAGGCCATTTCCCAAGGGCAGCCTGTAGGTTAAAATATGAAATTTTTCTGGCATATGTCAGTGAGTGAAATAATGTGAAAAAGAGGACCACTAGTTATGGAAAGTTAAAGCCCAAATGAAAGAACATTCATTTCTATAATGTGCCAATTTAAATTATTGTATATTGAAGCTGAAGACATCAGCTATAGGCATATCAGAAACACATTAGTTCACTTTTATGTCAGGCACATCTCGATTCAAATGCAGAACAACTTGCTTACTCTGGCTTGAAAATGCAACAGATTCAGCTTATTTGAAAACTGAAATTAAAAAAAATCCTCTAGGGAATTGAATAAAATTGGCCCTTTTCGTTATTACTGTAATTTTAAGACTGTAAACTGCGTCAACCCAAAATTACCAGCAAATTGTCTGAAATCAGTTGTCAAGAAAGAATCTCTCTGTTATGGTTCTCTGGATTATATCTTTTTTTAACATCTTGGCACTTCATTTCTGTAATTGGTTAAGAGATAATGTGCAAAACTCAAAACTTTCAAGTATTCATAAGACATAAAAAACGTTTTAAAACAAATGATTTGACAGCTGCAAATGCAGGATAACACCTAGTTGCATTATAGAAACAGTGTGGATAATTACTTTTTTCAAAAGGAAAGACTCTGTGGACCAAGGTCCTGTCTGAATTTCCCTGCAGCTCGGTTAATGTGCAATAATACAAATCCTGTTGTCACCTCAACCTAAGTCTCTTTATCATCCGTACATCAGTAAGAATGATGAGAGACGTCCCATGATTCTAGCAGTCTTCCTTTGAAGGATCTACATGTTAATTACTGCACTAATTATGGTTTTTGAATAACCAAATGAAGTAAGCAGTCTATGGGAGGTACAGGCATAAACCTAAGACTGAGAAAATACTAGTTACTGAAGTCATCAGTGTAAACTGACATATTGAACATGCTTAAAAGAAGTAGAAGTAGTAGATTTTAAAAGGCAAGCATCTTAAATAATTAGGGTTCCATACAGGAAAAAAGAAATGTTATTTCTTAATGGCAAGTGCATTTAAACTGTTATCTAAAGATCTGAAGGTAAGCCTGCTTAATTCACTGCTTCTTCTTTTGTTATTAGGAAAACATAATTGTTCCAAATAATTAGCACTAGAGTACATCACAAGCTGACAACAAAATTATAGAAATCTTCATATTCAGATCCGTCTAGCTGGCTATTAGGAACAGTTTCTGATCATAACCCATTAGTTGAAGTGCTGTGAGTTCTTGATTGCCACCAAATAACCTCAGATATCTGCCTAAGTTAACAGCCCCTATTTATTCAGAGTTTTCTTGACAGTAAAAATTGCTTAGGATTTTTACAGCTGCCACACAAAAGAACAGTATTGGATGTGCGTACTTGGTGATAAAATAATTGAAATGTGGATTTTAGACACAATTTTAACTCCTAACTTTCTAAATGAAATACAGCTAAGGGATTTCATTTTGTTACAATGGTACCATTGGATTTCCTGTTGATTAAAAATTAAAGCAAATCTATTTCAAATCTTTCCAGTTGTGATGTCCATGCTAATTAAACTAAGATTTGTATGGACTGGTTTTTGGCATAACAGACCTATTTTTGTCCTTATTTTCCCATTTAACACTGATGGATCAAACAGTTCTAGATGCCTCTGTTTTTTGCAGTCCAAAGCCTCATTTTCTCTCTCTCTTTGTGAATAATGCCAGCGTATGCACACTGTTTCTAAATCCTTTTTTAAACAGCTAACTAGCTCTCTTAGCACTATAGAAAAAGACAGAAAGAAACGTAGCATCTTTTCAGACACACTGAAAACTGTATCCTTTTGACAGAAATCACTGCAGTAACCTCACAAGAACCACCCCTCTCCCAGTGTAGACACTGTAGGGAAAAACAGAAGTTACATATCCAGCTTTAATGAATGGATTATTGATAATGTAATACAGAGAAAATGAAAACTTGCTTAAATAGCCAATCTAATACTTTAGTTATCTATAATGCTATTTGAAGCTACCGTCAAAATGTTTTTTGTGATAATAGCTTAGTTTATAAACCTACAAAGCTTTATGTCAAATCCCATGAGGGATAATTTTGATTACTATAGTAATTAATGATGTTGGATAGTAATATGGATTTTCTGTTAAGATTTGAGTTTGAAGTTAATTAGTCTTCACATTACGATTTGCTGATTAATTATGGATATTTAGTTATAAAGAGAGATGGTAATTATTAATCTCAAAAATCATCTGGGATAATTAACTAAAACTCTGACGTTGGCTACCACTCGCCTTCTGTGTAACTTCCAAGATACCAATTGTGTGGAAAAGAGCAAGAGCCTTCTCAAAAGGGTACAAATTCCTACACCTAGCTTTCTTTGTGTATCCAGTGTAGTGAACAAATTTATTCCTAAATAGTTAGTGTTGCCACCCACTTTGAAGCAAGGACAGAAACTTAATTTTTGTCAGGGTTCAGCTCTTTTATGGCATATTCTTACAATATGCCTCATCTTATCTCAGTAAAATGAGCTACAAAGAAATTCCAGTCTGAGTCTTAACTTGGTGTACTGTCGACATCATGTCTTAACCTTAGAGCTGCAATGTTCTCTTCTGATTGATGGGCTTTGTCAGTTCTCATGTTAAACTCTGGAATGAACCTCAGTGTTGCTACAGATATCTTTATTTTCTAACAGCAACTGCCGTTAGCAATGCCAAGGAAATATTAAAGCAAAACTACTAATTAGTGTAATAATTCACTCATTGTTTGAAATTACCTTTGTTTAAAAAAATGTTTTTCTTTCTTTTCCTCCTAATCTGTGAGGAACAAAATCTTAGTGTTATCACAAAGGGAGGGGATTGTGATTAAGAAAAAGGGTTAAACCAAAAAACATCAGCCGCACATCAATGTCCTGGTATTTACCCTAGTAACACAGACTCTGAACAGGGATCTGTTTACATTATCTCTAGATCATCTTGACAATATTTATTCTCTATTTACCTAAATGAGGCAATATGATGATATTTATTGCTCAGAATGGCTAAATATAGACTTTTCCTGAGCACTCAGTACCATAGTGGGAGGTTTTGCTCTAATCTACATCTTTAAACTGACAAGCTGGAGAATTCCTAATGAATGCCTCTTTTCATCTGGATGTCTGTGTGTATTTGACAGTATAAATATTTAGCAATATCGGAGTCAGCTTGTGATTTTACCCAGATGGACTGATTGATGCCTTGGCTTGACGTTGCCAAAGACAATCCATGTAGTTATATAAGCAATTTCCCTCTTACTTCCTAAGAAGCAATTAGGTGGCCAAAGGCAGCAACCCAAAAATAGTGAAAATACTTCTGGCATCAGCTGACAACTCAGAGGGATAAATAAAATATGGTACTTAAATTATTACCACTTTACTTTCATGAATCATGGGATTAAAGCTTTCACTTCTAAAGTACATATAAATTGCAGGGTTTCTTATGTCTGTAATTTGCAAGAATCTAAGTTAAAATACCAGCTAATCAGTCAACTCGCATTCACCTTGGGAAAAGTACCACCCTTTCTTGTCATTTTTGTAAATTGCATGCCTAAGCACCAATGTTATTTTCAGAGGGGAAAAAAAGTTTGTTGTCAATAACATATATTGCAGTCTAGTTAAAACAACATTTGTTAAGGTTTAATCGCGAATGTAATCTATTTTAAAGTTTAGACAGAACGCTCAGAAAAATTCAAGGGACAGATAATAAATCATTTCTCCCTATCCTGGGTGTGAAAAAGGTAGATCAGATTCCTGCAGGTGTGTTTCTTTTTTCCTCTACATGTTGCAAATTGTTTTTCCCCTATATCAGATGAAACCATACAATAATATGAAGACAACAGTGGCCTAGACAAATAAATGCGTGCCTTCTATTGTTTTCAATTTATGTGAACTGTATTCTAAATGTAATCAAACATGCCCAACCATTTTAGTTACTACGTGTCTCTGATCCCCACCATCTAATCCATAATGTATTTAATCCATAATGTATCCATGTAATGAACTCAAGTTTTTGCTAAAATTCCTTTTTATTATTAATTATTATTATTATTATTCTTTGCTGGCTGGTGAATGTCAGCTTTACATTAGCTATGCACTATTTATCCATCTCAATTTTACATGCTGTAAGATGCCTGCAATGATTATGTCATGTGCTTTTACGCATGTTAGTGGTTTGGGAGGGGGGGGGCAGTTTGAAGGGGAAAAACAGTCATATATTATTTTTGGCAACAGTAATATTCACATATCTCAGTTATGTTGCTGATTTCCCCCCCCCTTTAGTTTTCTTTGTTTTCTATTAACTCATCCCAGTCTTTGTATAACCCATGCAATAACTCAGGAGAAAGGGCAAGGAAGACATTCTTCTTCTTGACACTAATACCTATAGATCCCATTCTAGTGTGATACCTCTCCCTATCACAAAATATCTCAGCTAACAGAATTCTCAAAACTCAAGAACTGGCATTCTTAATATATTCCACAGGCAAGTGGGATACAATGCCCACTGGTAATCAGACATACACAACAAGGTTTCATTGGGACCAGCTGTCTAGTTGTAATGTACAGCAGCTTTTAAGTGCAGCACACACATCAGCTACAGTATATTCTTCTGTATGGCAGTTTCTGACTTACCTTTTTTATTATTATTCTATGACCGGCTAGCTGCCAAATAAAAATAAATGTATGCTGCTTTCTATTTATTGGATTTGATTAGTAATAAATTTGTTATTGACCAGATATAGAATGCTAGCCTTCAGGCACAATCCAATGGTCTCTACTCACTCGATCATTACGTACTGCACCTTCAGTCAAGCTGCATTGAATCACTTTACTCTATGTTTTGTTTCGGAATTGTTTGGCTGGATGATGGGAGGTGTTTTGTAATGAAAAAGGTGCAAGAGTGACAGAGGGCCATTTCTTTAACCTAAAAGACAACTAGTATATGACAGAAGAAAGAATACCTAGTGATAGAGTACAATGTATGTAGTACAATCCGTTGCACAGGTTTAAGTGAGAAATGACTAGGTCTGATAAGGCAAAGTTTAGAATAAACTGCATTGTTTTACAAAATATGTCATCAGAAAAATGCATTAACTCTAATCAGCCAAAATGGTGTGATTCATTGCTTAATTTCAGAGTACCGGGCTATAAATTATAACAGGTCTGCCACAACTAATTTTTGCAATGGCATACTGGATGAAAAATGAAATGTCCAACTGGCTACAAGTGAAAAGCTTCCATCTTTCTTCCACAGCTGAATATTACTTACTCTAATGATGCATAATAGCCTGCAACTACACTTAACCTGTGCATTAAATGGCAGCACAAACTGTTTACCTAGAGTTATGAAGAAGAAAACAGCAAATCAAGCAAAGGAAACTAAAATGTGTACATTAACCTCCCACATGCCAACATAATTGTCCCCTACAGATGATGTATAACAGTGGCTCCAAATCATATTTATTTATTTATTTTTTGCATTATACACAATGGCTTATGCTTCAAGTATCTAAAGTGTCAAAGCATGTGTGATAAATTGATGCCAAAATGTACCTAATTAATAAGTCTGATGATGTTTAGAGTAAAACAGATGCTGGCTATGTTGTTAATGGAACCGCAGCTATTACAAAAATAATTGCATCCTATATTCCTCAAATATACAGGTATGATTTTAAATGAAATAAGAGTATAATTTGCCAGATAAAATAAAAACACTTTGTAAATTCTTCCAGTGAATTTATGTACAAATATGTAACAAGGGGTCAAAATAATTAACCAGGTCAACAGCATTAGCAACAAATGTTTGTTAAATATCCTTCTTTCTGTGGCTTTCACTAATGGTATTTCTCTGCACGAGATTATTACTCTCGCTCCTGTCGTTCCCCCCATGTAAACACATACATGATAATATGCATACTATATACAAACATATGAACGGAATCCAATGCTGAGTAAATTTAAAAAATCCATAATACAAGCCCAGAAAGTTTCTTACTATGGTGTAACCACTGATTACTAAAAATATCAGATACATGATATTTCTAGCAATCAGAAAGCTTTATATCAAAGGACATTCATAACTAAAGAGTGAATGTAATACTTTAATCCTATCGTTTTGCTATATGCATAAAATATAAAGTTTAAAATCTTTGTCTCCTTTCTTGCAAAACAATTGCTTATTTCTTTGTTTCTTTTAAAGATGACATATCCAAGGGGAATCAATTGACAGAAAAACTGAAGGTAGAAAATTCTATCCTTTTGAAGCAAGTTTTGGAGAATCTGATTAGGTCTCATGCTGCAATACTAGGTATTCCATTTTTGCCAAAGGGCCAGCTATTATTATTAACATCATTTGTCTGAATCATTACTCTGCACCTTGGTTCAGCAAACACTATGAAGATGGCATGGTAATAAATGACCGCAGGATTCTTTCCTGCTTCGGCCTGTTTTTATCTGCCACCTCTCTACCGTCAGCTCCATCTTTCTGAACCTCTCTGAATCCCCAAAAGGGACGGGGCGTCTATTTGTTTTCCACTAGGTTACCACTCTGTCTATTGTTGTTTGCACTAAAGGGTACGAATTCAATTCATTCTTGTGACATAAAAGCACTGATACAGTAAATTTTTTGCCCAAGAGAAAACACAAACAAAGTTGCTGAATATGGGCTAAGATGTGAAGCACGAGTATGTATGTGAAGGAGCTTTCTGAGACCGTCTTACTTACTGAATACTGTTTTTTCCCCAGCACAGACTAGACAATCACATATACTATTTTAAACCTCTATTAACCTTTCCAAATTGGTACTTAGCGGAGAACAGTGATTGTGTAGGAGGGGTTATATAGCACAACCTACCATAGCAGAACACACCTAAGTGTAAGCAGGGGAGGAAGCAAGAGATTGGAAGGTAAAATAGCCAATCAATGGCTTCAGGATTAAGAAGTCAACTACTTCTGGAATAATGGCATTTAGTTAGGTTGATTGACTAGAAAGATGATAAAAAGAAACCACCCAGACCCTTAAAAGCACTTAAAAAGGAGCACTAGAATGAGAGAGAATGACAGGGCATCAGGTACATTTATTTCTCACCATATTGAATTTCACACTAATTATTTTAATTGTCCTTTTCACTGAATATGAGAAAAATAATTAGCCTGTAATCTAAACCAATCAATCAAAACTGGATAGACTGGACACTATTCTGATCCTCCAGCTTGCATTACCGAGATTATTTTGGCAAAATAAAACAAAACATTAAGTGTTGTAATAAATCTCTCTTTTAAATGATGAAACATGAGTATTTTTCTTCCTAGCAAAAAGAAACAAAGTAAAAAATATTATACAAAGCAGATCTTAGGATATCCCAATCCCAAATACTTAGTCTAAGGATTTGGCTACATAGCACAACAACACACAGTAGATGGGTGTGAATTCTAAAGCCACCAACGTGTTGTGCACTAGCTGGCCCTGCCAGCTTACACTAAAAGTTCCCTGAAGTACTATGTTAATGTATGTTAGGAAGCTTTCAGTGCATACCAGCAGAGTCTACACTGGCCAATTAGTGCACAATACATTGGGGTGCATTAGAATTTGCACCTATCTACTGCACATCGTTGTGCCATGTAGACAAGTCCTTAGACTAAATACTTGCATATCTTAGATCTGTTTCATATAATATTTTGCACTTGATGTTTCTTTTATGTTTCATCATTTAAAAGAAAAAAATTTGCTACGCCACTTAATGTTTTGTTTTATTTTGCAAAAATCCTATCTCAGTAATGCAGACAATATGGAAGATTAAAACAGTTTCCACAACTTGTTCAGTTCTGATTGAAATCACACCTCACGCATTGCCATGCCACAGACAAGCCCTGAGACTTTCATCCAAGGGCAATACTTAATGTGGGTAATATTAGAAACTCTATTAAAAATATATCCATCTCCCAATCAGTGTAAACACTTCATACTTTGGGCAAATTAAGTTATGTAAATGCAGATATGACGCATACTTAGCATGAGCTTTTCACTGCCAAGGGCATCAGATAATGTTGCTAAAAAGTGCCAAACTTGGTTAACCTCAAAGAATATAGCCAAATACTTCCCTACTCCTAGTACCAATCTTACAAAACAATAAATGGGGGAATGGAGAAGAACCCCCCTCCCAAATGTTAAATCCTATAACTGTTCACAGTTCCTGGAACATTATCTTGTGTAGAAGTTTCTTCATTATCAAAATGTGCTACATTCCTGCCAGAAGTTAAGAAGTTATCACTTGAAAATCGCTGGCTAATCTAGCTTGTGCTAAGATGGATTTTTAATGAAAGTTTAATGAATGATAAATACTTGTTTCTTGATAAATGTTTAATTATGCCAATAATTACCAACTGCTGAAAACTACTGTTGTGTTAATAATGGCATTTTAGTACACAAGCAGTTTCATGAGTCATGGTGCTGTTAAAGATCAGAATTCCATCTGTCTAATGCAAACTAGCAAAACAAAAGAAAAGTCTAATTAATATTTTGATAAATTTTCCCACACCCTTTAAAAGTGATGTCCTTTTGTGAAAAATTAAATCTACTTAGTCTGCTTTGGGATGAGAAATACAGAGTCTCTGAGCGAATATATTATTATTTGTACATATGAACCTGTGAAAACTAGAAGAAAAAAAATGAACTAAAACCAGATACAACATACATGACCATGCTGTCTATTTGCAGACACGTAGCTCACTTGTGGGTAGTGAGGAAATTACATTTACTAAAAGCATTAGAAATCACTTCTAAAATACAGACTCATCCCCTCCTCTTTTCGTATTGCTTGTTGCAATTGTCTGAAAGAATACTTCTTTCTTATCCCACCAACCCCAGCAATTGCAACCCTCATCTCTTGCAATATCTGACAATTTTGGGGGCTAATGATATATTTACATAGAGGGGTATTCTTATTCTGGTAGTGCACCCAAAGGCACCTGTGGGGATTAGAGTCCCAATGTTTTAGACACAGTACAAATACAGAAACAGAAACAAATGTATATTATAGTAGCACACAGAGAAGGGAAAATAGAATCTTCTGCTTGAAATAATTATGGGAATTTTGAGGAGGTTCTACCATGTGTTTATTCTGGGATGTTTTTTCTCCCAAATTTAAATATAGTCAACATTCCTTACACTCAAGGCACTTGTCTGATTCTGCCACCCATAGATGGCTGCATGAGTGAAGTGATTCTTACAGTTTAGTGCTAAATGGCTTTACTAATGTGAATAGTCCAACTGACTTTCAGTAGTAAGGCCAGCAGCATCAGTTTGTAAAGTGCTTTAGTGCTTTAGGATGAAATGTGCTATTGGCCTGATCCAAAGCCATTGACTTCACTGGGCTTTAAATTAGGCCCTGTATGAATATATGGTGTTCTGGATCATATCATAGCAGCTCTGACTTCAATGGAGCTATTGCAATTTATGCCAGTTGAGGATCTGGTGTGTACAGGTATCAATAGGACACAAATGCAAATACCTTCGCTTGTGAAAACAAAAAATTGATGTGGTCGCACTGTTCTTGTTGGCAAACTATGAGACAGGATACAAAACATTTTTTTTAATATGTTAGGTGAACATTCTCTTTCTACTATTGGAAAATAAGTTTTACTCATATACCAGTTGATTCAGTGCCCTACCTCATATTAAAATATTTAAAAGGAGATGCTGACGCAAAATGATTTTCATGTACAATATTTTTCTTGGGACATTCCCTTTTAAAAACTGTTAAAATGTCTACATAATTGGACAGTTATAAGCCCTGTCTTACAACTGGAGGGATAGTTATAACTAAGACTTTACTACCAAATATGTTGCACGCAGTAATCCTGCATAGAGGTGGAATGGACTAGGTGAACTAATTTGTTGTTGTCATCATTTCTAACATCTATGAGTCAAGAATCAGAGAGGTAGCCGTGTTAGTCTGGAATAGCAGAAGTAACAAAAGAGTTCTGTGGCACCTTAAAGACTAACTAAAGTATTGAAGCATAAGCTTTTGTGGGCTAATACCCTGTCATAAGTGTGAAGTGCTTGAGAGTTGTTGTTTTACCTATATGGGGTTAACTGAACCTGAGAGGGAGTGACGTAAGAGCTCCCGTCCCAGGGACAGAGGGGGAGGGTTAGTTTCAGCTCTCTTCGGTCCCAGCTCTGGGCAACTCCCCATCTCTTCTCTCTAGCTGTGGAGAGACAACTTCCTACTTTTCCTTCATAAGCTTTAAGTAGACTAATTGTAAGTAGCATTTGATCTCATAAGTTTGTACCTGGTTTAGAATTTAGTGTCACTAACCTACTCAGAGAGAGGTAAAATCTTGAGGGAGGGGTTAGAAAGCTTTATATCTGTAAAGTGTATTAGCTGTAAGTTCTTCTCTTTTCTTTATTAAACCTTTTTTGTTATAAAAAGCATTTGGTTATTCCCTTAAAGTAGTCCTAGCTTTGAATTTGGCAGGCACAGCTCGTGAGCGGGTGGGCTGCGTCTCTCTCTCTTCCTTCAGGCTAGAAAGGGAGGGGGGAGCAGTCGGTGAGTGTCCCGATCTCTTAGGGAGAGGGAGGGGAACTTTGGGGTGTTCATGTGCCCCCCTCCAGGGCATTGGAGATTCACATGAATGGTGGCAGCGGTACCCCAATTTCCCAACTGGTAGAGTGTGGGTTTTGGGGGGAAAGAAATAACTTAGGCTGGGAAAACAGCTTGCAGTTATTTGGTCTTGTATGAGAGACCCCCTGTTCTTTACCCTAGTGTTCAGAGTGGGGGGGGGAGGAGATCTCTCTACCACATACCCACTTTGTCGGATGCAAGCTGGACACTTCCACTGCTTGCATCCGACGAAGTGGGTATTAGCCCACGAAAGCTTATGCTTCAATACTTTAGTTAGGCTTTAAGGTGCCACTATCTATGAGTCAGTGGATGCAAATATTTCTCTGCATAAATAGAAAGCACTTTTTTAAACTTATCATTCGTTATTCTCACTTTTCATCAGAAAAATAGAATTCATTGAGAGAGTTTATCCTCAACGTATATATTTTGTTGATCTGTTGGTTTCTGAAACTATTTCTTGTTATTACAAGAATGGTTGCATGACATCTTAAAGTAATTGTCCATTACACTCATGCAGGTCGGCAGTAGTTTATACAAAAAGGCAACATACCATATAAACAGGTAATAAACAACATGCTGAAGCAAGCAATCATAGGTATAGACTATGAGGGTATTTAAGAAAAGGAACCACTTTTTACCATATGGAGAAAGATATGCTGTCATGGGTTACTAAAGTATGTTAGCATAAGCATGGCATCCACAATGCAGAACAAATGTCTGTGAAGTGAAACAGAAAACAAACTCCATGTTGACAAATGGATGGTGGCTAACAGCACACTCAGGAGAGCGAAGAACAAATCCAAGGGCATTATAAAACAATGCAGGATTGGTCTTAGCGTAACTAAAAAACTCCACAGGAGTGAGACTAAAATTAGATAAAAATTGAAGAAAATAAATAAATAAAGAACCCACAGGGGATTAACAAAATGTGTGTCATGTACTAGAACACTGAAGAGTTTTTGCTACCATTTATTGGGAAGACATGCATAAGACATTTGCTACCATTTATTGGGAAGACATCTGTGGCTCTGCCACTTGTGAGAAATGCAGTCTTCCCAACCTTGCAGCAATAACAGCCTTCTAGCAGTCTATACCACACCAACATGAATACTGTGTGTAATGTCTATAGCTATCTATTGGTTGATAGATATACACACAGAAATTAAAAGTATGAGTGATTATATCAATTGTTTCAATCCATTGATATAATGTCACTGTCCCTGCAGATCTAACACTTGGTCTGTGACATCAGATCTCATAAACTAAGCTAGATTGGTGCTAGTGAATACTTGGATGTGATATCGCCAAGGTAGAATCAAATGCTGCAAGAAATGGTACTGGTGAATCTATAAGAGGACTCTTTCCACTGTATCTGTCTCTGAGTCTATACTGAAAGGAGTAAATGTTTATACTGTATTAGTGCCCAAAATTCCCACTGTGCTGGGCACTTGACAAATACAGAAAAGAGACAAAACCTGCTCTCACAGTCTAATGAGATAATGAGAGTAAAGTAATAGTTAAGAAAGCACAGTGTTAGAGGGCACTGTACAACTGGAAATGTAGTGCAGTTTTTCAGATGAGCTGCTTTTGTCAGGTCCTCATAGCATACGTGGCAAAAATAAAAGGTATTTTGGTCAAATTCCAATTTGTATAGCTACATTCCGTTTATTTGGGTCTTCCCTAAAGTTTACACTAGATATTGCATCAGTCATGTAGCACTGCTGTGCTCTCTTAAACAGCTTATATGTTTCACCTCAGAGGTGGCTGCTTTTCAGTGGTGGGTGAACAGCCTTCTGGATATACTGGTAGTTTGTAAGGCACTTCAGAATCCTTTGAGATGAAAAGTGCTATTATTTTAAAATATTATAGCAGATTTGGGATTATAGAATTAATTTAGAAAGATAAATTGCAAAACATAGTACGTGGTGTCTTTTTCTGGATGAGACTAGTAATCTTTATTACAAAGCACCCATGGAGCCTGAGCCAATCAGATTTCTTAACTAGCTTAAAATACTCAAACCTCATCTTTGTACAGTGATAATAGTGGACATACCCATTATCGCTCAGATGGGAAGAGATTCTGTATTTTTATTATTTTTAATTTAACAGGGCTATTTTTGTAAAATTTTTGGGACATCTGTGGGTGCTTTACAATATATTAACACATGCACCTCACTGTCTCCTTTCTTAACAGTATGTTGTCACATTTGCAGTTTGGGCAAGACAGAATTGCTCATCTTCCCCTCACAGCCCATCTGGTTTCTCCCAAGCTGCTCAGGCGACAACACACTACAGAAAAAGCAATGTTATCAGGGGCACATAGCAATATATATAACATATTGCAGTATGTTTTGTCATTTACAATACATCATAAAAAGTTACATTGCATCTGACCAACAGCATGATGTAATGTAAATGACAAGACTGCATGAAACAACATAGGATCACTCAAAAATCTGAATTTCAAGAAGTAAGCACAATGGGGTCAATTATTTATTTTTTTTTTACAGTGTTTTACATTCTGACAGAAATTAAGTCAGAGAAAAGGCAGGGAGATGAAGAGATTAAATGCTTAATTTTGTCGTGCTTAGTCACTTTTTAAGGAAAAATCAAATAGGACTAAATAATGCATTATGAAATCTGTATTGTATATCACTATCTATAATATTAAACAAAGCATAAGAGAGAAAAATGGAAATAATATTAGTTACTTTCAGAGCGTGCATAGTGTAGCTGACTCTTTTCATGTTTTACATACAACACAATAATCAAGTTATGAAAAAAACAGTGGGTTTCTAAAGATTATTGTGTTTTGGTTTTGTTTTGATTTTAATGGTAAGAGTACAAAGTAGAGCACTCTGTTCATTCTACAGATCTGCTTCTTAAGAATCAACATGGTGCACACCATGTGAACTGTCACATTAATAACCCTATGCTGATATTCAAATTTTCTGTCTTACGCTAAAGAAAGATTGAATACCCTGTTGTTGTGTGGCCAAGATTGAAGAGGTGTCTCACTGACATTGTTCAAAGTTTATGAAAATATATGAATGCTCAAATGTCATTGGCTTTGCGCCTCCAACAGACTGTGGTTTTATGAGAAATCAGTCTTTTAATCAAAATGATTGAATACCTTAAGGTCGAATCCAAAGATATCAGTTAATATCTAGAAACGTGCTATTTCTGCAAATTTTGCCACACCGTACATATTGTGGTGCATTTTAAAGTGTTAATTTGTGCATTCCATATTGAAAATTGATCTTGAGTTTTAGCTTTTTGTCAAGCAAAAACATATGGTTACAAGCTCTATGCATTTTATGTGACGGCTGTTGAAGCTGTCACATGTGCAAACTTGATAACCGATGTGACACATACGCAAATAATTTGCTTGTTTAGTAACAATTCAAAGATTCATTATTCATGCAAAAACACATTTTTTTAAAATGATCAGATGGAACTAGTCTTCATTTTGCACAATCTAGTCTCGTTGGTGTGCAAACAAAGATAAAATAAAGCTGGGAACTATGTGGTATTAAAACAAATCCAAGAATATGGGTATTTTCAGATAATTATTGAACCAGATGGTGTTTTTTGTTAATTCTGCCATCAGCCTGAGAACTTGATGTCTTACATCTGCACTTGGTAAAATAAATTTTGCCACTGACACTATTTCAGTTTTCTTAAAATATTTCAATCAGTTTTATACCAAGATTTGCAAACATCTGCCACAGTACATGGCTGTAAAATGAAATTATTTGAAAGAGTTCCATTAAGAAAACACTATTTATCCCAAATTTAATTTTAAATGCATCACCCCTGTTGCTAAACCTTCTGAATTACTATTGCATGTGTATTACAAAATAAACTTACCAAAATAGTTATACCTTGAAATTTGACAGAGGGAACCTATATAAAAAGTCAGTAAAGTGTTTCTGGTTCATTTGGGGATGCCATCTTGGAATTTCACAGTGTTTTAGTTTGCTTTTGTAAGGCTGAAAGATTAAAATGATCTTAGCACAAATTTAAACAAAATCTGCTCCCTCCGCCCCTTCCCCCATCATCTTGAGATGTGTGACTAAATTACAGAGCTATACTACAAATTAAGTCAAAACAGATGATAGAATATAAAAAGAATAAGCCAGTCATGTTAATTTGAAACTGTGTTATCAGCCCTAATAGAATTCACCATAAACGTTATCACTCAAATATTGTACCTCACAAACATATGTGCTCAATCACTTATGCACATTTGCCAACTGCAGAGGAGTTTTAGATACTTCCTTTCTGTGATCTAAATCACAGTTGTTCTCGAAAACACAACTGTAGCATACCATAAAAATGCATAACTGGATTAACTTCTTCAGTGTTATACTTCTACAGAAAAGCCCAAATAAGACCACATTTTCATGCATGATAATGGATAAACTCCCGCTTTTTGAGTGACTGTCCACTTTGTATTACTAACTGTAGCAGAGAAATCTTCAGGTAAGTCTGAAATACAATGTATGATCATATTTTATTAATACTAAATATCATCATGGTGTACATTGAGACATGAATTATGAAATAGCAACAGTAAGATCCCAACTATGTTCTTTGTTGGTGAGATTTCATTATCAGGGTTTTACTATGCTAGCTTTTTTGTATAGTGAATATGATAGAACAAGCCTGACCTGATAGCTCAATGAAAGTCCTCTGCATTGTCCTCTTCAAGACATAAAGGGTTTGATTCCCAATCCTAATCTCTTACTTCCTTGATTGACAGATGGGAGAGTTGCAGACGAGGCTCCAATTTAAGAATGAAAGCCCAGCTGACAAAATAACTGGGAGGATAATGGTAGTGACCCTCATTAGGAGTTCCCCTCAAGGCCTCTCACCACGATCTTGATCTTGGATGGGGCAGAAGGGACTGCAGTAAGAAGGAACACTGGGGCTGTAGGGGGTGAATCACTTAGTTTGTGGATGATCCAGACCCCCCACCTTCAAAGTAAATGGGAGTTGTTACTCGACATGCTGTGAAGCAAAACGTGGTGCTGCATGGTGCTGAAGAGATTTTCCATGAGTGCTCCTCAGCCTAAAAAATGAGAGTAATGCTGTGAGACTTTAAAGGTGGTAGACATAAAGAGTGAAAACATCAGTTGTGGGAATCTCAGGGACCTCCTGTAAAAAAATGCACAGAACATTATCCTTTCCCCCACCCCCACCCCCAGCAAAAAAAGCAGAAAAAAGGAAGGGCTAAAATATTTTAAAATTATGGTTGGTTTCTGAAGCCAATGGTTTATTTGTTTGGGGTTTTTTTAAAACTCATTTGGTTCCCTGTACAAGCCTGAGGCATGCAAGATAGATATGAGTGTTATGAATACATGAATTAAATGCAGTGCATGTATTTTTTAGATAAACGACACTTACTATGGCTACATGATGATTGCGAACAGAAATGCAAAGTTATTTTGTAAATGTTAATTGAATATTATTTCCATACTGGTTAGGGTGACTAGATGTCCTGATTTTATAGGGACAGTCCCGATTTTTTAGTACTTTTCTTATATAGGCTCCTTTTACCCCCTCTTCCCCCATCCTGATTTTTCACACTTGCTGTCTGGTCACCCTAATACTGGTCCTCTCCATTATAAGACACAGAGAGGTAGCTGTGTTAGCCTGGAATTGCAGAAGTGACAAAGAGTTCTGTGGCACCTTAAAGACTAACTAAAGTATTGAAGCATAAGCTTTCGTGGGCTAATACCCACTCCTGCATCCGACAAAGTGGGTATTAGCCCATGAAAGGTTATGCTTCAATACTTTAGTTAGTCTTTAAGGTACCACAAGACTCTGTCACAGCATAAGGCAGTTGGTTTAAAAATAAATAAATAAATACATACATACATACATAACAAGGGTGTGATAAGAAAAACATTTCCCCCTTTCAGAGACTTGGCAAAAACCATCAGTTCATGGCCTGTTTCCTTGCCTGCCAGGAGACAGCACTGAAAGTTATAAAACTAAAACAACTGCTTTCATTTATATCTCTCCCTGATTACTGTGATAGCTGAAATGACAGAAGAAGTTCAGAATCTGTAAAGCCTGTCATATTATAGAAACATGTCTCTTTAAACTAAATGTGAAATTCCAGTAATTGAAGTGATAAATCTAGTGTTTTTGCTGGGGTACTTTTGATGAGAACTATAGTAGTAAATTAGAAATTATTCTCCGCTGTTATATCATGGTAAAAGCCTTTCCATTATCTGTTGTCAGTCACTAGGGATGGGCAAATAACTCGATTGTCAATCTAAACTGTGAAACCTAAAGTTCTGGGAATAATCAATAAAGGAAAAAAACAAACTCTCTATTATCTTCATATAATTCTTTAGAGAACTCTAGGTTGTTTTTCCTCTTTTACTTCTGCATACCTCATTTATTCACAGATATATTGGATATCTTAGAATATTTTATTTTTTAAACTAGTTACATGTCACCTTGTTTTCAAATGGCATATGAGAGTTACACTTCAAAAAATATAAGCAGCTACATTGTGGTGTCTCAATGACATTTTATACAAGATGCAGACTTTATTAAATTAGCAATAACAACCATCTATGTTTATTATTGATTTTTCAGCCATACTATTTATTGCCTAATATTTCTGCTTTAAAGTACATGATATTTTTTGGTGTTTAACAGATTCAACATCATCTGAAAGTTGCTCCAGTAGTATTCTGAACAAGAACATAAAAGAAAAACAAATACGGGGCACCCCACACTTGTTTGTAAAATAACTCATTATATACAATCTGTTGTCCAAAGCAAAAGCAATTGAATCTCACTCTATTGTAAGACATACAATACACTGGAAGTATGGTCTGAGCAAGGGACGGGGAGCAAGGACTTAGTGGTCCATAGCTCTGCCACTGACTTACAGTATAACCTTGGCTAAATCACTTAACCTCTCTATTCCTCATTTTATCCATTTGTACACTAGACTAAAAACAACAATGGAAACCTTACCTCTCACAGGGCTGCTAATAGAATTAATTAAAATTTGTAAAGGGCCAGAGGATCTCTGGCTGAAAGGTGACACAGAAATGAAAGTATTACTAGCAGTATTCTTATTTTTGATTACTGAAACAATATGGAACAAATTAGGTTATTGCATTTGTAAACCAATGACTGGAATATTATTGCAGGTGCATTTTCCCATTCAGCTTTAAAAAAAAAAAATTCAAAACCTGTAGGATAGAGATGTAGGTCAGCTACAGAATTTAGACTGAGATTAGACAACCAGTGGTTGGGGTCTCAATCCAATACCGTTTCCCCTTATTGGCACATAATGGAAATCGATGCCAGTTGCAAAATTTTGGTGCAGGTTCAGCTTCTAAAATCCTCAAAGTTTAGCGGGTTCAAATCCAATGTTTTCATTCAACCCCCAACTTCACTTTATATATTTTACAGAGGAATAATTGTTTGCAGTGAGAGAAGAAAATTACTCTCCTAGTTCAGTTTGACCTTTTCATATTTGAATAAGTGAACTAATTATGAGTAAAGTATTTGAAACTTCAAATACAATGATTCAAAAAGAACAAAGGAAACATAAAAGAAAAATAAAATGTTTAGCAATTTTGGGATGAACCGCTGAAAATATTAAGGATGCTTAACACATTCATGGTTTGCGATTTTAAGTATTCATTTCTGTGCATCTGAAACAACCTTCTCTTTCCTTTTCTGTCCATGATGAGTATGAGTCAAAAAGGGTAAAATCAGTCAAAATAATAACCATAAAAGCCTTAAAATGCACATACTGATCAGAAATTTTTCAACAAAATGCTTTTTCATTAGAAAATGAATGGACCACACTTTTAAGTGGGGGTAGGAGGTATTTGGTTGCTGGCTGAAGGAAGGGAACAGTGCTTAATGGCTGGGAGGTTGGGAAGAGAGATGAAAACTGCTGCAAAATGGTCAGCGGGGTTGCTGGGAATGAAGGGCTTAAAAGAGGCAGCCCTGTGCCTAAAGTTTTAAAAGGAGTAAACTGAGGCAGCACCCACCCTCCGTCCCCTTTATGTGGTAAAATGCCAGATTTGGTCAAGACCTGCTGTGTGCATTTTGCTAGCTACCCCCCCCCCCCCACACACACACACTTTTTTCCCCTTACCACTGTATTGGCTTGGATGAAGTTGGGTTTTTTTTCACCTTCCCTACAGCGAGTTTCAGAAAAGGCTCTGTTCATGCATGACATGATGGGTGGCAGGCTATATGTCGCAACTCATTATTTAAGTGTAGGGTGGATGCCCAGTTTGGTATTCCATAGGAAAGGTATACAGTGAGCGGATAAATGATTTTGAAAGGGACTTAAAAAGAGATGTTTGTTAAAAGAATGAACGGGGGTGGGATGGCTTGGGGACTTCTATGATTGGTTGTCAAGAAGCCAACCCCCCTCCCCCACTATTATAGTCTATTTTAGCTCTCCTGAAAGAAAAGTGATGGTTGGTAAGGTCCCAGCAATGGATTTGCTGAAGGGACCTAGATGGAAAAAGAGGGTTAGCTGATTGAAGCCCCTCATGTAATTATGGAATAAACATGGGGTTACCTGCACTGTACACTTCTATCTGCTGGATAGTCCCAGACATTCAATAATAAAATTGTGGCCTTATTAAACCCATGTCAAATGTCTCCTGTCCTTCTTCTGGTATAACCAGACAATGATTTGTCAATACTGAAACCTTGTATGGAAACATCACTTTTGACAAAATTTTAATCTGGAAGATATAGTGGGACTAAAATGGAATTTCTGGTGAGAGGAGGACAGACCCTCACCCCAGAATAGTCAAGAGCCTGGTGGTTAGGCTTCTGAACTGGTATGTGACTGACCCAGGTTCAACTGGTACTCTGCCTGATATGCACCAGGGACTTGAACCTGGTTTTCTCACATCTCTGGTGCCTGAAAATTATGTTCCTATTGGTGTGATGCCACTTTGTATAAATAAGTAAATATTCATAGAGACAGAGGACTTGCCTTCACTACAGGGGTAAGTTGACTTAAGTTACGCTACTCCCGCTATGTGAAAAATGTAGCTGGAGTTGATGTAGCTTAGGTCCATTTACCACAGTGTCTTCACTGCACTGCGTCAACAGGAGATGCTCTCCGGTTGACTTCCCTTACTCTTCTCGGGGAGCTGGAGTACAAGAGTTGAACAGAGAGCTCTCTGCCATTGATTTACCGTGTCTAATGAAGACACGCTAAATTGACACCTGCTGCATCGATTGCAGCAGCATCGATCTCCCCGTTAGTGAAGACAAGTTTAGAAAAACCCCATACGTTTTCACAAAACGCAATTCTTGTTTTTCAGCCACCCCTGGACACTATGTTTATTCTGCATAAGAACAGCAAGAGCAATACATACAATTGAAAAAATGTTATGTCAGAGAAACTGGATTCCTGGCCATCTCTGGCTGAGGTCCAGATTCCAAAGTTTAACAATGTATGTATGTGTTTCTTTGGTGCCCCAAATAAAAAGTGCATCCTTAAATCACGATATAGGAGCCATCTTCTTCTCAGGTGAATATGTCTGTTCCATAAAATGTGAACTCCCATTTCTGAATAGTTTTATGGGAACATTTTTGGGGTGTGTGTATAAAGGCACATGAGTTAGGGTGGTGAATCGAGGTACAAGAAATAACATATTTTTTTCATGGTGGGAAGAGGATGAAGGAAAGTGGTGTGGTGGAAAGTTGTACTGGGGCTCCTCTATGCTTCCATTGGTTAGTTCTTTAAAAGTTCAGAAACTCCCATCCTCTGCAACTACATATCACTTAATCAGTATAGAAATACAAAAGGTCCTGCTATGAAACATCCAGTCTTCTGTGGTAAAAAGAAAGAAAGTTTCCCTTAAACCTTTATTTGAATGTGCATGGAACATACTTCCCTAAAATTGCCCATATGTCAATGCATCTATTTTTCTTTTTAAATCAGACATTAAATATGCATCCTGCCTCCCACGCAGAAGATCTGCAGCACAGGCAAAGTGCCTGTGTATTCAATTACAGGCTAAATAAATAGAATGAATATTGAGAAATACACAAATTAATAAATAAAGAAGACGACATCGGATCAAATCATTGGCAATATACAAGCGCTCTCTCTCCTTTTATCATTACAATATACTGTCCTAATACGTATTCACTAGCTCTTCATGAAGGAATCTGAAAAATCCAGTTTGAAATAAAGCTTTGGACTTACATGAAGAGAAACCTGAAAGTAGGGAATTAGGTATTCAACTTAGTTAAAGCTGCAGGGTGGTAGCTTAAAATTACGCAAACAGCATAAGCTCTTATACAACCACGGATCAAACAAAGCAGAGCCTCTAATATTTTCACCCTCAATATACTTCTTGCCCTTCCTTCCCTGACATTCCCTTGCCTGATAAGCACCTGATAAGCCCAGTTGTTCCCTCTGTATTTCTATGGCTTTGCCTATATTAGAAAACTTGCAAAGTTGATCTTTGGTGCAAACTGATAATATAGATATATTTGAATTGGGTTAAATCATGTTCAAACCAATTGAATTAAGCAGGGTAAATTAGACAAAAATACAACATACAAATAGACAAAGGAAGGGGAGAGAAAAAGGAGAGATGGGGATTAGAACAAATACAAATAATGTGAGTCATCATTATATAGTGAAGGGCTAGTTAGTAGGACAAGAGGGGAGTGGTAGATAGTAGAGGTACATTGGGCATAAAAAGGTTGGAGATCACTGAATAGGTCAAAAGCGTGCAAGTGGCTTAGGTTAAGAATGCCTTCTGGGGCACAAGTACCTCAGAAAGTTGTCCATCTGGTGACATGGACAGCACCCTTGCTTGGTTTCAGGTACTACAGATGCCCTTTTCCTTTGAAAATTAGGCTTAGTGGCCGTTCGATTATAGTGTTTGCTTTTTAGCAAAGCCATCACTAATAGTCTGCAAAACAGCTTAATTTATAGCCAACTGTTTTCGTTCACCCATAACTTTTTGAACAGTTCTCCTTCTAGACTGAAATTTCCCATGAGAGATCTCTGCCCAAAAGTGATGTTTTCTGGAAAGTCTGAGTAAAGGCGAGGCAGCCACTTTGTAATGCAAGACTGAAAGACATATTATTCTCCCACTGTAAAAAATTGCCACACAGATAACTCAAAAACAGCTGAAAATAGGCATGTAAGTAGTGCACACTAAGGAATACACCCACAACCTAGATTGTAAAGAAAGTTTAGACAAAAAGGAATAAAAGAATGCAAATTCACTTCTGAGAAGACTCTGTAGATATCTAAGGTGGTGGTTGTTGTTATTTTGGTAACCCAGACTAATAAAGCCCTGAAGTCTTTTGTGAGGCTTATTCTACACTACAAAATGAATACCATTGACAACAATCATGACACTGGCCACTAAACCATGTTTAGTTCCTGGTCAATTAACACAACAGTTGACAACAATGTTCATACACTGTTATTTTGTATGACAGAATACATCTTTGTGATAATACAAATCAACTCCAACTCAAAAAAACACACAGGCTATTATTGGGACAACTTGTGTGACGGTTATCTTGAAAACACACACACACACAAAGTAAAAACCTCTAAAAAAAACAAACAAAAAGGAAATCTTTAAGATAATGAGACAACTGACAGTTGCAGTAAACATGGCAAATTTCAAAACTGATACGTTAGCACCTATTCAAATGTAAGTTTCAAATTGTTTTTTTTTAATTTCACTGAAATGTACAATTAAAACTGTACTATTTTAATACTATTTCCCCCCCTAATTTCTGCACAGCAGGAATAGGAACAACTTTGGGGGCATGAATTGCCAATCCTACAATTTTAGAATTTCTCCAAAATTTTGGGGGACATTCTGCAATATTCTGCAAATTCTAAGCTGTCAACACAATGGGAAGGAGTGTAGTATCTTACACCATGAGTTGTCCTACTGAAGTCAATGGGAGTACTCGTGATGTGGAATAAATTAATAAGTATATCGCAATCTGGCTCAGTGTCGACCGACGAGCTGCTGCCTTGTTAACCCTGCTTTGCAGAAAACATTTCGCAGCCGAACATCAACAGCAGCAGAAGGTGTGAATTCAGTCTTCCTCAAACCCACTCACCTATGTGATGTGTCAGTTCTGGCCCCTCTCACATCTCATTCATTTCAGCAATATTTGAAATCTACAACCGAATTAGGAATCATATTAAACATGGACAATTTATTTTTCTTTCAAAAGAATAAAAAGATTTTTAAAATGTAAAAGTTATGATAATGGAACATTACATTCACAGTGAAATCATTAAAAAGCCAGGGATGCAAAACTTGAAGCTACCCATTTTGCAGCATAAGATTGGTCGAGTTGCACAAACTATATTTCTAAGGTATACATTTAAAGGTGATCTGTAAAGGAAAAATGGATTTAAGGCCTTTTTTTCTTCTATATGATGTCTAAAGAAGGCATGACAGACCTTTTTTAAAGTGTTTTTCACCATATTGCCTTAGAAATAAGAAATGTCAAGTTTGGTCTTCTCTGGTTTGGCTAGAACATACAATGGAAAAATAGATACAGACTAAAGGAATTCCTTGGAATCCATATGTTTCAGAGTATGTATGTATGTATATATATATATATATATAGATGGACTGAGTAGTCAGTGTTCTGACTGGGATTAAGGCTAAATGTCATGGAATAACGGTACTGAAATTTCATGAGCTGTGACTCAAAGCTAGAATTCTGGTTCATAACTGAACCAAGATCTTGAAAGCTATTCTTTTGTAATTTCAGCTTCAAACAGCGGAAATCTCATGAGATTGGCCATTCCTGTGAAATTTTGCTATCCAGAACACAACTGGAAAATAGGTTCCTTTGGGTTATAGAATTGATCTGGAACCAAAATAAGGGGCTAATTAGAACATGTGGATTTATCTGCAAATACCACTAAAATACAACAGATTTTGGATTCAGAGTTTTAATGTATGTCTTCACTACGACTTAACGTCGACTTTAACAATGTTAAGTCGAATTAAACGTGTACCTGTCTTCACATACATGCCATTAAAGTCGATTTAAAGGGCCCTCAAAATCGACTTTATAACTCCTGCCTGACGAGAGAAGTAGCGCTAAAATCGATATTTCAAGGTCGATTGTGGACTAGTGAAGACGCAACTGACATTAATAGCCTCCAGAGGCTGTCCCACAATGCTCCATTCTGACCGCTCTGGACTGCCTCACTGCTCCACTGTGACCGCTCTGGACAGCACTCTCAACTCGCTGCTCTGGCCAGGTAGACAGGAAAAGACCCGGGAACATTTGAATAGCATTTCCTGTTTGGTCAGCGTGGCCAGCTCACCTGCACAGCTCAGTCGCCATTCAGAGCAATCAGCAGCACAAGCTGCCATGCAGAGCTCAGCATCACAAGACTCCACGCAGAGCTCAGCTGCCCTGGAGACCAGCCAGAGGAGAAGAGCTCCAGCATGGTCCACTCGTGAGGTGTAGGATCTCATCGCTATCTGGGGAGAGGAATCCGTGATGTTGGAACTACACAACAACAAATGGAATGCCAACACCTATGGAAGGGTCTCCAAGGCCATGCTGGAAAGGGGCCACAGCAGGGACGCCCAACAGTGCCGCGTGAAAATTAAGGAGCTGAGGCAAGCGTTCCAGAAAGCCAAGGAGGCAAACGGACGATCAGGGGGCACGCCGCGGACATGCCGGTTCTACAATGAACTAAATCAGATAATGGGGGGTGCCCCCACCACCATCGCACCGGTATGCGTGGACTCCACCGATGGGACAATCGTCAGGGACGAGACTGATTCTGATGAGGACGACCATGAGGAGGAGGGAAATTTCACAGAGCAGCAGGAGGCCAGCAGAGAAACCGTGTTAGCAGACAGCCAGGAGCTGTTTATCATCCTGCAGCCAGCACCCTCCCAAGCCTCCCAGGGGGGTAAGTGTTTCTTTTTAAGGGATTACATGACGCGTGATTTTTTAAAGGAAGCATTTATTAATGGTTAACTTGCCCTAAGGACTTAGCGTGCTTTCATTGCTGGTCAGTTTCTACTCAAAGAGTCTGTCAATATACTCCGGGATTGACCGGAAGTCCTCCACGGACATTTCAATGAAGCTATCCAGGAGGTAGCGATGAATCTTCCGCAGCAGATTTCTGGGGAGAGCCGTCTTATGTGGTCCCCCGTTATAGGAGACCATCCCACGCCACGAGAGTAGTAAGTAGTCTGGTATCATTGAGCAGGCTAGCATTGTGGCGAATGGACCAGGGCTTTGCATGGAGGCAAGGAGCATGCGCTCTCTATCTCTCTGAGAAATTCTCAGCAAAGTGATGTCATTCATGGTTGCCTGTTTGAAATACGGACTGCAATTAGTAGGGAGATAAAGATTCCCAGCTGCAAAGTACTCTTTTCTGCTGAAGACCGACCAACCGCCCCCCCCCCCCAAACGCTCACCCGCCCCCCGCTCCCTGCCAGCCCGTAGCGGTAGCTAGCAGGGAATCTGAACAGTCTGCAAGTGGTTGCTTCCACTTCAGATCCAACGCGGACCCAACCCCCACCCCCCCCAGCCCAAAGCAGTAGCTAGCAGGGAATTTGAACAGTCTGCAAGCGGTTTGCCTCCGCTGAAGAGCCCCAACCAGCCCTTAGCCGTTAGCGAGAGATTTTTGGACTTTGTTTTGCAGTTTGCGGTTCAGTGGGAGCCACGCGGTGGGGGGAAGGGGGTGGGGTTACTCTACAATATGCAAGTGCTGCTTTTAACTTACCATGGCCGGCTGCACGGTGATTCAGAAGCCGTGTTGGGCTGAGGCACGCATATGTGTCTGAGATGCTGTGACTTTTCTGTGAGCTATTCAGTCACTTTTAGGTGTAGAACATGACCTTGTACAGAAATCATATCAGGCCTCTGAATACTGAGGTTGCAAACGACATAGTACTCCCATTGTGTACCGTCCGAGACTGCATCTGTCTCATAACCTTGAATGTATCTGTCTCATAACTTTCAAACTTTCTTTGCCCACATTCGCCCACAGATGAACAATTATCTCAGAATCCCCCGTCCTGCTCCTCCCACCGTGCATCGCAGATATGAAAGCGTAAAAAGAAAAGGCGAAGGCGCGATGATATGTTCAGTGAACTACTGGAGAACTCGCGCGCTGAGGCAGCCCGCCAGACGGAATGGAGGGAAAGATTGATACAGGCAAGCCAGGAATCGAGAGCCGCAGCAGAAAAGAGGGAAGAAATGTGGCTGCAGCGACAGGACCGTGAAGAAAAACACATGGATGCTTTGCTCCGTATAATGGAGGACCAAAGCAACATGCTGCACTCTCTGGTGGATCAGGGCCAAAGATCACCTCTGCAGCCCCTGTGAAACCACCTCCCCCCCTCCCCAACTCCCATAGCTTCCCCACCCAAACGCGGGGTGAGAACCCGGTGGGGGCAAGCTTCATGGACCGACCCACTCCACCCTACAAGCCAGCACAAGCAGCAGCAGGCTGACGTTCTCTGAAAACTTTTAAAAGCTGCTGTGTCTTGCCCTCCCCCTCCTCTTCCCCCCCTTCCTCCCCCTTCCTCTGTCCGCTCCTCCCCCAGTGCGACTGCTGGTTTCCCTCCAGGCTACCATGACAGTGATCCCCTGAATTTGTATTTCTGATGAATCAATAAAGGAACCATGATTTTTAAAACAGTGAATTTATTTCCTCTGCAAGCATGGGGAGGGGGGAGGGAAAGAGGGTGCAAGGACAGCAGGCTTACAGCACAGCAAGGGAGCAGGTTCTCAAATGCCATGTCGGGCACTCATAAAACTGGTTTTCAAGGCGTCCCTGAGGCGCAGGGCCTCATGGTGCGCTCTTCTACTTTCCCTGCTGTTTGGCTGCTGGTAAGTAGCAGACAGTAAATTTGCCTCTGCCTCCCAGCCCGCCATAAACGTTTCCCCCTTGCTCTCACAGAGATTGTGGAGCACAGAGCAAGCAGCAATAACAATGGGGATATTTCTCTCGCTGATGTCTGAGCGAATCAGTAAGGAACGCCATCTCCCCTTCAAGCGGCCAAATGCACACTCTACGGCCATTCTGCACTTGCTCAGCCTGTAATTGAACAGCTCCTGACCCCTGTCCAGGGCTCCTGTGTAGGGCTTCATAAGCCAGGGCATTAGGGGGTAGGCTGCGTCCCCAATGATAACGATCGGCATTTCCACCCCCCCTACGGAAATTTTCTGGTCGGGGAAGAAAGTGCCTTGCTGCAGCTGTCTAAAAATCATAGAGTTCCTGAACACACCAGCGTCATGAAGCTTTCCCGGCCACCCCACGTACAGGTCGGTGAAACGTCCCTTGTGGTCAACCACTGCTTGCATGACCATTGAATAATATCCCTTCCGGTTTCTGTACTCGGCGGCCTCGTAGTCTGGTGCCATGATAGGGATATGAGTCCCATCTATAGCCCCACCACAGTTAGGTAATCCCATGGCGGCAAAGCCATCTATTGTAGCTTACAGGTTTCCGAGGTTTATAATCCTGGGTAGCAGCTGCTCGACGATTGCCCTACTTACTTGCATCACAGCAAAGCCCACTGTAGACCTACCCACCCCAAACTGATTCGCGACTGACCGGTAGCTGTCTGGCGTTGCAAGCTTCCAGAGGGCTATCGCCACTCGCTTCTGAACTGTGAGGGCCGCCCTCATTCTGGTACTCTCGCGCCGGAGGGCCGGGGACAGCAAGTCACAAAGTTCCATGAACGTGCCCTTTCGCATGCGGAAGTTTCTGAGCCATTGGGAGTCATCCCAGACCCGCAGCACTATGCGATCCCACCAGTCCGTGCTTGTTTCCCTGGCCCAGAATCGGTGTTCGATGGCATGAGCCTGCCCCATTGCCACCAAATTTGACAGATAGTCAGTAGCCCTACTTCCAAAAACGTCAGTGACCCTGTCCCTGCTGTGCACGTCCTGGTCCATCTCCTCCTCACTGTCGTCGGGTTCCAGAAAGCGCAGTTGTCCCCGGGTCGCATTCCTCTGCAGACGGTACAGCATGAAATCCGCAACCATGATCAAGGTCCTCACAGTGGCCATTACTACAGCTGTGGCATCAGCGGGCTCCATGCTTGCAGTGCTATGGCGTTAGCGCGGCGTGGAGAAAGGGCGCGAATTATGGGATGCCTACCCACAGTGCACCGCTTGTAATGGGGGTCGGCGACGTGGAAAAAGGGCGCGAAATTTGGAAATGCCTACCCATAGTGCAGCACTCGAAATGGTGCCTGCTGGGGGCTCTGGGAACTGTGGGATAGGTACCCACAGTGCAACGCTCATTATGTCGACGCTTGCAAAAGTTGTGCGGACAGACACTGTCGACTTGCTGTGCTTTGCTGTGCTTAGTGGGGACACACAAAATCGACTGTATACAGTCTGCTTTACAAAATCGAATTAAAGGAAATCAACCTACTGCTGTAGTGAAGACATACCCTTAATCTATCTTTACTGAAATTAAAGTCACAAATATAAGTAGGAATTGAAAACATTTAAAAATAAAGCAAAGAAAAGAAAATCATAAAATGAAAGAAAAGAAGGATAATTGAAAGGAAAAATGAGAAAAACCTGAATAGCATCTACAGAACCCTCTTTAGAATTGCGGCCAATGTTTTAAATTCCATCCTCTTCTCCCTAGGATTTTCTTTATTTCCAAGAATTCCAATCCTATCTTTAGAAATGTTGTCTGTCCATTGTTCAATAACTTTATCAATTTCTCTAAGGAAGCAATGGCACTGATGCTAGCCTTTCAGTATGGGGGAATTAGAATTCCTCCACCTACACAGCAAGAATCTGTCCATAAAAAGTATTCCTAATGTACTTTTCTGAATGAGACAGAATTTTGATTTCAATGAGATCATGCAAGAGTACTAAAGTGCTGAACTCAGCTAGTACTCTTCCTGTTACTATCTCCATAAAGACCAAATGCCTGGGCACAACCACCAGTTATTCCCAGTCTCAGATTTGCCGTCACGGTATCTCCAAAACCCATTATCCCCACAAAAAGTTATATCATAACAAGCTGCTTGAAATTCACTGTCCTGGATGCAATATAGGCATTTCGTGTCTTAGGTGCATTTAACATACACAATTTCTGCTTTACACGGTCGACAAAAAAAAAAACACTTTCTTTAGGGTGGGCGATGTCACCCGCCATTGAAATCAATGGAGTTTCGGCTTTACGCGGTTTCCACTTTACGCGGAAACTGCAAAACGGAACCCTCACGTAAGACGCGACATGCCGGTATTTTAAACTGGATTACATATAGTTAGGCTTCCTACCTGTAGTCTGAATAACTTGTACAAATCTGTTATGCTGTCAGAGAAATTAGCTCTTTCAGTTCTTTCCATGATCTGATATATTCACTAATAACATGGCCCAGATTCTTGGTTTCTCCTTTTCTGTATTTACTACAGGAAAGTTCTGGGGAAGAGGGGGGAAGAAGGGAGGAGGGCTTTTAGTTTGCAATAACTCAAGTTCATGTAGTGTGAAAATGCCTGTACACACGATGCAATTCATTACAGCACACTAACTCTGCATTTATTATAAACTCTGGGGTCCTCTTTCAGAGTGTATTAAATTCAATGCAAATTGAGTTAGTTTGGTCTATTGTTTGTGTGCATACAAAGCTACTGCACTCCACATTGGCAGTCCTCCAACTGCTATCCCATCACTGGTTTTTGGGCCTCTGTTAGTGACCTGCCATGCCCTCCACTGCTCTGGGGTCAAGTTGACCGGCTGTTCCTGCCCACATTTAAAAACTGGCACGGGGCCAAAATTTATCCATTTACATTGCTGCACTATTACTCCAGAAGCCTACATGTCTCAAGCAGCCACTTGGAGTCAGCTGAGACCCTACATCTCCTAGGCTTCTGGAGAGATGCATCTTGGGTCCAAACACTGTGTGTGGACATTATTAGTCAGATGCCTATGAGGCGTCAAAACCAGGACACTGACTAGTAACAGGTGAAGAGCAAACAGCTCAGGAGGACTTATTTTAAAAACAGGGATGCCAGGTAACAGTCTGACCCATGGAAATGTAACCTGTCCATTTTTTGAGGAGCTGGACCAGATTTTGAGCAATTACACTACTACTGAATTTATCCCCCCCACTCCCCCACCCGCTCCCGCAGGATGAGAAACAAGAGTTATTGGAGGATGAACATGAAGAGGGCAGTGAAGAGCTCTCACTGGAAAGCCAGGGTCTTTTGAGGGCAGCCACATAGGAAGCCAGCCAGACTCCCAGCCAGAAATCCAGGGCAGGACCGAGATTTTATGGAGGGAATCCCAGCATGTATATTTATCTCTACAATTTCTTATTATACTACACCCCTGTGCTATGTTCTGTTCCAGGTTCATTGGTGGTAGTGAGCTAGGAACCTTTCCAAGTCTCCAACCCTCACATCCCTCCCTCGGCCCACGTCCTCTGTCCCCCATTCCCAGTATGTTTTCAAAATGGCAGTTCCTCCGGCTGGACTATCAGTTCCTGTCTCATGCGAGAACTCCAGACATTGACTGTTTACAAGCCCATGCCATGGAGGAGACATATCCATATCCATCTACCTATTTTCCTTTCCCCTTCCAGTATCTGTCCTGCCCAGTGACTGAACTCCTGCCCACCATCCCAGTCACCTGATCAAAATGGTGGCCAGCACATAGCGCAGCTGCAGTCTGACCCTCCTCTTGGCCCTGTGGCATAGTCAAATAATTAAAACATTCCGATGTGTGAAATTCAAGAGATTTTTAGATGGTGGTTACTGGAAAAGAAGTGTGGTAGGTATTCTCAGTTTACATGAGGGAGACATGAACACTGTGTGCCTGCAAAGGCACTAGACTACAGCTCCCTGCCCTGTAACAGGCAGCATTTGTACAGGAAAAGTAGTTTTCGTTAGGGACAACAAAGCCATACAGCTCTTAATGGTTTTTCATAGGCTTACAGAGAGAACAAATGGGAGCAGTTAAGGCTTCAAACAATCAGTAAAGAACCTGATCTATTTTTTTCCTTTGCACTTTCAGCATGTCTGCAGGGGAGATAAAGCAGAATTTAAAACTAAGAAATATCTTAGTTTTGGCCTGGACAGTATGCGGAATAGGTGCATAGTCACTGTCATCAGTATAGCTTGCAACACCCTTCCATTCCTGCAGTACTTATGGGGAGACCAGCTTTGTGAATAACTTCACAGCGTATCTCACTGGTCTGCCCTTTGCCTTTTGAATAAGGCCATTCTCTGCCTCCTAGTCACTTGCTTCAGGGCAATGTAATCAAGAGTCAGGCCAGCCTAAAGGGAATGTACATAGGATTACTATCCATCTCACCCTGAGATACCCCCTACAAACTCCTCTGACACCATATAAGAATCTCCAAAGAACAGCAAAGTAGAATGCCAGACTGCAAACATATATCCCAGCTCTCCCCAACAAACCCTCCAAGGCACAACTGCAAACACAAACAGCATATAGTGCACAGCCAAAAATCCCATTGAAGCCCTCCTCATGCCGGGAAAAAGTTCAGAGAGGGGAAATCAGAAAGGTGTTGAATCAGTGCTATCATATCTCTCTGGAATATGAACAATAATCACATGGATTTTTTCCCCTGTTCCCCTAGCCATAGCACCAGCAATAGCCAGACTCTGAAGAACAGGGCCTTTATCAGAGCTGCTGGTTAACCTGAGGGGGAAGAAACAGAACACTTGTGATAAAATGTTCACAGACCTCAGTGCAGAGTCCACCCCAAAACTGAAAACAACAAAGAGGCTGACATTGCATTTGAGGATGGAGAGGAAAAAAGACTGGAAGCACAGAGGGTGCCAAGTGGCTATACAGCATCACCATAGCAAAAGACACTGTCGAGAAAGTCAGGGACATGTGGGGGCAACTCCTGGAGGCAACACAGAAGCGTCGGTTGTGACACATGCTGCTAGTGGACACACAGACAATCCGGTGCCCTCAGCCAGGAGCCAGTCATCTTTTGCACCCCTGGACAACACGGAGTACTGGAAGCATCAGCCTATGTTTCCTGCTGTACCCCCACAATCGTGTTCCCAGAGGCTTTCCCTTTCCCAGTACAAGCTCATGGTAGCAAGAACATTTGCACCTGGAAACCCAGCTCTTTCAAACCATCTAATGACCCTGATACAGTCAAACCCTGTCACTCAACACCAGAAGGCCCAAGAAGAAAAAGAGGCAGAAATAAGATGCCTATAAATTTAAGACCCCCCACAATGTTGCGTCCTGCCCGCAACTGCAGTGTCACTTTAAAGCTTTTTTTTTTTTAACTGTTGTTTTAATTAAAGGTTTATTTCTGATTGTTGTAGAATAAATTGTTGTTTAATAATACAAAATGTTAGAAATTCATTCATTCCACACCAAATATCCATTCATTTTGCATGTGATAGATTGTAACCAAAGTGCAACAGGCACAGACACAAGATAAAAGAAAGAGTGCCATAATGTGCCGCTTCTACCACTCATAAAAGAGAGACCAATGCTCACAATCCATTCCATCCCTTCTCCACCTCAGGGTAACAGCTAATGTAGAGCTGCACATTTTCAGGCCTGAGACTCAAAGTAAGAGCTACAGGCATCTTTAACAGCATTTCCCTGCTTTGGGTGTTTCCATTTTAAGATGGACACCTTGCCAGCTGCTCAAACTGCAGAGCAAATCTCTGCACCTCAGCTTTTCACCCATCATTAGGGCTTTCTGCCTTACTCTCACAAATATTGTGCAAAATATTACTTGCAGCTATAATCGTAGGCAATCCACAGCTTCCAATGTTGCCCACAAACAGCGCCACCTTCCTTTCAGATGGCCAAAAGTACACTGCATTGCCATTCTGCAGCTACCGAGGCAGGTAAACAATTCCTTCCTTCTGTCTCAGTGGCCTGTAAGTGGCTGAATTAACTAGGGAAGCAGAGAATAAGCAGGTCTCCTAGGATGACCGGAACCATCTCCACACCAGTGATACTGGGAGCAAACCGTCCTTTATCCATGCAAGTAAATAGAGCTGAGTTCCAAAAGAGCCTAGCATTAGTTTACATACATACGTATTCCCTATATATGCGGAGCATCCTCTTGCCAAATGTGACTTTATTCCCCAAAATTTTAACAAGGATTTCTTACATAGAGAAGGAAATGCTATCTTACATGCATCTTAATAAATGCCATTCCCTTTCTTATATGATTTGATTAAGAATGAAATAGCTAATGCTGACATTTAAATTATAATCACTGGGTGTCAACATTTTGTTGTGGTTAATGGGAGCAGTTCACCTGTCTTAGAACTATTGTTTCAAATCTCTGAAATCTGAGTGAAACATTACTGTATCAGCTACACTTGGTTCACATATTGAAGTGAAGGGTTTCCTCTGCAACATATAAGCTAGAGACTTACTTTTTTTCCTGTTTTTTTTAAGCAAAAGTTCTGAAGCACAAGATGGCAGTTTGGGGGAGGTGGAGTTGTAACATACCCCTGAAAACCCTTCCAAAATTTGAGCTCTGATGATGGACAAGATGGAAAGTGGATGAATGAATTCCGTATTTATCGCCACCCATCATAGCAGTACTGTATCCTTGCATAGAATCTCTGCCATACTATGTACATACAATTTTCAAAATCACTGTACTTTTCATTATTTGAGACTTCTACCATAAAGAGATCTACCGTTGTGTCATCACATTAACCTTATTTTAGCCAAAAGTACAACAATCCGTATTTCCTTATTGAGCAGTATGCCAAATTACTCACTCTCTTGCATCCGACGAAGTGGGTATTAGCCCACGAAAGCTTATGCTTCAAAACTTTATAGTTAGTCTTTAAGGTGCCACAGGACTTTGTTACCTCACTCTCTAAAGAGTCATCATCATTGCTACACATGTTATTTGCACCATAACAGCTGCAGCATTTCACTTTTTTGTCCTTTTTATTTTATAGCATGATAGTGATCTAAAATATCCTACAATATTCATCAATTTTTTTGGACACCTACAATCATTCATTGCTAAAAATGTGTTGTTCACATAATACGTATGCTCCCAGAACTGGAGACTGAATAATTACAGTGTGGTACAGGAGAACACACTATTAAACTATCTAGGAACTGCACCGAGAGCCTCCTTATCAAATATTCCTTTCACACAAACATCACAGGTCACATATACACTATGAGGTATGCTTGATTTGGTCCCATCTACTTAAGAGCCAGGGCTCATCCCCACTTAAAAGTTGTGCCACTGTAGTGCTTCAGGATAGACACCACCTATGCCAACAGGAGGGATTCTCCCATCGATGAAGATAATCCACCTCCCTGAGAGGCGGTAGCTAGGTGGACAGAAGAATTCTTGACCTGCAGAACGGTGTACAGGGGAACTTAGATCAGCTTAACTATGCCACTCGGAGTGTTATGCCAATCTTTTTCTAGTATAGACCAGGCTACAGTCTCTCATCCTGTGTGATACTGGGGCTGTAGTGCTGATCTTATGTGCTCAGTCTCACTGTTCTCTGACTTACTAGGGAGGCAAGCTGTAGTAGCGGGTTCATGGTGAAGTGCTCTTGGTTCTGGAACTTCCTTCCTACCTTTGTTCTCCACAGTTCAGAAGATACCCCAGGCTCACTTGTTCAAAAATCTGTACAAACAAGAATTAATCCTCCTAATACTCTCCTGGGGGGAACAAGGAAGGGCATTAAGTGTTATCCCTATTTTTCAAATGGGAAGACATACACATAGATCAAGTAATTTGTCCATGGTCATCCAATAAGTCAGTGAAAGAGCCAGGGTTATCACTCAGGAATTTCTAGATCCCAGCCCTATGCTCAGTCCATTAAATCATGCTGCCTCTACTGCACATAAAATGACATGTGTGCATGCAAGAATGCAAACGGGTATGCTTGCACATTTTGAAGGAGGATTTATAAATAACCTTTGAAATTTTGGGCCCAGATAGGCACAGAACTGAGGAACAAACTTAGCTCTCAGATTCCTTAATGTTATTAGTTACAGTCAGACTATCATATTGTTTTGGCAGATAGGTTTCTGTATTTAATTGTTTATATTAGATGTTATTTTTAATGGTGGCATAAAAAAGAAAGCAAGACTGGAGGAAAAGGCCATTCGTGTTATTATTCTCCCCTCCAATCTGCAAGGCCCCTCAATTTCAATTCATGCTGTTGTGCTTTGATGATGCTTTGAGGTATACTGAAGTACACCTCGGTAGATCTTACAAGAACTATGGCATGGATTGAAATGAAGGTGCCCAGAGATATTAGTAACAGAAAGCTTTGACACAATACTATACTTCATCTAATGACTTGGAATATCTATTAGAAAAACAGAACTTGCAAATGGTTCTCTCATTACACTGATTGCATTTCCCTAGTTAATTTACCTTTAATAGTTGTTACCTACTGCAACACACAGAAATCTATTTCAAATGGTATTTTTTTCTCCTGCTGATAATGGCCCATCCATATTAAACAGCCTCTTAGAATTGGTATGCTAATGTTCAATTTTTTTAAATTTTTTTTTTGCTTTCTGTGTGTATAAATGCATCTTACTTCTATTCCATTCTATGCATCGGATGAAGTGGACTATAGCCCACGAAAGCTTATGCTGAAATAAACTGGTTAGTCTCTAAGGTGCTACAATGTCTTCCTAGTCTTATTTACGGCTATAGACTAACACTGCTGCTAATCTTAAACCTATTAGAAAAAAGCATAGCAAGCTACTGTGTCTGGAGTATACTGTTACTAGAGACTTAAGCTAGAATGCCATGTTAAAAATGTTGCTCAAGCAACTCTACATGTGAAATAGCAAGCTTCTCACAGTTAAAAAAAATACACTGCATTTCAATACCCTATCAGACACCAGTCCCAAAAAAGTACTAAGTGCATGCTAATTTCATGTTGTAAAAGTTACACTTTTTTTTTTTTGGCAAAGCAGGTTTTTTTTTAAAAAAAAAGCAGCAAAAATGACATGTTATTTTTCATGTTTCAGTACCAAAATTCCAGACAAATAGATATTTGTAAAATGTTATAAAAATGCATTTACTGATGGGATGAGAATTTGTAACCATGTTTAGTCCAAAAATGTTTTTAATGGCTAAGTTATAAATTCCCTCCTATAAAGGAGATTTATAATGAAAGCACTGACAGACCTTCAACTGCAGCAGAGCAAATGGTAGTACTGCAATAAAAGTAGTACTTATTTAAAACAACACCTGCATTGGGATTTCATTTTAAAGGAGAAAGAGATGTTACAAATTATGGGACAAATCTTGCAGGCCTAACTCATTTCAAATTCCTATTGCCTTCAATAGGCATTTTGCCTGAGTGGAGACTATAGAATGTAGCTCT